>JAZGTH010000076.1:850000-1205000 GCA_036877525.1 Chromobotia macracanthus | reverse complement strand
GGATAGAGTTTTTTTCTCCTGTTTATCTGTATGATTAAGAGGAGCTCTATTCACAATATATCACAGGCTTGATTACTTTTAAAGAGGTTTTTCTTTTTAAAGCTGTTACCACTTTGTAAAAACATTAAAAACACAAATATTTATTAAAACGTCATTAAGCTGTGATCATTAAAGGCCTTCCTTTCTTTAAAGATCCCTGTGCAACATGAATAATGATCGTGTATGTGCCTGCTGTCCAGTTATATGAATGGTCGACTGATGAGAAGGTCACATCTGTGTGATATTAGGAAGAAACCACAACTATTGACCAATCAGCATCAAGGATCATGCATTTTACAATAAACAAATCATGGCTTAAATTTCCACTCACGTAAACAACAACCAGAACCTTATAAGTGCCCTTATAGTGATGTTTGCATCGCTGGTAATAAAACTTGCACTGATGGTTTCGTGATTAGAACAGTCTCCTAAGTATTCAGTGTCCAGATATGAATGACAGAGTTGTGATTTTCACTAGAATGTCTTGGGGGTGGGTCATGTTGAAAGAAGCAACAGTAAGACCCTAGCAACCACCCACAACAACCTAGCAAGAGCATAATACCTGCTATGAAAAACACCAACGCAACCATAGCAACACCTTGGTAACCACTTACAACTTTTTTCCAATTGTGTTCTATGGAAAACAGATATTGAAGCAACATGATTCAGTCAGATTCTGCTTCCTCTTCTGTGCTCTTGTACCAGAGATGTGTGTGGATGTTTTCTTTTCCCAGGCCTCCAGGACCTGCTGAGAGACACAGATTTGCTCCAGGACAGTTTTTATTTGTTGTTGCCGGTTGATTGTTGCTGTGGGTTACAGTTCAGCAGGACTGTTGTAGTAAGCTGTCTTAAGTGAAGTGTACTGCACTCAGCAAGTCTAATAAATCCAGCAGAGCTAACAGATCTGTTAATACTAACAGATCAGACTCTCATTACCCTTCACTCTCTCCTGTTCTATTGCTTCTCTTTTATATGATTATTCAAAAAACACTTCACCCCAAAATCACAAGTCTGTGTGCTCAGGCCGTGTCACTGTTAAATGACCTCAGAAAGAATAGTTTGGTGGATATTTTTCTTTTATCGTTTATTCATGTCGTTCAAATCCATATGACTTCCTTTCTTCGGGACACCACAAAAGGGGAATTTTTCCATATAATGAAAGGAAATCAGAACCGGGGCTGTTGGTTGAAATGAGTCACGCTATATGTGAAGTTTTCCAAAACAATGTGATGTGTATGTGTGAGACACCCTGAACAAACCAGTTCATCACAAGACTATAATGTCATTTAAAGTACACAAGTCATGATGATACTTTAAGTGTTTTTAAGTTTTATGAAGCTGGAGAGCATGTGAGACAACAGTCTTCTTCATAAAATTATATTAAAATATTATCTTCTATATAAACATAAAAGGCATGCATGTTCAGGATGACATAAGAGTGAGTAAATAATGACAGAAATAGCATTGTGAGCTATAATGAATTATAGTAAACAAAATAAGCAGGAACAGAGTTTGAATATAAACATCAGTTCCACAACAGTCAGTACGTCTGAAGAAGAATATGTGAGAAATGCTTTGTACTGCGTCCGAAAATCAGTATGTGTTTTCAGTAGTATGAACAGTATGTCCAAAACCTCAGTATGCAAAAAGCAGTAGGTGAATAATACCTGGATGGTCTAACAGTAGAAAAATAGTAGATAGTGGAAACACCTTTTCTAGCAGGCTTGAATTTGCCTGTGGGAACAGGTGTGCACAGGTAACTAGGATTAATGTGTGCTCTTTTGACATGGACCAGTAAGCAACTTACTCTAGCAACCACCCTAGCAATGCTGTAGTGACCTCTCTGAACACAACATAGCAACCACACAGAAATGGGCTGACAACTACTCATAAGACCCTAGATAATGGTGGAAAATTTTGAACATTTAGGATCAAAAGCATGATCAAATTAGAAAAATTTCTATCTTAAAATTATGTTAGATATTAAAGAAAATGTATGTTAATGTTTGTTTACATTGATCCAATAGAAGGGCTCACACAGTTGTGTCTTAAATACTTGCTGTATATATGTTGATGAAAGCGGCAGATTTGGACAAAAGGTTACAGGGTCACTTTATCAGCCAGATCAGGTCACTGAGTAATGAATAAATATTGACAGCAAACACAGAGTTTCGTAAATGTACCATCAAGCATTTAACAGACAGACAAGAGTAGAAAATGCTCAGCCTTATTAAATCAAGCACTTGTTTACAGTGTTGACCACACATACTGACACATCCCGAGGTCTCTGCGGGACTAACAGAAGCGAGGCAGGCAGGAGGATGCAGGATGTGTCTTATTTATGTTGAGAGTGACGTGACCATAAGCCTTCCTATTGCTAATGTTTGTCTCATTGAATTTCACCAGCATTTACCACCAGTAAAGCTTTCAAGTGTTCCCGGAAGCGGAACAGAATGAGGTGTGTGTGTGTGTATAAAGTGGTTGTGTGATGCAGAAAGGAGAAATCATCACATGATTTGGAGATCTGCAGTCTGCCAGTAAAAGTTCATTGCACCCCCAAACTGTGATTTCCTTGTTTTCATCTGCAGGCACTATGCTGTTGTGATTTAACAGGGACTATTAAAACTTCTGGATAATTTCTGGATAATTTTGAGTATAATCACAGTGTCGCTCTATAAAACACTGTAAAACAATGATCACATAAACTGTATAATTAGATTTGGATTATTGTAATTGGTTACAGTGTAATTGTGAGTACACAGTACACTGTACATACAGACTTGTGATCAACACTTTGATGGGGGAGGATTCTGCAAAATCCCTCAAGACATATTTTAATCCAGTAACTAGATGACAGAACTGACAGAATGGAATACAGGGATATACATAAAAAAACATATTTTATTAAAGCTGTCAAATCACAAACAAAATATACAATATACAATGTATCTGGGGCACCTAATACAATTCACAGGGTCGTATAGGAATCAAATCTGTTGACAAATACAGTATGAGGTCATTGCCCTATAAAATCATACTGTAATTTCCAGAACTATAAACTTCCCTTTTTGCCCAACCTTTTAAATTCTGTCAATCATCCCCTGTAGGGAGTTTTGATTACATGAATCAAAATCTGCAGTGCTGTCCAGCAATGGCATCCTTCAGCTCAGCACAAACAGAGAGCACTACATACAGCACTGAGATGCAAGAGGAGGGTGATGAGAGATCCTTTTACATGCTGCCCTAGAAAGTATCTGCCTGTATGCGACAAGCTCAGTGGTGTGACTCTCACTGTGCTGATGGAGAAACAGGTCCTGAATGGCACTTTGCTGATGGAGAAACAGGTCCTGATTGGCAGTGCGCTGATGGACAAATGGGTCCTGACTGGCACTGTGCTGATGAAGAAACACAATTCCAGCTCGAGGTTTAACAAAACACAATTTTTTTAAATCTTTTTATAAAGAGAAATTTATAAAGAGACTAATATTAAGCCTTTAGCATTTTGGGTTCATGAAGTGCAAGCATTTCAGATCAAAGCAAGTTATTTTCAGAGTTGTGCTGCAAGCAACAGGTTCAGGAATTCATGAGAAGTTGAATCCATCCTCCAGAAGTTATTTGACTTCATTGCAGTTTACAAATGGACAATGGATGGTGTTTTTAAAAACAGAACAGAATTAGTGTGACTTCACACATGTACACAGCAGCAGTGGAAGTTACTTATCAAAGCACTCTTACTCGGCTGTTCCCTCACACTCACAATTGCACCGTCGGAATTGTTCATTCAGTTATTCATTCAGTTTTAATTCATTCTAATGGAACTTCAGTGTGTATTCTTTTAACAAGCATTTAAAATAATCTTTTCACAGGCCTTTGAAAACTTACTAACCGAGAGAGACCTGACAAAAAGACAAATGTGTTGAATGAATAGCTGCACATGGGAATGTATCAATGAGTCTCACAATTAGGAATGCGTCACTGTGGGAATTTGACCCATCTCGTCTGCTGAGAAAGGAAGTCTACAGGATGGTGACCCATCCACCACAATGTTCACAAACATCCTTCATCACAGGATGGTGTTACACAGACAGGAAGTGGCCTTGTCCTGCTTTAACAGAGATCTTCTATAACAGCAGGAAAGGGAATAGGGAATTAAACATGTATAGGGAATCAAGCATTAATATCACTATATCTTTTAGGGTTAGTGATCTGAACAAACTAACTGTCAGGTCGTGTATGGAATTCATCCCACACACGTGTTAATGTGATTGTTGAGGAGAGTGCCACTATTGCTTTCATATGCAGTTGCATATGTTATTCTAACCTAGTGGATTTGGGTTTTTTATCTTTTGAGTTGGGCTATTAAGTAACTAACTACCCATAATGCTTTAGCACTTTAGCAATCATATAACAATGTCCTGGCAACCACACACTACACCCCAGCATTTCATATTAAGGTGCTAAAAACATTGAGTAACACTTTAGCAATAACCTGGAAATCACCCAGAATATCACTAATCACTTTACTAAAAATGTCCAGTACAAATTACTAATTACTTGCTACAAGACCATATCATGAAGAAAGATCAACACAATTGTTGTTTTCATAGAAACAAAACCTATAATTCAGCAAAACATATAGCACACTAACTCTCACACTCATCTCTGTGTGTATACTGCAGCACTATATATATCATGTCATTCTGGGTTTGTGTACTGAACAAAAGCTAGTACTCACTCCAGTACTAGCTTTTGGTCACATCAAGACACATCAGTTAGCAAACAGTGTGAGTTTTGGAGTGATTTATATTCTGATGAACTCAACTACAAGAGCTGGAGATATTTACTGGGTGTTACAGTCTCCTACAGATGCAGATTAAATTAAAAAACGGATGGTTATTGTGGCTCCACACCATCTGTGGTGGGTAAGGTTATTTGAAAGTAACTTTAGCTTTTGAAGAGGTCACTGTTTTGTAATACAACAGCTATTCAGCACCTGGATATAATCAGAAATCATTTATATTATTGGATGTAATCTATTTCAATAATCAGAGCAGTAGCTATTTATCTGAGACAAAACAGTGAGGGTGACAGCATTAATCCCTAACTCATTTCAGTACAACTGCAAACATTATAAACATTAACTTCTCATGAATATAAATTAAGTGGCATAACATTCGATCAATAGGCCTTGTTGAAAAACAGGTAAACTGCTTGCACTTTAGTGTTAGCCATTTTATGTGTCCCGGGAATGTTTTCCACAAGGTTGTCATGGTGCTTATGCTGATCTTTAAAGGTCACATTTTTGTCAGTAAAGTTTGCTAGTAACCTTTAAGACAGACCTGCTATATCCTGTTTATGCCTCCGTAGAAGCTCTAAGGTTGTGTATTCAACATCATTAAATATGTTTAATTGTCAAATAATTAGGTTTCTTTTAAAGCTCTGTAAAACTCATTTAAAATGCTTGTTTAGAGAATGGACAGGTAATACAGCCGATAACAACCCAGCAGCTGTAAAAGTGTTTCAGTCACACTGTGTGAGTTATAAACTTTCCTTCCCTCACGCTTTGCAATTATGAACACACCTGCATTATATGTTACTGCCATGCAATTTGTTGCTGTTGAAATTACCTATAAAGCATTTTAAATTGTCATGGGAACGTCATAAAGCAGAGTACCGTAAATACATATAGAGATAAAAAACGCACCAAACATGCAAAAACTTCCGACATGAATTTGCAAGTTCTCTATACCATTGACTTGCAATTGTGGCACTCCAAAGACAATGTCAAAAGCTGCCTCTGTACAGGAACCGTTTGCAGCTAGTTCTCGTAAGAACACGAGTGTAACTCTTTAGCAGCAGCAAATGTGAGCCACTAATCACTGATATTCAGGTCACAAATGTCTTTAATGTTACACGTACAAATACACACATTGACTTGTTCACTGTTCTTGTTCACTCATTCAGTTCTAATGGAAGAGATAGAAAACAGGTTTGTTTTGCAGTTGCTGAAGGATGGGCTCGATCCTGAAACTCAAGTTTAACACTTATTTCTGTGTGTAAAAACACAGTGGAAACACTGTGGCATTTTGATAACATCTCTACTCAGCTCATAACATCTCTCTCTGCTCAGTATTGGTTATAAGGGTTCAGAGAAACCAGTCTGAAAACAGTTGTTTCAGTTCCGATTGGTGATGCTATTTGGCACATAAGTTAGTGTAGTAGCATTAATAACACATTTCTTGGCAACAGTGCACTGCACAATAGAGTGGAAGTCGTGCTCCACAGAATGATCTGCTGCGATAAGAGCACTGAACAAACTAACACAGTAAGGCTTGATTTTCTGCTGTATTATAAATCCTGAGGGAGACCAGACTTGATACAAAACATGGTATACAGTATAAGAAAATATTTGTCTAACAGAGGGCCAAGAAAAGCTTTATTGTCCACTGGCAACATGAGAGGTCTACACTGTGTATGGCCACAGCCATACAGCAGGTCAAGATGGGACGTACACACTTACAACACAATGGGTCATTCTTCAGCAGTTTAGCTTTCACACACATGCAAAGTGGGCCTGGATACCCCCCCACACCCTTTATACCCTTATGAGGACAGGAAGTGTAATATGACTCCATGGTGTGAGCCCCATGTTTTAATCCTCAGCATAGCTGGGACTAACCGAACCAGTCACACATACACACACACAAACAATCTCACACACTCACTGTTGAGGATTACAGTGACCGGTGTCGCACACACACTCTCTGTGAAGGCCCATGGTCTGTACTGGGCGGTGAGGATTAGCTTATATTGGTTTAGCTGCTTTTGAGACTCAAATTCTCCATTTCTTCATGTTGTTTCTTGTTCTCCCCTGATGATGCCAACTGTCTCTCCGTGTCTCTCTTTCCTCAGCTGAGCGCCGGCCCTGAGTGCAGCTGTGGCGTGTGTCCTGACGGAGACAAGAAGAAGAAATCCAAAAACCTGTGAGTCCATGTTTACTGCGCTGTACATCTATTATTGACATTGAGAGCAATGTTTTTATTCCATTTATTTTTCACCAGTTAAAAATATTAGCTAGAAAATACTTTGATAATTTAAAAATATTTCAGGTTGCTCATAAATCTGAAACAGTTGTTATTGTCTGCTCATTTTGGAACTGGGTATGAAACATTGTTGGTTTTGTGGAACTGTAGCATGTGTGATGGAGCTTTAGGTCAGAGAACTGAAAAACAAACCCTGCGCTGATGCATTTAGACATGTATGGATTTCATGTTGGAGTTATTAATGGACACTTACATTGCTATAGATCGCCATGTTTTGAGATCAGTATAATCCTGCATAAGATTTACAGTCTGTAGGTGTTTCAATTGTTTTGTCAGATTAATAAATGGAGCCTTAGATTTCTAAAGCTGAACCTCAAATAGAGGGAAGATGAATAATAGCACAGCTGAGGGTGTGTAGCTCTGTTCTGAAGACTGTTCAGCTTTCCACTTAGATGGTGTTTCAGAGCATCACTGGACCTCTGCCTTATGTGAGATAACCAATTTTGGCCAATTAAGACCAAGTCCTGTGTAGCGCAAGCAGTCCCAGAATGAGAGAAGACAGAAATGTTGATTATAAATATATTTTATTTAATGATAAGCCATAATATACTCACAGATGTGCCTGATGGGCATCAAGCACTGCTGTGGGCCAATTAGATCATGTGCTGTGATTAGATGAGATTCAGACACCGTTCTCCAAAACATCAAACCAAAATTCTAATTTCATTTGAATGTGATATTTAGATGCTGAATTCTGTCATTTTAGTGAAGTATTAACTGAACGTCTGTGTCTTGTGCATGTATGTGCTTTTCCAGAGATTTCTGTTTGAGAGTTAAATGCACACTGAACAGGCAGAGTTTAAACTTTAGTTTTAGTGCAGTGGTTGATCTCAGGAGAGCAGGCCATCCTTCTCTCTGACTGGACAACCTGATGCTGATCTTAACACCAGCTATAAATGGGGCATTTGTCTATGAGACGCAACACAAAGTAGGGAAAACTTTTACTGCCTAGAACAGAGAATAAACATGTGAAATATGAGCTTAATGGGATGGACAGAAAAAAATAATAAAATATTAATAAAATATTGATGAAATATACATAATTGTTGACACTTTATAATAATTTTATTTATTATTAGTGATGTTTCGTACAACAAAGCATCATTATTACAGTAGGTCATAATTAGGTTTGATGAGTTGAAAACATCCTTTGAATGGAAGTCAGTTTGTTGTAGCCACTTTTCTAAAACATTTCCTCTCTTTCTCTTCAACCTCCTTCAGAATTCTGTTTTGTTCATTGTTTTCCTTCAGGACAAAGTCTTTCAGTCGGTGGCGTTTCAGCCTGGCCTCTGACCACTTCTCCTCTGACTAACACACACAGCCAGCGTGAGGTTATTTTTTTGGGGGGTATTTTGCTTTGAAGAAGACTATGATGACACAATAACAGCTTCACAAAAATGCCAGAGTATAGCCTCAACACATACAGTAAACTTTCAATTTGCATGATACCAGAGTAATTCCTATATTTCCCGTGTATATTCATTGCTGCTTTGAGTGTCTTGTATTAAGAAATAATTCAATCAAAAAATAAACTCTTCCATCAAAAGGCTGTGGAAATCAGCCCAATAGGATTATTCACTTCTAAGGTGGCAAAACAGCTTGCTGAGATTAACATAAAACATTAAAACATAAAGTTACTATAATCAAGATGAAAAACTGTGAAGAACTTGGCACGAATAATTAACCAAGTGCGAATGGAAAGCACTTTTTACAGAATTCATGGAGAACAGCTGGTCCTATAAAACTGTATTGAGAGTATGAGATCTGCATTTTGTTTCTAGATAAATATTTGCGCCTTTTTTAGATAGGGTTAATGCAGCACAGAAGATGTACTTTCCTCAACTTTGAAAAGTGTAATAATTTTGCTACTTTATAAATCTAATAAGCTGAACACAACTTGCGATTCCTATCACACAATCTCATTGTATAATTGAGACACAAAGACAAAGGTTTTGAAAATATCCTCTTAATTATATTGCACCCGTTTGTAAAATGTCAGCAGGATCGCACAATGTCAGGATGTTTTTGATGTTTTATATTGTAAAAGCAGATCTCTGATCAATAGACACACACAGAGGGGCTGTGATAGGGTGGAGGTGCTTTGGGGAAATACAGTTTAAACATGGAGTTGGAGATACGGCTGTCATGATTCTGAAATTTGGCTGATGATTAATTGTCTAATAAATAATTGTGATTATGGCAAAGACCTGAGCACCCTAACTAAATCTGTGATATGAGAAGCTGTTGACTGCCTCTGGATGTAGCAAAGTTTGTAATTGCTTTAACAAAATTGATCAACACACAAAAATGCAAAGCTGATATGACTTAAATGATGAGGAAATGACATTTGAAGAGAACAATAAGCGGAGAGCGAGGATGGTGGATACAGAGGTGCTGCAGATACTGCAGATCACCCTCGTGTCTTGTAAAGGTGTGCAATAACTGCGGTTTTCTGAAATAATTGTGGTTAGATCAAATAATTGTGATCAGACGATTTGTTTATTAATTGTAACAGCACTGGATGGAGAAGTGTTGGTGGATAGAAATGTTGTTACTCATCCTACATCATTCCAGTATCATTACTTATAATTCCTCTGAATGGCTGAAACAGAAAATTGTTTAGTATAGTCTCTATAAGCTACCATTCAGTCCAATTCTATCTGAAAGTTTAGTTAAGTTTTATGGTTGTTTTACACAATATGAAAAATGTGGAGAAATATTTCTATTTATTTTCTAGTTTTCTACACTCAAACCTTTACTGAATCAGAACCATCTTATGTATGAGAGAGATGGGAAGTGAGTGGACGTAACTTACTGTACTCTGTAAACAGAGGGGTCATTTTCTGTGGTATCTGACTGTTAGTTGATGACCCACACACAAACACATCCAGGTTGCAGTTTCATGCAGTTTGTTGATTAGAGTGGAAGTTACCTCGTTGTTTTGAGATTTAAATTGTTTTATGAATGCTGATGTTTCAGCAGGTTGATGTGGAATCACCTGTTCTGTGGAGGAAACACATAAAGCCGTTTCAGATTGTTTTCTGACTTCAGGTACTGGTAAATGTTGGTGGAGATGTGGTGTGTTTAACCCTCTTATAACAGAGCAGGAACTTCTGTTGAGTCCATCGCTGCTGTGAGTGAACAGGCTCAGGTCAGGGCTGTATTCAGGGTTTTATAAGTACTGAGGTCCAACAAGTGAGTTAGCTGGGAGGAAAAACTGATTTTTGATCTACATATATGCATTTTAAGACATTTGCAGGGCAGGTATGTGATAATAAAAGCTTAAACCATGTCTGTTTTCATGTTCTGTTGTGTCAGGGAAGACACATGGGTTATGTAAACACATGGTTAATTGATATTTATATGTAAATATTACCTCTACTACATCTTCTATGCTTCATGAAAAACTGCACACCCACTGAAAGTGAGATTGGTGCAGTGATGATTCAGCAGGCAGGTTTCAGCACAGAGATTCACTCTTAGTCATAATGGAGATCTCGTGCAAAATAACATCCACTCAGTCAGTCATTATCTTGACATGTCTTTGGACACCTTCTGTGTCATCCTGATCATTATAGCACATAACATAATGAACAAATACATTAAACATATCACAGATTATAGTTGGAATATTTCAATTTGTGTAATTGTACCTGAAATTAAAGGAGACTAGTTGTCACATCTTGGACTTCAATGCCTGTTTCTCAGGGTAGGTTTAAAGTGTCACATACCTATAGTCTTGGCTACAAAAAAATGTTAAGGGGCTTTTACAAATTTAATTCCAGTGTTCTCAGCAAGAAACTGCAGTGTAAGGAGACCTTTAAACATTTGTACCTACAAAGAAAACTCTTGGGGTCATGATTTAGCATTGACCATTTTTCTTCTAACATTAAAATTGTTATTTTGAAAGTTCTAGGAGCATTAAAAACATCCAGTTTTTAGATGGTGTTTTAACAGTATTGCTTGGTTATAAGAACCATTATATTATAATTATTAATTCATAGATAGATTGATTTGATTCAATGATCAATCACTCAGCTTAATGGCTTGATTGATTGATTGATTTAATAGTTCTGTACTGCATGTGTCTTACATCATAATCAGACCTTAAGTGAAACAGTAAGCACACTGTAAACACACCCAACAGTCTGCAGTAATCCAGATCTCGTCTGTTATTGGCTCACTCTAGTTCCGCCTCCCCATGTTCTTGTGCTATAAAAAGATACAGTCTCTCCCTGCTGTTAGAGGAATGTGTCTGCTCGACCACCCTGTCCTGATCACCCTGCTCCACCAGCCCTCACACTCTCACACACACACACACACACACACACACACACACACACACACACACACACACACAGTTGCACACGATGGTGGATTTCTCTGAGAAGTACCTGGAAAGGTAGGCACCAAACTCTGCTCTGAGACCTCTCACAGTAATGAGAAAAAAGATCATGGGAGTTTAGTTTAGAAAAGGGAAAATAGATGGTGTCTGGAGTTCACATCTCCTGTGGTTTGTTCGTGACAGATACTATGAGGAGCTCCACATCAAGTCTTGATGTAGCTGATGCTTCTTGTGGATTGAGATGTTTTGAGCTTGTCATCTGAGCTGTTCTTGATGAAGTTTTTGTGCGTTCTTGCTGGAGTGCTGGTTTTCAAATCTGTCAGTGCTCTCGAATATGTGATTCTTTCTGTGAGATTTGTCCCTTTAAGAGATTTGAAAGTGATAAATTTGTTCTCTGGATTGACTGAGCAAACGCTGTTGGGTGATTTTCAGAAATAATCATATTTTACCTTGTGTAATTTGGATAAACAATGTGAAGCCTTTTAAGACCATTAAATAAATGTACATAATTTAATGACTGCACATTTCCCACCAAACTCTTGTTACTGAAATGCAAAAAATACTCATTATTAATATAAATAATATAATACTCATTATTTTAATGAAAAAAATTGGTGAAATACATTATTGTACTCTTTGTTGTATCTTCATGCTAATTCGTTATTAATTCGTATTACAGTACTGAGAATTATTAATTCTATAATGGCGATAAAAAACATTTGGACACATTACAGTTATGAGAAGTGTTGGTGTGTGTAAATGTACTTAATTGTCATGAAGTCTTTCTAACTGTCCTTTTCCATGTGATTGTGAGTGAAATGTTATGTGCACAATCCTTAATGAGATTCTGCAAAATGCTTTATCTTATTTTAAAAAGTTTCAGGACAATACATTTCACATCTTCAGCACAACTGTCATGTAAATGTGATGAAATTCCATGAAGAATTCTTTTGACACGAGAGAGAGACATTCAGAGTGATGGGCAGACATTTGCACGACTCAACAGTGCAGATGCAGCTCTGTGTTGTGTAGCTGATGCGTTCAGCTGCTCATTGTAAACAAGTGTAAAAGGCAACATCAAGCATCGCCTCAATGCTTCCAGAGTTTCAAAAGTGGCAGTGTTTCTAACTAAAGTCCTGGTGCAAGTCTTCACATCTGTTGTCACATTCCAAATGTCTTTCCACTACACGTGTCCTGGTTTCACAGCCCGGAATAGTGCTGAACTCTATTACAGGCAGTAGTGCAAGTCGGGCAAAGTGGGAATAGGTAAAGCCTGGAGAGAACTGCGACCCTCACCTCTTTTCCTCTATCTCTGGCTTACCTGTGGGACTCACAGAGGGAAATGTCTGCTGACGGCCTCACAGAGCTGGATCAGAGCATCCTAATTTGATAAGTTGCAGTGAGGGTACATCCTTACTGACGAGAGATTACAGGCCCAAGTCGTGAGGAGGCACGGCAACAGCTGCTTCTGCCTGATGATTAGCAGAGTGTTTTTCTCTATTTGAGGGGTCACGATGCACTGAGGCATGATGGATTTAAACACCGGCCCAGTCAAAGAGGATGTGAAGATTAGCTGCAAGAAAACTTTCCTAAACCATCACTCAGCTACTGGAGTTCCTGCGTATGTTTATGGATGCAGCAAACTGCCATACAAACTCCAACATTCCTCAAATTATACTCCGCCTCAAACAGCCTGCAGGGGTCTGCAGATAATTTGGAATCGTGAACAAAAATCTGACTGGGGAGATTGATTATATAATTTGCAATGCTTCAGAAAAGTGGGAGTCTCCATGAACAGTTATGAAAGGGGTTCTTGTTTTACAAAACTCTACCTGGTAGCTGAAATTACTCTAGTTTAGTATTCTAGAAGTATTCTAGATGAAGTTTCCTTCTGGCTATTTACATCCAACTAATGTCCAGAAATTTGTTAGTAGGGTTTTACAATCTGTGAATGTAATCACTACCCTTCTGCTGGGATGTGTTTTTCTGTATTTCTGTGATGTGGTGAGATGAGGCTTAATTAAATGTAGGAATAAATGCAGGATGGAAATGAATTGGTTCACAGAGAGGTCGTCACATATCAGACTGAAACCAGAGGCAATTGAAAGAAAAGGGGCTGAAACACAGTGAGGTGTGTGAAAAAACATCAGAGGTGAATCAGTTCTGATGAGAGATGATGAAGATGTTTTCCTGTAGATGTATCATGCAGAGAAGATGAGCATGGATGATGAACTTGCTGCATCAGATATTTATGCATGTAGCAGATATTGGTGTTTATAACTCAACATATTTTCAGTGACAGCTTCTCTGTGTGCAGAACTGGCTGATGCCACATGTACAGTGTTACAGAGGAGTGTGGACCCTCAACACTGTAGCACTGATGCCCGGAGGGAATATGTTTTCTGTGCCACGTGTGCGCTCACACACATACACAGCACTGAACGTCTGATGTGGACTCAGTTTTGCAAAATATGGCCATACATTTTTATGACCATTACATGATTTATGATGTCAACTGTATTTATCCTGAGAAGAAACTGAGTTGAGCTTATGCTTAAAACTGGTTAAACAAGCTTAAAATGATACTCTCCTGTTGATATATACATATACAATAGTGTTTATCTTGACTATATCCAGTAGGTGGCGGTATAAACCTCAAGATTTCTGCTTGTGCCAACAGTCCCTATAACATTCCATGAGGACAAACTCAGCCTCTTGTGTCATTAGTTGCTGTACGTGTGCAGTACTATTATTAGATCAGGTTTTTGTGCATTTAATCTTGTAGTTGTCTTTGTATTTGGTCATCTGTTATTTCCACCAAAGCAACACAGCTCACAACACTGTAGTGAAACGACCTGGACCACAGACTGTTTCATTACACTCACAAATATTTTCCAGGACCCATAAACTGACAGAAATCTTTCCTCTGATGTGTACGATCAAACACCCTTCGCCCCAGCTTCATTGTTATGCCAAATTCCCCACTGCAAGTTTAAATTAAAGTCAGATATATTTGTGTTGCCTGCGTTTAGTGTTCTGTTTAAGCCAAGACAAAAAAATGCCAATTTTTGTTGTTTTTTTTGTTTGTTTGTGACCCACTTCTTTAGACAAGTGAGTATACAAAATAATCCACTGATAATTTATAAACCGTCAGAATTTACGCAGAATTCTGTTGTAGCTTTCTACAACATTCTCCACATTCTGAGAGTCTGTTTGAAATCGGAGTCATATTTGAGTTTATCTCCCAGAAAGAGAGACGCTTTTAGCAGTGTTATCTCATCTCTGCAGGCCTCTCAGAGGTTCGATTGAATTTTCTTGGCCCGCCCCAGAATCCAGTTTAAAAGAAGTTAATGTGTAAAAGCCTTTGGCAGATATCAGCGAGCTAAATATAAACCAGATGATGCTACCACCTCAGATAAGAGTTTCAAAACAGTTCCAAACATACAAAATAAAAAAGAGGATTACACAAGTATACAAAGTAACACTAGTATGGGGACCAATTCACACTTTGAACAAGTTGTCTAATTTTGGTGGTTTATTAGTACTTTTAAACACATTAATGCCTTATTCTGCATGATCATTTTGTACATTCCTTAATCCCACCTCACACCTACACAAACACAACAACAAGCTTACTAAATATTAATAAGCAGTAAATTAGAGGGTTATTGAGGTAAAATTCACAAAGTAATTATACTTATAGTGAAATATAGTAAAGTTTGCAAATCATTGTAAATTATACAAATGAAATATGTTTTTTGATAATTCTCAAAATAAATCAAAGCTTTTCTTTACATCAGTAGAATTTGTTTTATATTACCTTTATATGTAAGAAATATAAACAATGATAATATAAGTGTATGGTGTCTAGATTGTGTGTGCATAATGTACAGGAGTTTTATGTCATCTGAAATTTATACATTTTTTATATGATTTATTTTTTGGGTTTAGTTGGTCTTCAGAAATGTAAAGTTAGACTTGAAGCTCTTGTCTCTGAAATCTGGTGTGAGGAGCTTCCTGTCAGCTGTGTGCTGGAGATGACACACCATGGGTGACTAACATTTCATCATCATCATCATCATCACAGAGCAGATAAGAAGCTCTGTCAGTCTTGGCTTTGAAACACAAGGTTTAAATGCTGATGTTCAATCCAAACAACCTCACAAATGAATCTTGTGATTCAGGAATATTTTGGATCACTTTTGATGTCATTTTTATGGGAATGAAAGGAATGCTGTATTTTGGCCAGGCCAGTCACTCTGGTGGATGGAGGAGGGGGAATTCTCTGTGGCTCCAGCCCTCAGGACAACACACCAAATCACAAATAGTTGCAGACTTCCTTTTTCCTGTTAGGGCTTGTTTGCACTTTCCTTCACCTTACCCACAGGGCTCCAAACATTTGGTCTGGTGATTAAGCAGAAGTGTGTAAAAACGTACCCTTCATTGTGTCTGCTCTTCTGCTGCTAGCGGCCCAAAACTATATAAACACACACACACACACACACACACACACACACACACACACACACACACACACACACACACACACACAAAGCACTCAGTCAGAATCAGTTGTACAAATGACCCTGGTTGGCCTTTTGAAACACTCAGATGTTATGGTTGGGTTTATTTAGGAACGGTGGCATGGGAGTTCCAAAAATGGGATCCAGTTTCTTTTTTGGTGCTGTAATGAGTGAGTGCCTGAGGTATGAGAGGCCAAATGTAGCTGATGAGGGCAAAGCCACAGTGGAAATTAGCGGGCGGAAATGGGTGTTGCGTGAGGTCCACTCTATGTGAGGTCAGGCAGAGCGAGTATGGGCGCCTGGAGACTCCCTGCAGATCTCATGAGACACAGATTTGGGGTGAACAGTCAGCTTTTTGGAGACAGGGGACTTGGAGATGCAGCTGCACTTTGCAGTGGTCCCTGGAGCCCCTTGGCCCTGGGTTAATGCCCCTGGAGCCCCTGGTGGCACCTGGAGAGCGAAGTGATGGCGTGGAGAGTAGCACATCCCTCCCTTCACTCATCAAGTCACTCGCGCAGTCGTTGGACCGGCAGGAGATAGAGACGTTAGGAGACAGACAGGCTTCTCAAAGCAGAGAACTTTAAACCTCACCGTGACTTCGCTAACTGCTGATCGGGGAAAAATGTATGTGATGGCAGAACATTTTCTTGACTTTGGGAGTGGGATCGTGGATCTGATGTGGATTTACGCGGCTGTTTTCTCATGACAGTATTTGACTGGTTGATTTGTCTTAGGATAACCTTCAGCAGGGCTGAGATCTTTCTCCTGTGTGTTTGTTTGTCCAGGGCCAAAGACATGAAGAACCGACTCGCTTTCCTGAGGAAGAGGAATGAGTCTCCCGGAAGCACCCCATCCGGCAAGCTCGACAAATGCATGAAATCTGCCAAGTAAGTGTGAGTGTGTGCTGTCTGCCTGTTCCTGGGTCGTGATCCAGCTGGTGACTCCCTGCTTGTGTGTGGGAAGACAGTGAGAGACAGTCTGAAATACAGGAGAGAAGTGAATATTTTCAGATGTGGCAGTTATTTTGATAGTGTGCAAGCTTCTATAGAGTAACACTGACAGGATTAAAGGGGCGAACACACTGTCACCTTAACTGATCTGAGGAGCATACTAAAGCCATTTTCATATATTTTTAGTTCCTTTATATTTTTAATTCTCTCGTTTACTGAACAATATAGTAATTCGTCTTTTCTATATAGTCAAACAGAATTTTGGTGGGTCAAAGGTCATCCTCCCGCTGGCCTAAATGAAACATACTTGGCTTGTAAAGATCTGCTGAGGGTTTTAAACAGATTAAACTGCCCAGATTCTGATGAATGATATTATTTGTTTTTTATGATTTCTTGTGCTTAGCGTTTATAATGTATTTTTATTGTCTTTAGGTTTGGTTTGAAACTGTTCTGTTTCATATTTGTTTAGACAAACTAACTGCTACACATATAAACAAAATATGATGTGTGTTGCAGTAATTTAGATATTCTTCAAAATGCACACAAGATAGGTCATTAAAATCAAGTTGCCTGAATTATGTGCACCTATAATAACATAATCATCATTGTATTTTTAAATCAATGTGTAAATGATGCAAATAAGTAATTTCCCCTCTAAAGCAGTGTTACAGCTGCAGACTGTAAATGTTGAGCTCAGAGAAACTTTGAGAGAAGTTGTGGGCGGACCCCTGGGCTGTCCTGTCATCCTATTGGTGAAGCCCAGCCCCCTCCCTTCCTAGGCACACTGGCAATATAAAAGAGGCCGTCCAGCAGAGACACTCACACACTGCCAGACGCCTGCACCTCCAGCAAACATACTCGAGTGATAGAGGCACGTGGTTCGAATGGGTCACACAATGAGAAACCTGACAGAGATGGGCTTGCTGAAAAACCGCTCTGCTTTTATTTGCAGGCCCACTCCAGAAGAGGCCATGAAATGGGGCGAATCCTTAGACAAGCTGCTTGTCCACAAATGTAAGATGCGTTCTCATTTCTTCCTCAGATGTGTCTGAAATGTGTTTATGGATATAATGAACTTGTTATGAATCGGACTGAATGGGAAATGTTTGTGTTTGGATGAATTTAAAGAATATGATGGGATCTTACTTCAGCTAGAATCCAGAGGGATTGTAGCTCCATTGTGTTAGGAATGCAGACTTCCTTCTGCTGGTCTGAGGATGAACAGGGTCACTGGCTCTCACAACAGTGCTGAGTGAATCGAGCTGTATGGAGTCTGTGAACAGTCTATATTTAGCCAGAATGTCTGCTGTACCTTTAGCAGCTTGCCTGTTCAACTTTTCATTTCCTGCCGTTACTGAGTAATGCGGAGAGTGTGTGATGCAGTAAAGTGATTGAGTGGTAGGAGGGGGCTGCACTTCCTTTCGTTTGAATTCGGGATGCCTTTGTACCCAGATTAAGCACATTCTTAAGTATCTTTTGACTTATTTTTCAGAAAAATATTTTTAAAACATGACATTCACCTGATTAACAAAACATTGTAATAAATTAGCGATTTTCAGACTTTTTAATCTGCCTTCATGCACAAAACAGGTGGTGCTTCTTAAGCATTACTGATTTTGTAAAGATGCCAAAGGAAGTGGCGCATTACAATTCAATAAATATGTTGTGTTGTGCTGCAGTACTTGCATTTTATGTGCATGGCAGATGTTTACCTACTAAATCGAAGACCAGTGCAGCATAAAAACCTAACATAAGAAGAACATGAGGTTTTTCAGCTTGACTCATTCAGATTGAGTCAGGAGGACAATTATACTAGGAAATGCAGATTAAATAAAATAATTGTTAAAATGTAATTTCATCAACTCCAGAGCTTGCCAGCAGAAGTCTCAGAGGAGAGGAAATGTAATTAAATCTCTGGTCAGAGTTTTGATGATAATGCGCCAGTGATGACTCAGGTTTGGCACTCAGCGCTGCCTCTTCACTAAAGACTGCCGTTGCCATGGTTCTCTCTGTTTATCCATCCAATAACATCTCCCCATTTCTGCCTCTTTTTCCCTCTCATCAGATGGGCTGGCTGCATTCAGAGCTTTCCTGCGCACAGAGTTCAGTGAAGAGAATCTGGAATTCTGGTTGGCCTGTGAGGATTACAAGAAAATTAAATCACAGTCCAAGATGGCATCAAAAGCCAAGAAAATCTTTGCAGAATACATCGCCATCCAGTCCTGTAAGGAGGTAAGCAGGAATTTAATTTCCCAAACTGCAGGAAGAGAGTGTGCAACTATGGGGGCAGTTGTGGACTGGTTAGTAAAATGGGTTTGTAATCAGAAGGTTTCTGGTTTGATTCCAGTGCTGGCAGGTAGCAACTGCAGTGCCCTTGAGCAAGGCACCTAACCCCCGATTGCTCCCCAGTTGTCTGCTGCCCACTGCTCCGGGTGTGTGTGTTCATGACTTTCAGTGTGTGGGTTAGGGATGGGTTAAATGCAGAGGTCACATTCAGTGACAAATGTGTCATTTCACTTCAGCTACAACTAAAGTAAGATGTTGTAAGACATCCTAGATATTGTGAACACGTCCTTTAAAAATAATCATCTGATTAATCACAAAAGAGGTTTTTTGTGTAAGAATGATTAAACAGAGTTTTTAAACCCTCTGAATATGATCTGGAAACACATTCGCAGGCTGGTGTTCCATTGTTTCATTTGTAAAAGAAGCTCTGTGTGATGCTTAGAGGAACTGTAGAGGAAATGACATCATGCCTGACAAATGGATTCCACAGCGCATGTGTTTTCTTTTATGTGTTTTTTTTTTATTCGGATATTGGAAAGAAGCTTGGAAATCCAAAAAGAGATGAGCTGCACTTTCCAGCAGTCCAGCTTAAGTTTTTTCATGTTGTTTTTAGCTTCGTTTAGCCAGACTTTTGATTTATGTGACACATATTGCAGCTTATAGTCAAGAACCTCACACTTAGACAGGAAGAGACTTCTGCCTGTCTTGTACAGTGACCCACATCAGTTTATTTTTGGGATTATGTGTCCTTTAGAAGCAGGTTTATCTGAAATCAGTCAGTAGTTCTCTGTAGTTACTGTGGCAACTGAATACACTACCAAACAAAACTACCAGCCTGGCAAACTTTGGTAAACCCAGTAGTTTAGTTTTTCCTAAACGCAACTTAGTTTTTAGAAAGATTGATTAAAAACACTATAATATAACTGTACTTTAAAAATAGAAACAAACTGTGGAAGTAAGAGCTTGTGCTGCTTTCTGTTTGTCCTCCAGGTGAACCTGGACTCGTGCACCAGGGAGCACACTAAAGAAAACCTGCAGAATGTCAGTCGTTCTTGTTTTGACCTGGCCCAGAGGAGGATATATGGCCTGATGGAGAAGGACTCGTATCCTCGTTTCCTGCGCTCAGAACTCTACGTGGACTTAGTGAACCAGAAGAAGTCCAGCAGCACACCAACATCATCTTCCTCATAAGATGGCAGAGAGACAGTAGAAAACAACATCAGAACCATTTCTTCACCTAGCGTTATGTTCTCATCAGCCGTTCTATCCATCGATGTGGCACGCTGGGCGGGGAGTGGAGAAAAGAGCAGGGCAGTGTTTACAGATGGTCAAATATGGTGGGACCCAGTTTAAAGGCGCTGGATGATGGGCGGCAGAATCCCGCTAAACAATGCTGGTTATTCTCATGTGCATTTCATGTATTCCTCACATACTGGAGAAACTAAAGGAGGTTATTGTCTCCTTTAACTCAAAGACAGTCAGGTTCTGTCATCTGACACTCAAGCACTGTTGGTACAGCCAACCAGTTCACAGCAACTCTCCCGGACATATCCAAACTGTCTTGTCCCTGCGGGTTGGACATGTGTGATGTGTGAGAAATGTTCTCATTGACGTCATCTCTTTCTGCGATCATGCACTGTCCATTACATCCGTCCTGAGGCCCGTGGTGAAGGGTTCTGAATTCTGGCACAAAACATCATATAAACATTATTTAGGAATCAATGCTCTAGTTGAATGGACCAAACTGCAGTGAAAGGCTAGCGCGTCACGCTGGAAATCAAACACTGATTGGTCTGTACAGAGACTGTACTAAACATGCTTGGCTGCGTTCTATATAGCCAATCAGCAGGTCACTATAGCTCCACTTTAAGAACAGATGAGGCAGTATTCTCAGGACATTATGGCACTCAACTATAAAGCTTCCAGGCTTGTTTTCTTTTCTAAACATAAAATGTTGTTTTTGGACTTTCGATCATGCACTCCATTTATTCATAGGGCACTGGGTCAGTTAGGATCTGTCCCTAAATTAACTGATAAGATGCCATGCTTTACCTGTAAAAAAAATGTCTTTATTTATTCCAAGTTCTCACTGGTTGCTTTGTTCATTGCACTCAGCTGAATTTCCCCTGATCGATTCAGGTATATATATACAGTTGTTCTGATGTAAGTGCAATATCTTTTATTATTTTATTTGTTTGCTTATCTTATTGATAAGTTTCACTTGTTATGAGAAAGACAATGGCTTGAGCGCCGTATTAATTTTATTGTAAGAGTTACGTAAAATCCACGTGAGTTACAGATGATGTAAGTATGTGGGTTGCTAATGTAAACAATTACTCTGTTTCTCTGGCAGCAGGCAGCCGGTTTAATAGATGTATATATGATTCTTAAAAAAACAATAATAAAAAAGATAAAAACCCAAAAGGTTTTGTGGGCGTATCTTGAAACGTGGCTGTACTTATGTAAATATGTGAACTCCAAAGCTATGAAATGACATGTATTGTTATAAACCCATAGCCGGGATGGAGGGGGTAAACTCCTCTTGCCTCAGATGTACACTGCTTGTAAGGAGTTTTATGAAATGTATTTTATCATTTTCACTGTTTACAACTCTAATACATCTCCTAAGATAGCAAGTGCAACAGAAAATAGAGGTTTAAAAGCCAGTGTCACTGCAAAGACAAATAAAACCTTCAGCTGGTAAAATTACACATCATTGCCTCTTGCTCTTTTTATTTGATTGTTTTTCCAATAGCTGCATTTTTCAGTATTACTGGGTGACTCAAGAACATGTCTCATCACAATCAAAATATAAGAAATTGTGTTCTGTTGTCGTGGAAATATCACAATAAACTTAAATCCTAATGGTGCTATAAAATATGCTTTTTTATAGCACCATTTTTTATAAAATTTTATAATGAACTTGTGTTAATAGAGCTGACCTTACTTCACTATTACTTGAGTGAAGTATGTAAAAGCATAAAAATTTAGCTATAATAGCTCAACAAACGTAAAACTGTGTAAAATTGTGTAGAATTTGTGTAGACTTCTACTGTATGTCAGGGTCCTGACATTCCCTGTGTTCTGTGTCACAGCATGTTGTTTGGATCCTGACTCAATCCTAGTTGTGGTTCTTGTTTCTTGGAGTCAGGATCTAAACAACTCATGCTCTGACACAGAACACAGGGAATGTCAGGATCCTGGCAAGATAATCTAGAAAGACTCAAAACAGGAAGCCAGGACCCTGACACTGCAGTCCTCTAAATAACTAATTGAACTGTTTTTGTACAGACACCAAAGAGGTTGTTTGTGTACATATCATGAAAACTCTGCCACAGTTCTTTATAATATTTATCTTTTAAATATTTAAGAAACGTTCATTTAGCACACAAATCTTATGAGTGTTTGCAGAGTGGAGTTCAGAGAGCAGATGTGAGCTCTCTGTGAGCTTTAATTTCAGCCTTCGTCTCTCTTGAAATCTCAACACGGCAAATAGCAGTAATTGTGCGGCTCTTCAGCGGGTTGCTAAGGAAACATCACCTCCCCTTTCAGCCACTGCTGAAAGCCTGCGGCCCTCGATTACTCTGCCTGCCCAACGAGCCGAGGGCCCTTCAACAGGTTGAGCTGAATCGTGTTCATTGCTGCCTGTCAGCTGTCTTAAACACTCACCAGCAACTGTGTATTCTTGAGTCAGGCACCGGAGCCGCCCAGATGGTCCATTTGTTGTTTAGTTTTAGTCAGTGGTCAGGAAGTAAAGATTTTGTAATTGTATTAATGATTTTGTCATTGGTATCATTAATACATCATAGAAGTTTCATAGCTTAAAACATTCTCCTTATAACAAAAGGATTTATGTAATCGTTCTCAGAAAAAACAAATGTGAAATGGTGGGATATGTGATGTCACAAGGTAGATTCATATGACATGCCTCAGATAATAATGCCTACTTTTACATCATCGCATCGTTGGCTCCACCCACAGTCATTCAGTCACAGAGAAGTGGAGACAGTTCTCACCTGACAGAACAACATCACCGCAACATCCTCTTTGTTTGGATTAAAACCAATATGACATCACACAACAAGCTGAAGAGAAAACTTTGGATGGAGCAAATGGATCTGAAGGCCTTCATAGCTCAACAAACGTAAAACTGTGTAAAATTGTGTAAAATTTGTGTAGACTTCTACTGTATGTCAGGGTCCTGACATTCCCTGTGTTCTGTGTCACAGCATGTTGTTTGGATCCGATTCGACGGATCCGATGGACACGATACGATTGGGATAACAGTAAGATGCCAGTCAACTGTGTTCAGCTGGACTGTATAACATATAATTACATATAATAACATATAATTTATTTACTGATACTATAATCATTTATATAAATTCTTTCCTCATTAATCTACACTCAGTACCCCATAATGACAAAGTGAAAATAGAATTTTAGAAATGTCTGTAAATTTATTAAAAATGAATATTGAAACAACGCTTTGTGACAACACTTGAAATTTAGCTCACGTGCCTCCCATTTCTCTTGATCATTGCTGAGTGTTTCTACACCTTTCTACATTCAACTGATTGGACATGATTTAATTCACAAGAGCACAGCGGCCTCCTTCATTCTCAAAAGGAAGATGTTGGGCACAACCAGGACTCCTCCAGAGTCTTCTCAGATCTCACCCAGCCAAAGTGAGCAATCGGGGGAAAAGCACCTTAGTAAGAGAGGTGACCAAGAACCCGATGGTCACTCTGACTGAGCTCCAGAGATCCTGTGTGGAGATGTGACAGAGTTCCAGAACAACAACTATCACTGCAGCCCTCCACTGAGCTGGGCTTTATGGCAGAATGGCTAGATGGAAGCCTCTCCTCAGTGCAAAACACATGAAGTTTGGAGTAAAAAAACACCAGAAGTACTCTCAGACTGTGAGGAACAAGATTTTCTGGTCTCATGAAACCAACCTTTCAACATGACAATGACGCTAAGCACACAGCCAAGACAACACAGAATTGGCAAAACTCTGTGAATGTCCTAAAGTGGCCCAGCCAGAGCCCTGATCTGAACCCTATCAAACATCTCTGAACTGAGCTGTTCAGTTTTGTTAAGTTTAAACTGTTAAGTTTTGCCTTAAAATTAAATCTATACATTATCATGGTTTAGTTTGCAGGGAAATGGGACTATTTTAACTTACACTACATGATAATGTAAAGTTTTCACTTAGTTTTGTACAATTCTGGTTCTGGTTACTATGAAAACACTCACACAATCCCTAGAAGCTTGTGAACAGTTTTGTAGTGGCTGTGTGCAAGTTATTCTAGTTCAAAAGCTCAATGACAGTCATATACGCAAAGGTAATGTTAATTACTAAATCTGGGCAGAGTAGCCCAGCAGGAATACTCACGATTATCCTGATGGTCACTACAAGCTTGGATGCAATAAATAACAAGCTGTTAATTTACGCATTATAATAAGGCACATTCACATACACTACCAATCAAAAGTTTGGAAACACTTACTTTTACTTTGTAAAACTACTTTTTACTTTCTTATTTCTTTTTAATTTATGAATAACAGTAATCTTATCAAAACTATGAAATAACACAAATGAATTATGTTGTGACTAAAGACAATTAAAAATAAGGTAAAATAGGATCTATTCTAGCATATTCAATATAGTCACCCTTCATCTAGAATTTACAAATATTTTCTTGACATTTTCCATCACTCAGTTTCTTGAGGAATCATCCTGAGAAGATTTAAAGAGTTTTGAAGGAGCTCCACTCTATCCTGCTCTTATTGGCTGCTTTTTTCTTCATTATTTGGTCCAAATCATCTATTTCAAAAACTTTTTTTATTGTGAATTGTGTTTTTTAAAATGAAATCAATATGTTGGCACAATTATATTTTTATTTTTACATTTTTAGCGTTTAATAAAACGTCTTCAGATTAAAAGATTTTTAAGATAAGAAACATTTCAGTCAAATGTTTCCAAACTTTTGACTGGTAGTGTAGCTTCTCTTAAAAGTTATAAACAACCCCTAATAAATTGGTCATTCATTTGCTCAACAGAATCATTTCTAACTGGTAACAAGTCCCGTTAATTTCCCCGCCATGTGCAAAAAATAAGCTGAAGCTACACAAAAGCAGAGTAGCGAGTAAAGAGAGCTTTTTGTGCAGAATAGATAGAAAGTATTTATCTGGATAAAAGTAAAATACTTAAGAAAGTACAAATATTTGTCAACTTTAGTATAGTACCGAATTGTACTTTGTTAATTTACGCCACTGCCAGCATGAGCTAAAGGGTACATCACAACAATGACCAAACTTAACATTTAAATTAAAACTGTACTGCATTAAATAAATGCTGTGTAACACTTACAGCAATATTGTGCTGTAAGTGTTAGTTAATGCTGCACCTATGATGGTTTACATACAGTAATTTAAGAATGTAAAGCACATGATATACAAGGACACAGTGTTTCAATTTATCAGTTTTTTAACATTACAGTCCTGATGATTTAAATTTGTCATGTTCAATATGGCCTATAATTAACTTTATAAGTCTGGCCGCTAATGTTCAGGGAGGATCCAACTTGTGCGTCATTTCTGTTCTTCCACAAGCCTAATAAAAACAAAGGCCATGCTACTTGCTGGCCTTCCAGCCAACCCAACCAAACCCCTGCAAATGATCCAGAATGCTGCAGTACGTCTGGTCTTCAATAAACTGAAGAGAGCCCACGTCACACCCCTCCTGATCTCACTCCACTGTCTACTTGTCGTGCCGGCATTAAATTACAATCTTTTTAAGGACAGTCACAGGAACTTCACCCTCCTACCTCAACTCACTCGTTCAGACACACGTCCCCTCCTGCCAACTACATCCTGTAAACAAGCAACGTCTGACTGTTCCCTCATAACAAGGTACCAGATCTCAGACATTCAGCTCTTCTGTTTCTTCCTGGTGGAATGAGCTGCCATCCTCCACCCGATCTGCTGAAACCATCACAACCTTCAGGAAACACATGAAAACACACCTGTTTCACAGACACCAGACTAACCTCAAATGTTTAACTTAAAAAAAATTGTAAAAAAAAAATTCTGTCCGCATCTACTCACTTTGGATAAATGAATAAATGTAAATGTAATGTAAGTGAAAAGCATGTTTCATGAAAAACAAATGTATCTCCCACACTGGAGTGGATGACAGAAAGTCTCTCTTTGACCTCTTCGATTTTATTTTGACTGCAATTTTTTTTAAGTCAACATCTGTTGACTCTTAGAGAAGAACTGGAAAACATAAATGTTTTAAAGCAGTCATTCTCAAATCTTTGCTTTAAGATTCACAGTCTCACAGAGTTCACTACATACTGTGCAAAAATACAGTACAGTGCAAAAGCTTGGAATCACTATGAACTGTTATGATCTTAGCCTCAGTATGTTTGTAACCTGCTAAACTCTTTTATCCCTCTATTTAACACAATTTAATGTGACATTATACTGCTTTAGGAGATGTGTCTCTTTAACTATCTGCAGTATATTGTATAAAAGTCAACATTACTCACTAAGTTGTTAGTTTCGTTTGACAGTGGACTGTTAATAGAGTGCTGCTCAAAGTTTCATTGTGTTTTCAGAGATAAAATATTTGAAATATTTGATGCTTATGACATTTTGATGTAATCTGTTTGTTCAAGGTTATCAGCAGAACATATGACTTGGCAAGAATTTCAGCAATCCTTTGTTACAGAATAAGTTGAGGTTTACCGAGCTCCGATTTTGTACATATGATTTATAGAGTAAATTACAGCTCTAAGTTACTGTAATTAAAAAAAAATGACATAAAACCATGGTGAGAAAGTGGACAGTAAAGTCAAGGTGAAAAACTGTTCCAACGGACAGGACATAGATGAATATTCATAGATAATGCAGTTGATGTGGCTTTATTAAATTAAGAACAAGCAAAAATAAACTTTAATAAAAAGTTAATTAGGCTATAAGTTAACTTAAAATATACTCATAAATAAAATAATTAAATATAACAAGAAACTTAAAAAAACACATAATAACAAAATAACAAAAGAAACTAACATGAATCTCTGACACATTTTCAAAAGACCAGACAGATCCAAAACTAAATGGCTAATATGTTCAGGCCACACGCAGAGCAGGAAGGGCTTGCATAACCTTTTGAATCAATTATTCAATTGTGTCACCATTTCATGATTTTAAAGGCTCTTTTAAAGCTTCTCTTTGGTCAAGAGGAAGCTGTAATGGATGCTGTGCTCATCACACTTCACATGATTTCATCTGCAGTGAGACATTAAGCGGCTCCATTAGCACACAGCATGAGTCATCAGGGTGGAAATTCTTCACACTATTTTTAAAGAAAGCAAATAGACAGAAATGTTCTGCTTAAGCTGATGTGATGCAAGTTTATGTATCAACATCCGCAACTGTACTGCTAGTTTTATACAAAAATAACTCTCAAGCACCTTTCTTAATACACGTAACAATAAAACATTATGTTTGCAAATGTATTTGAAACTAGATTGTAAAAGATTTGTTCATCTTAGGCATCCTTATTTGTAATTGTCCTTGCAAAACAACTTCCTTAGTGATATGTGTGTGTTTTTGGGTCTGACGTGTGTGTGTAAGCTGTTTTATTCTGCTGGAGTTTGAAACAGTGTCACACTGATGATCAGATTTCAGACACTGACACACATCATAACCTCTTCAGCTCTGTGAACAGCAGCTTTCTCTGATTCTTTTATGATCTGGATGATACATCAGAGACATCTTCAGCTGTAAACATGCCATGCTGTTTTGTGTCTTGTTGTTACATTTGATTCATGTCTTCTATTTTACAAATACATGTTTGTTGGTTTTTAATTCTGTGCCCCCATCCTGTGTTTCCAGTCTTGTTATTGGCTTGTTTTTAGTCTTGTATTATTATTAGCTCACATTCATTAGTCATTTGGTTTCTGATGATATTTTTATGTTTCTCTTGTCGTATAATACAGACACATAATCCCAGAGTGATGCAGTCAGGTACATTGTTAAAAATCTCTCCTCACAGTGCTGGAATCTGATATTCCACAACTGCACAACGCTTGGCAAACCTTGCACACACCACAGTTTTATTGGTAGTTATATAACAACTCCAGCAATTGTATTTTTGAGGTATGATAATAACAGCTGTCCTACTCTCCTAAATGAGGCTCAGTGGGAGGGTCAAAGAGGTGATTAGGTGAAGTAGGCATCGCCGTCTCGTTGTGGAGGTGGTATTGGGTTGATGTATTCATCATTCTGATGTCAGAAAACAATAAAAAAGTGATGTGGGCAGCTTGATTTTATGAAAAGAAGTTTTGTGACTGAGGAGGAAGTTTCAAAATGTACAGTATGTTTTTAGAGCACAAGGACCTCACACACCTTATACTGTGTCTGTAAGCTTTAAGTTATAGCAGCTTTAAGTTATAAGTTATAGCAGCTTAATGCAACATCTGCTGGATCTTTCAAACTGAGGCTGAGCTTCAGCTGTTCTCATGTTTAGTGTCACTTCAACTCTCTGTCATAGCTGCTGTAAATGCAGCTCACCATACGGTGTGTGTGTTATCATCGTGATGATGTCATTTTATGCCATTTTTTATGGTCTGTACGTCACATGTGGAAGGTGAATCAACTCTCCCCCATATGTCCCGTGGAGAATGTTGTCTTAAACACACTTTTTGGATGCTTTAATGATTTCTCTTTGACTTCTATTGGATTTATACTGCAATAATTATACTTTGTCTGACCCTTACACACACACACACACGTTAGGTTTCTATGCTTTGTCAGGACTTTATACATAATGATGTTTATACTGTACAGACTGAATATTCTATCCTCTAAGGCTCACCCTACTCCTAAACCCCACCATGGTAGAAAAACAAGACGACACACACACACACATTTTTTTTTAGATATTAATTAAAATGTTGTTTGGTAAAACTCTCTACAGTTATTTGATCCTTGTCTATGTTTTTGTGAACCACCAATTTTGTATCTACTTCCATTTAAGTGGAAATATGAAAATATTTTAACCCCATTGTATAATGGCATTTCATGACAGCTTTACCCAAACAGACTCAGTTTTATACAGAGAATTTTAGCATCCGTGGCACTCATGAGCTCAGCTGGAAATATCCCAGTGCTACGTTAAGAAGAGAAAATCATTGTTTCCAGATGACCATTAAAATATACATGACTCCTCTGGAAGTGAATTTGTCAGAGTTATGTTCTCCACCCTCTATTCAGAAATGAAAATATCTCTGAAGTTACGTTCTGACACTGTCAGCTATTTCAGGCCTGTTGAATGTCTTGCTCTGATGAGTCAAATGGGGAAGAGGAAGTGTTGAGTAACACGCCACTGACATAAAACCCTGTTATTTGAGGTAAATACCAGATTGGACAAATTGTTTCTTTTGTATTATGTATCATAGCATTAAAATTGAAGGAGGTCTGAGGGACTTGCATTGACTGTCATTTCTAACCAACCTCATACGTCAGATAAGTTCCATTTCAAAAGCAATTTAACTGAAGATCAATCAACATGTATTTACAGGGATTAAGTAAATGTAAAGAAATCTGTTGATGGACATCTGCAGCACTAATACACTTTTGGACTGAGACCTGCTTGATTTCAGTCTCCATCCTCAGCTTTCTCTATCTCTCCCAAATGATAGAATTCACATGTATTTTGTACAGTTTTAGAAAAACGCTAAACTGCTACAGTATGTTGATTCTTTTTGTGATGATAAGGATAAGGACTTTCATTTATAAACAAATGTCTATGTTACTTCCATAAGATATGTGACTGTTACAGAGATACACAGTTTTCATATAAATAAGAATATATTGGGATGATAATTTGAATATAATCTAGAGCATCAAAATACACAATACATCAGACCAATGAGGCCAGTGTAAGCCTACAGTATGTTCAGTGTGTCATATAAATGCTTTTTACACCACATTGTTTTTGATTGATATTTCATTGTATTATTAATACAACAGTCTTAAAATTAAGTGCTGTGTGACTCTTCTGAAGTTGCAGGACAGAGAAAAAAGTGATCGAGTGAGACTGTCCTTGCAATGTTGATGGTGAAGCTTAAATGGACATGATTTTTTATCACAGTGTTCATTTTGATGAGTGTGTATGTTGTACAATAGCAGTCTCACGGGGGGATTTACTCATCTGCAGAGATAGAACACACACAGCCATCTGATGACCAGTATCTCCAGAGTCCCCGACCAGATGCTCTCAGAGACCTTAAAAAGCACCCATTATTTCCTTTCTCTGAGGGCAAAGCATCAGCTGCCATTTACTTGGTTCAGGAAATCAGTCTTTACATAATGCTGTATTATATTTCTCAGCTCTTGATTCTGCTGTGTGCAGAACATTCCTGTCCATGTCATTTCTTCCATCTCTATATAGAAAAAAGATGATTAACAGAAAAAGCTAAACAATATCACAGTAAATAAAACAGGGGTGTTAATTAGATAATTTTTTTGTCTTTAATTTTTTTGTCTGAAACTTTAATTATAATGCAGGTTGAAAGTCTACTCACATCCTGATAGCAGTCACTAAGTAAAGCAATCTAAATATGTATATGACGCTGTCTTATATTGTGAATTTGTGAAGTTCTGGATGAAGATTGTGAACATGTAGACTGAAGTGTGACATTCACGATACAGCACTAGCATCAAGTACCTTATTGCTTTTATACAATGGTTAGCATGCAATCTTTTTCTTTTGGTTTACTGATAATTTCCCACAAAACCAAACCAGACAACTCCAATTACATATCATTACTAAATTTACTGTTGTGAATCAGGGTAAGAATGGGAGACAGTTTTGAACAATGATCTGTTATGTGAAAGTCACATATTTGTCAGATATGGTAACCCATACCTGAAATGTGACCTCTGCATTTAACCATCACTGGTAAGGAGTACATGCATTGCAGGCTGTGAACACACACACACCAGGAGCAGTGGGCAGCACACTACTGTGCCCAGGGAGCACTTGGGGGTTAGATGCCTTGCTCAAGGGCACTTTAGTTGCTACCTGCCAGCACTGGACTTGAACTAGCACTCTTCTGAGCACAAGCCTGACTCACTTACCAGTAGGCCACAAGCTCAGTTGATTGTGGCTGTTTGCTGCAGCAACACAAGGTTTCTCTCATAAAGCCACCCCTGTTTTGATGCTCTTTAGCTGTTAGGCTCTTGGATTCATATCCAGGTAGATTGTGTTCTGAGAGTCATGTGATCTGTCCCTTGTGGCTGCCCTGATTCCTCCATCAGTAGACAAGCTAAACCACCAAATACGTCAGAACTAAAATTAGCCCCTCATTCATGACCAGTTGTCTAGTGCTTCCCCTCTGGCCGTCTGTCAGCGGACTGATGACATCATTGCTAAAACAGACAAAAATGAGCTTCTTTGTTTTTTAGCTTTTCTATTAATAATTCAGTTTTTGATTCTACATGCCTCATGTCACACTTATGTAAAAATAGCAACATTTAAAGTTGGTATGTGAGGATCTTTACACATTATTTACACTTCATTACACTGTGTATTGTATATAATTGCATTCCTATTTGATGTACAATTTATATAAGGTGAGAAGAATATTTCTATGTGAAAGTCAGACAAACTGATAGAAAAGGAAGATGTGATTTCCCAGTAGATCTTATGTTCTATCAGAGCATTTTTTATGGGATTTCAACCATTGTACTGTTACTGAAATCTAATGCAGTTGTAAAATAAGATCTCTTAATGCTGCAGCTTCTAGATGGTTCTCCAGTTAAAGTTGTCAAATACACTTTCTTTTTAAATATACAACACACATGATGTCATTTCTAGAAATGCATTCAGATAATCCAGGAATCGTCAGACTTCTCAGAACATCAGACAGGAAGATCACAGTCAAACACCTTTACATAGATTCCAGTGTGTGAGTAATTCAAAGCTTAGTATGCTTTTTTATGAGTTTAGCTTATGTCAAGAGCAGGTGTCGGGTGAATAAAGTTAGGTTTACTTTAGCCCAACAGTGAAATGGCTTTTTAAATTCTTTCAAACAGAATGACTAGAGTGACTGAAGCTCATAGGAATGAATGAAAGGAAATGAGATACAAGATCACCTCACTACTGTTAAAGAGAATTATTTGCACTGCAGTGTCTGACTGTTTACAGGCAAAAATACCAGCACTGAAATGTATTTTTCTGTAGGCAATCGATCGCAGTATGACAGCGTGATCTCAGCTCTGCATGAGCTACTAGTTGAAATAAATGGAGATTAATGACTCTGATGTTTGTCTGATGTTGTCCTGATGTTTGTGTTGTCCCTTTTTTGCATTTTTTGTTAGTTTAGCTTCATCTGAGTCCACAACACTGGACACAACCAAAACAAACAAGCAATATTGTTTTTGCAAGCATTCCACATTTATACGGAATAATACTAAATAATTGGCTATTTAGCAACAAAATTACAAAATCAGGACCAAAATATAACATATACAGCATAAAGTTACTCATACATCAAGCAAATAACTATAAACAAGCATTAAGACAAGACACACCACATATAAATACAAATACAAATAACTAACCTTGTGCTTGTTTCAGTAAGGAACTAAACAGCCAAAAGACAAAAAATACAAAAAATGTGAAAAAACATTAAAATAGCAACTAAATGTACTATAAACACTCTCAGAAAGCCTTAAATTCTATATTTGACTTTGTACTGTGACTCATGGTTCCTCTCAGTCTATGAATGATCTCAGTGCCTGTGCTATATCCATGACTTTCAACAGGCCGGAATAATAACTTAAAGTAGGCAGTATAACATTACAAATACAATAAATGCGTAACTAAAAAGCATTAGAAATAAACGCATAAGAAAGTATTGAATTATTAGAATCATATATTAAACCCCAAATGTCTCATATAACAGAGGGTTATTTACACTAAGTGCTGCTTTTGAGTAAACAGTGATTGAATCATCAGTCATGTTACAGTCATCTCTGAAGATGGTCATTCTGGAACTGAATATTACTGAAACATTTGTGCTAATGGTGCTTTGACTGAGCTTTGACTTCTAATGACCTGCCCATTACATGTTTCAGTCCTGCTTCTGGGAGCCAATCAGAACTGAACCTAACTGAACCAACACGTGTGCCGGTCAGGACCCAATTTAATTTACTGCATCTATGTATTTATTAAAGGGTTTCATACTTTTGAGCTCATTTAAAAAGTCCTGGATGCGTCCTGGATTTGAAACACATGAAAGATGATTTGAATCAAGTTCATTTTTGTATGCACCAGAAATGTCGAGTCTGATCTTATTATCAAGAGTACAGACAGCTGCATGCCATGAGGCATGAAGATCAATGAAACATGAAGTCCAGATCTTTAATCAGCTGGTCAGCAGGGGAGAGCTGAGGACTGCAGCTGCATGACCCATTGCAGTTCAGCATTCTACACATGCGTCTACAGAGACAAACAACACTGTCAAACAAGACTGCAGAAAATCCACGAGTCCACGGTGTTAAAAATAGAGACCGTGTAACACAGTGTCACATACTGTGTTGTGTAACATTGATGAGGTCAGAAATTGGTTGAGTTCATATCTGCAGTAGCTAATGTCAATATTTGTGTAATATATAATAATATATTTGCATATACATTGTCACTTAGAATTGTGTGCACTGTGTGTGAGCTCACAGTAATAGTCACATCTAAATGAACCAGACTATAATATAAAAACAGCTGGTGTGAATTTAAGTTCAATTCACAAACAACAATGAGCATGTAAAACTGCTCACACATTCTAGATAAAAAAGAAACAGAAATTCAACATAAAGCTTGAGATATCACTTTAGATCTAAATCTAAAACTAAAACGACTGAAGAAATTCTATATATATTCTAATTCTTCTTTCAGAAGAGGGGCTGTAAAAAACATTTGCATCAAAATGAAGTTATATGAATACTCTCAGAACAAAGTTCTCTCAAAGTGTTTTAAATGTTATATGTGCTTTTCTAAATGTTCTAAAACATTACCATAAAAACATTCTTAAATTGTTAGTGGAACATTTTTAAAATAAAAAATGAATCAAGTTACACTCACTTATAATGTGTTCCTAGACCAGGAAAGCCTAAAGGAATCAATTGACAGGGTGGCAGGATGTCAACACAATACCTATATATTAGAAAATACTTACACTGCTGCATTATTTTACAAAATGACCTTCACCTGCCTTTAAAGAGGCGTGACTTTACACATGATCAGACTCGGGCTTACATGTTTAGATGTGCCTGAAGCACGTTCCCTATAGCACAGAGCCATGACGCAGTATCGAGTTCTCTTGAACATTACCTTGGCACTCGTCACTTACTAAACCTTTAAAGCTTGTCACATTTTTATCTCTGTTTACCTAAATGGTATATACAAAAGAATTAAACAGCAGCTCTCCGACTTAATTAAACTGACGTTAAAGATGACAGCAGTTAACGTCAATCGTATCTTAAAGTAGAAATAATCTTACAAACAGCATTATGGAAAGTATATACAATTTATTTTAGTGATGAAATTAATACTGTAACACTAAACTAAGTGAAGCATGTGATTTGTAAGTAAACAGCAGATTTTAACACTGGTTGCTCAACACTGAGTTTTTATCACTCACTAAGAGCAGAATCTTTGTGTCTTCACATTTCAGTGTCTCCTCCATACTGTCATCAACCCAAAAGCAGTGACGCAAGGTAAAAATAGACCGTAGTGTTTTGAGCACTCTGCAGTTCCGGCTTTATTTAGATGTAAGTAGGGCAGATTCAGATCTTCGAAAGATAAATTAAGATGGGCTACATTAGAAGAGGGAATTAGTTTGACAAAGTAAGATGGTTATTTATCTTCTGTACTTCAGCAGGTAAAGAAACATTGAGGACTGTGAGATAAACAAAGAGTTTAAGATCAGCTGTACAGTTTAAACATCATGTCTTTGATTTGAAATAGTAGGTGGATGTAAATTACAATACTATTACACTATCAGTCATGCTGTTTTACTCAGCATTAGTTACATGGCCTACTGTTTAGAGAGTCGGATTTGTAACCAGAAGCAAGGCACCTTACCCTGATTGCTCCCCAGGCACAGCAGTGCTGTCCACATGGGTTACCATTCCTGACAAATATGTCACTCTCACTCACTTATCAGCACACCAGTGATGCAGTTGCACGCACAAGGTTATGTTAAAAGAATAAAACAGCACGACTGCAATATTGCTGTAATATACACCCATCAGTTCTGTCAATAATAAAGTTAAGCCCTGTTTTGATATCTGTAATACTAAGCTTTATAAGCTGTAAAGATACTGAGAGCCTTTTCACTGGTTTACAGCTAAAGTGCTTCAGCTGGTGCTTGTGTGTGTTCTCACGTTAAAAAAGAAATCTGCTCACATCACTATTATCACCTTCAACACCTTCACTGCCTCCCAGCTGAATACAGACACTTCCTATTCTCCAATTCTTAAAATAACTCTCCTGCAGGACAAGTCTGACCTCCCAACATTTTCGTTCAGCATTTGAGTTTATTATTCAGATCCTGGTTCAACATGCTAACCCAGTAACCAGCTTTGTCCTTGCTAAGTAAAACACACACTTGATGTGTAGTGCCCTGCGAGGCCTGTAAGTTGCAGTTCTAGTCCCTGACTTACAGTCTTGCGTCAGACAGTTGCATAACACGTCTGTATAAATATTGCAAGTGCTCTATCCCCTCATTGTGATTTTTTTCCTGGGCTATTAATACCTCAAGATGTGGAGGGTTTAGAAGGGAGGGGAGACATGAGGTTCAGTGTTTAGAGCAGGAGAGAGCCTCTCAGAGCAGTGCATGAAGGCCTGTGTGGTGATTTGTCCTGAAAACCAACAGCAGTATGAAGTCATTAATGGTGGAACACTGGAAAGGTCACAGAATTAATGGCTGATTCTTTTTTCATTTTTCTCTCTTCTGCTTTCAAGTCTGTTGTTGTTGAGTCAACAGTGATATGTGCTCTGTGATCCACAGTAATGCTCTCCAGCTGCACACACTCACCAGTGGTCAAATATTAACCCTGTCTGCACCAGATTCCCCCTCAGCTGACAGTAGACACCACAGAGAAAGACAAGTAAATCTCAAAAGAGGAATGTCACCAAAAATGTCTGCCAAAAATCTGTTTCACTTGTTCTCTTGCCATTCATTCCACTAGATTATCACAAGTGCTTTTTTTTATTATTCTTGTTTAGAACATGTTACCAAACGTCAGAGTTATGACCTACTGTTTTCAGTGTTATTGTCTGCAGGTCCAGCACCTGGTTTAAATCCCTGATACCGCTCAGTGTTTGTGCTCTATGATCACCACAGTTCTTCAGGAGAAGGCCATGTGTTTCTGATAAAAACACTTTTCCACACATTATGCAGATGATATTCAATTAGCTCTGTTGAAGCACAACAGAACAGCCTGTCTTTCTATTAGTTTGTCATTCATGCCTGTTGAGAGTCGTTTTACTGTTTTTGCATCAAGAATGAGAATGGTAGTAGATTAAAGACACTGAAGCTTTGGTGATTTTCTGTGCATCTCTGTTTCAGCTCAGATAAGTTCTTCATCTGTTTTGGTCTTATGTGAAAATAGAAAATATTCCTAATTTATCTACACCAAGTCTGGATATAATTTCAGTGTGACTCTGGGATGACGCACATCCCTAGCAGAATTCCGTTCTGCACCCCCACCCTCTTCTAAATTCAATTGAGATGACATTTTTCCAAGATAATGTAGCCGTCTGTCTGAGAGTACTCCACTCGGAGTGAGAAATCTGCCCTTCTGTGAGGATTTTTCTGCCATTAGTTAAAAACAGATTTTGTGGAAACAATTATATTGTTACTTTAAATCACTTCTTCAGCTTCTTTTTAACCTTTCATGTCATGCCTGTTGCACTAAAGTCTTGCTTGCATCACCACAGGCTGAACAAGGATAAAGGATTGATGTGCATCCCCTTTGAGAGCCATACACACTAAATCCTAATAAACCCATTCAATGTATTTACTCTGGATAACTGTTCATATACTGTAGTCAGGAATGCACCAAACAGAGACAAACAGAGGAAAACATGGATTACTGCTCAACCAATCAAATTATAGGATCAGAATTATCTCCTGTCATATATAAAGAGCCTATACACCTTCTACCATTAATTCTGACACTCAGCAGTTCTGTTGTGACAACTTATGAAATCTGTTCAGACAACAACCTCTCATCTCATTGAGTGTGGGCTGTGTATCTCATACCCAGCAACAAGGAACATTCTTAGAATGTTGGCTAACATTCTCTTAAAGTTGTTAGCAAAAATGTTCTTGCAGTAAGGATTGAATTTTTTTACGTTTAACGTTTTTAAAAATGTCACCAAATTTCAAAATGTTTAAATAATGTTCTTATAACCAAGCAATAATGTTAATACAACGTCTAAAAACTGTTTTGTTGCTTAATGGAAACATTAGGAAAGTGTTCTTACACCCTAAAACTGTTAGCTGGGTAGTCTGAATGCTGGTCTCCAGTAGAAGATCCTTCTACATGCTGATGGGAAACTGGTGTGTGACTCCTTCCTAGGAAACAGATAATGGAAGGCCCACGGGTCTTCTGAAAGAAATCCATCTCCTGAGATATATCGTGTGAGTGACCATGGGGAAATCCGATTTCAAGGTCTTTGGCTCTAAAATCACGTAGCATTTCAGTTCGGGTCACGCTTTGACAGTGTTCCATTTGTCAAGATATCTGTGGTGAAAAGGGCAGCTAGTGAACCACGTTCATTAGGATTCATCATGAGGTATGTATGTGATGATAGATCTGGGTCATCACGGTTCAGTCTGCTCATACTGTGTGTTGAGTAGTTTTGGTTATGAATCATTAGATTAGTTGTGAATCCATGTCGCTTTCCCAGTATTTGCTGTTTTTGCCTTGATTTCATTTTTTTTATTGGTTGGAACCCATTAGCCTCTTTTAGCAGAGCTGATGATGAGTCATAGCATAGAAGATATTACTGACCTGTGTAAGGTTTGACCCACAGGTAAAAACACAGAGGCCCAGAGCTCTGTGTGGCTGCTCTCCTATTGATTCTGAAGACACACGGGGGAAATGCTCTGAAAGACAGCCAGTGACTGTGACGATGATTTGAGACTGCAGCCTCTAATAGGAAACAGTAGCATGCAGCCATGAATATGCATTAATCATAGTGCCTCATAACATGACTTTACTATAATTCATTGAGCAGCTTTTTTGGAGATACAACCATCCTGTCCAAAATTGACTGATGTTGATATAGTCATTTAAATTTATATTAGATAATATTAAACTTGGAAACTACATATAGAATCAGGAAGAATTGATGTACAGTTGGCCAGTCATGAACCAGTAGTATATTATTTTGTTTATAAAGCTTATAAAGTTCTGTAACTTCATTTTGATTCCTTTTTTTGTAGTGTGTAACACTCCAAAAGTGATTTTAATGACCAGGAATTCAAACTTTATGCAAAATTTCCACTTTGGGTAAACCTGCAGTATAGTCATTGTAACCAAAATTTGAGTAAAAATTAAACATAACACATGCTCTTTTTTACAGTTTGTGTTATGGGACTGCGGGTCCATGCAGAGATAACAGTCTGTTAACAGACTGTTTTATAATGGAGCAGCTGCAGGTAGACTGGTTAATTATGAGCTGCAGTGTTTCAGAACAGCAGACATGCATAAATGCATGCATAGAGAGAAGCACAGAGAAACACAGCTGTGCACACATGTAAACATGCACACTTGCACACACATATTTGGCATGTATTTTTCAGACAATTTAATTTAAGTGCAGCTGCAGCATTCCCCATTGCAACTCGCAATGGCATACCGCTGGATATCTGTGTCAGAGGGTAAATGCATGAGTGTCACGTCAGCCAAAATGTAGCTGCAACTAGAGTTTGAGAAAAATTGAGATTGACATTTCACATACATGTTTATCATCATGACACATTTTGCAATGTAGTCTTTTATAAAGAAACACACATTAATATAGCAATAAACTACACATCCATTGTGGGATGAAATCTGTGTGTTAGTGTAGCAGGTTAGACTGCGTGAACAGCTGTAGTTTTTAGAACTTCTGTTGTATTTTTGTCACCTGCTTTTTTGATGGTTCCTGTGGGCTGGTTCAGAATGTGATTTCTCCCTGTTTTCTCCTGCTCAGTGACAGCATCACTCCTGTTGTATTATGTCACGTTTTGTAATATTTAGTCTGTTTTGTTTCTGCTGTGCTTCACTCCACGGTGAAACTGCAGCTTTACTCTGCCTGTGTGTTAATATCGGGCATCGTTGCACACACTCTCACCCTTATATAAATGTTACATGAAACTTAATATACTGACACATGGAATGGTACCTAAATGCAATGCCACATATCATAAACATAGATTGTTTTCCATGACGTTTGTGTAAGCGATTTCATCAGCTTCACTCTTTTAAATCACATAGCTGTTGATTATATAATTTGTCATTGGTGGTGTAGTTTATATGGCGTTACGTAGTTGCTTTCTTCCTGAAAGCCTGTCTGAAGCTGCGAGGGGCACGTTCCTCTGCACATGCTGCTAATGGGATTCCAATTATAGTTCCATCATTTGGAATATGTCAACGTTCCATTTCCTTCTCAACCCTCGCAGGACCCAATTCCTGATGGATGACTTTAATTCAATCTCACCTGATGAGACCTGTCTTTTAATCAGACCAATCCCAGCACTTCCTTTATGGGGTTTCTTTGACCCAGAAACTAAACATTATTACATTGAAGGACTGTTATGTAACGTTTACTTGAGAGAAATCTGAAATAACTATTAGGTCAAAGCCCCGTAACTACATTTTCACAGCAGGTTGGTACCTGTTATGTGATTCAGAAAACTGAGCATGTCCTAGGTAATTTCCAGAAAGCATGTCACACTTTAAGATACATACCATTATACACCAGTTTAATATATATGCACCATAATGTTTCTTCTTTGTCACTGATTATGTTCTGATTGCTGATTGTAGAAATGGACTCTTTGAAAACCTTTACTGATATAAACATGATTTGGAGTATTTGGAGGACACATATTGTTGATATGTGGAAGAGAAAGGGGAATCTGATAGGAAATGGAGGTCTGAAACAACAAGTACATGTATGTACACGCACACACCTGTATATGTGGTTTATGAGGGCTCTCCATAGACAAAATTATCTAACCCCACCCCTAAAACCTAACCCTCACACAAAACCTTTGAAGCACGCACACAATTACATATGTCCTCTTCTATCTGTGGCAGGTGATGTAAGTTATTGACAAACTCTTGCCTTCAAAATTGTTAATAATGTCCACACGATAACATTAGATTACACGTTTAACCATCTATTGCTAGAAGACATTCTACATGAGAAGTATTCCACTTCCCTCTAGTGGTCTGTGTTGGTCACTTCAGACAGAATTCAGTTTGCAGTAATATTTCACACAAAAATAAACATTCTGTTATATATTCACCCTCATTTCCAGCCCTTTGAGAAGTAAAACACAATGTATTTTATTTTTATTTAACATTTAATTGAATTTATTCAATTATCAGTCTGTAACTCTGTTGACCAGGATCAGTCTGTAACTCTGTTGATCAGGATCAGTCTGTAACTCTGAGAGTGATCAAGAGTGATTTTGTGCCTCTCTGTGATGGTGCCACAAGCCTTCGTTCCTTCTGTGATCGCAGGCCTCTGGTGGGAGCATAGACTCGTAAGAATGAGTGAAAGTAGGAGGGTGCTGACCCAGTGATAGATCTGTAAGCAAGCGTCAAGGCCTTGAACTTAATGCAAGCAGTGAGCGGTAGCCAATGCAGAGAGATGAGGAGAGGGGTGACATGGGCTCTTTTGGGCTCGTTGAAGACGGATCAGTCTGTAACTCTGTTGACCAGGATCAGTCTGTAACTCTGTTGACCAGGATCAGTGTGTAACTCTGTTGATCAGGATCATTCTGTAACTCTGTTGACCAGGATCAGTCTGTAACTCTGTTGACCAGGATCAGTCTGTAACTCTGTTGACCAGGATCAGTCTGTAACTCTGTTGATCAGGATCAGTCTGTAACTCTGTTGACCAGGATCAGTCTGTAACTCTGTTGATCAGGATCAGTCTGTAACTCTGTTGACCAGGATCAGTCTGTAACTCTGTTGATCAGGATCAGTCTGTAACTCTGTTGACCAGGATCATTCTGTAACTCTGTTGATCAGGATCAGTGTGTAACTCTGTTGACCAGGATCAGTGTGTAACTCTGTTGACCAGGATCAGTCTGTAACTCTGTTGATCAGGATCAGTGTGTAACTCTGTTGACCAGGATCAGTCTGTAACTCTGTTGACCAGGATCAGTCTGTAACTCTGTTGACCAGGATCAGTGTGTAACTCTGTTGATCAGGATCATTCTGTAACTCTGTTGACCAGGATCAGTCTGTAACTCTGTTGACCAGGATCAGTCTGTAACTCTGTTGACCAGGATCAGTCTGTAACTCTGTTGATCAGGATCAGTCTGTAACTCTGTTGACCAGGATCAGTCTGTAACTCTGTTGATCAGGATCAGTCTGTAACTCTGTTGACCAGGATCAGTCTGTAACTCTGTTGATCAGGATCAGTCTGTAACTCTGTTGACCAGGATCATTCTGTAACTCTGTTGATCAGGATCAGTGTGTAACTCTGTTGACCAGGATCAGTGTGTAACTCTGTTGACCAGGATCAGTCTGTAACTCTGTTGATCAGGATCAGTCTGTAACTCTGTTGACCAGGATCATTCTGTAACTCTGTTGACCAGGATCATTCTGTAACTCAGTTGATCAGGATCAGTGTGTAACTCTGTTGATCAGAATCAGTCTGTAACTCTGTTGATCAGGATCAGTCTGTAACTCTGTTGACCAGGATCATTCTGTAACTCTGTTGATCAGGATCAGTGTGTAACTCTGTTGATCAGGATCAGTCTGTAACTCTGTTGATCAGGATCAGTCTGTAACTCTGTTGATCAGGATCAGTGTGTAACTCTGTTGATCAGGATCAGTGTGTAACTCTGTTGATCAGGATCATTCTGTAACTCTGTTGATCAGGATCAGTCTGTAACTCTGTTGATCAGGATCAGTCTGTAACTCTGTTGATCAGGATCAGTCTGTAACTCTGTAACTCTGTTTTTGAACTCTGCTCAAAAATGAGCAACAATAATCAAAGAAACAATCAAACAAAAAGGCTTGGATATGTCACACAGCTGCAGGGCAATAGAGGAACTTTCAGTACTTTCAAGCTCTGCAAAGGGCATAAATTTAGAGTACTTACTCCATATGATTTCAAGCCTGATACTGTACTGCCTCTTTGCATAATTAACAAAAAATGATTGGTCGAATATTTTTTTCCCAATATTTGACACATATCACATGACTGCTGGTGTCTCTGTCATCAATGTAATGTCAGTTTAAAGTCATTATGACAGTTTAAAGGAATAGTCCACTAAAAATTAAAATTATATCATTATTTACTCACCCTTTAACAATCCTTTAACATCTGCACACACACAAAATCTGTCTCAAAAACTCCCATTTTTGTTTTGTTTGTTGGCCAAATTTAATTTATTTTAAGTATAACCAAGCACATTATATTACAGATATAAAACATGAATTTTGTTGCTTGATGGATGTTGTAAATACATTTTGTTTGCAGTGTGTGATGGGATTGTTCATGGAACGGGATTCTGGTCACTTGTCTCTATATTATACGTGTGAAAGAGGGCTGTCATGGTCCAAATGTACAAAAAACACCATATAAATATAATAAAAGTGCTCCAAATGACTCGTGCACTATATTTCAAACCTTCTAAAGTCATACTGAATAAATAATGACAGAACGTGTATTTTGGGAGAACAGTACATTTAATGGAACAGGCTGGTGTTGCCTTTGAGAAATGTGTCATATTTAGACTTCCGCCTGGACAGACTTTAATTTGTAGCTTTGGTGTTGTGTTAGATGTGTAGATGTTGAACAGGTTAGTTTTTGGTTTAGATATATTTAGATGAATGGGTTTGAACGGATTATGTGTGAGGGGCCAAATAAATGTGACATAGAAAGCAGATAAGCAAAGGATGAATGGAAAGATGAAGGTAAATACTGACAAAATGAACAGAATAAATTCTGAACAAAACAAAAAAAGCATCTTCCTTTGCCAGCACTAAGTGTTCTGTACATATTTCATATACACACACAAAACAAGAGATTCATGAAAGACAGGCCAAAACCACTCAGCAAACGTCCAAAAACGTAAATCTAATCATTCTGTTTTAACCAGTAATGTTGTCTCAAGACTCTTATTGAGCTGTAACGAAAAACTGCAGAATCTTGAGGGACATAAACACCTATTGAGGGGGCAAATCACTGTCATGTGTTAAGAACACAAGGATCTTATGGGAGACAGACCTCAAAAATGTGTGACTGTGTTAACAGAGGAAGCAGGAACAAGATCAAATGTTCTGTTGAACCCCCTGTACTGGACTAACACTCCTGATCGCTTGAAAAAGATCTTGTGAAGTTTTGTCAACTTATAATAGATGACAGTATATGAGACGGTATATGAGTATATGAGACATTAGATCTCTAAAATAAATTGAGTGTAAAATAGGTCAATTAAGTACAACTGGAAAACATTTGTGTTGTTCTGGCATGACTGTGTGTTTTTCTGGACGTTAAGGGACAGATGGAGATGCATTTGTAATCAGCCAGAATAAAACTCCACCTGCCTCATGTGGATAATGTTTCATGTTGTTTGTTCATGGTTGTTGTGTTACTTGTTCTATGTCCTTCTTAAATTATTTCACCTTGAAATTATTCCACTGTGAAGGGTATTGAAAATATTAGAGTAATAGTAATGATTTATACTTCTGTTGAAAGCGAACAAAACCTGTTGACTTCCCTAAAACACTAACCTTTCCTCTGCAAAAAAAATAAAATAAATAAATGCACTGTTTATTCGTAAATCAAGCGGGTTATTAATATAACTTTCCTATGATGCTGTACTGAGCCCTGCTGGATCGACTGTTACCTGCAGCACTTTTGACTCGAATATTCGCACCACGTTATTTGGCATTTAAGACACGATTTATTTTCCAGCTCTTAAATGGGCTGTTAAAAGACTCCACACAGGCACCAGTGTGACTGCCTGACATCCGCTTCTGACATCCGCTTCTGACATGAACTGTGCTTTAGTGCACATTTCATGTACTTTTCACGCACTGTGTACTACTCAGTGTGCTTTCTGTACAATGTTGTCGAACCTCATCCGATTGTTCTGTTACTGGGGCGTTATCTCTGACCCCACCCTACACAAAACGAGCTGCAATTGGTTGCTTCATGTGCCACTCGGGCGGCTTGTCATATGTAAGTAGGCGGGTCTTAAAACTGGCCAGGCCTGGTCAAGGGTTTTTATTAACATTTTTATGAAGTGTTTGTTTCTTTTCGCTTTACTTTGTTTACAGACAAATATTTCACAGCATAACATTTGAATCATTTAAATGGAGTAGTTGAGGGCTGTACTGCAGTGTCATAATCTGTTGTGAAGCTCTTATCAATAGTTTTTGCAGTGCACACGTTTGTGTCTGTACAGAGCTCGACTGTGCTCCTGTTATTCACGAATTACCGAGTTTTTGCCGATATAAGTAATCTCCGTTCAATGTACCGTGCTGTGAGTAAACTGAGGGTGTTGAAGAACTCTTTTATTGGGGGACCAACAGTGCAGAATAAGGCAACTTATAGTAGTTGCTATGTGGGAATATATCGACTAGGTTGTAAATAAAGAATACACTAAAACACGTTGATACGTCCAAATTCACAATTTCCTTTCTTTAAAAAAATGAATTTTAAATTCATGCCAAATTTCATGAATTGTAATTTGATTGTTTCCTGGTCACTAGAGGGCGCCCGTGAGCCGCAGCACGTTTTAAGTAAAACGGGAAACATGACAGGAGGCATAAAAGTCCTTCGGCTGAAAATCCACATTGACATTTTTATTCAAAAATTGTGCTGCAGAAATCGAGTGTTAATGTGACATTATTTTTCCGCAAATCCGAAAATGTATTCGTTTAACACAGACTTCTACTTGCCCCCGTGTGTCATGACATTAAATACTACTTAATCTTTTCATGCCGTAAAGTTTAAAGATTAAATTGAGGCAACAATTGACTTCAGTTAGGCAGCGGGTGAATCTCTGGTGTCGGGCAGGCTCGTTTGTTGCTCTGAGCAGCCGCTGATCAGGTGAAGCTGCACGGCGCGTTTTCTGTCGTTTCTGCGCCTCTAACCTGTTTGACGCGACAGCAGCTCCACACACATGAACGCGTGAACGGAGGAGCTGCCCTGCGTGATGGCGGATGAGCGCGTCCGTGGGGCAGACCGCAGCGCCGACAAACCCCGACAGTGAAGCGGCGGGAGGAGACGCGCGTTCCCCACATCTAACCGCGAAACTCTGCGAGAAAATGCCCCGGAAAGAGCCGAGCGTGTCGTCATTGTGAGACGCGACGGGACAACATTTCTCCGCAGCATTTTGGGAGGTAACGGAGCAGCTCGTTCACACATGATACCGTGTGACAGATTTGAGCCGCGGCCGCTGTTGTGTCGATCATCCGGATCGGATGCGTGTGTGCGCGGTAAGATCAGAGCCCGAATCTCTCCGGTCTGATTCGGTGTCGTGCAGTTCACAGATCTGGCGAATTTCTGCAAACTGTTTCAAAATAAAGTTTGGCGGTGATTGTGAAATGGTTGCATTGCTCGTTGTGCGCGCCCGTCTGCGGGTTTGGATGTACAATCCGGCCGCAGCACTGGAGGGAAATGTGCGGAGTTGAAATCAGACGGTAGAGCACAATCTGAAAACAAAAAGCACCAGCAGCCATGTTTGAGCAATTTTCTGATCAATTTCACTGTTTTTGGCGACGGCAGGGACAGGCTCGCTCGATCTGCTCGGGGCTTGATGAAGAACTTTGTAAGAGGAGTTTGATGCAGATCGATGCGATGAAACTGCGATTACAGACCGACGATGTTTTTATTCGATTAAATTACACTGTAAATGTCGTTTGGGTTTTTTGGGCGAAATTAGCGCCACCTGTCGGCAGATATTTCGAAAAATTAAGAAATTACAATTAATTTAGCCTGTAGGGATGTTTTTCATGCTGCACCTCTTTTAACATGGCGTGTGTGAACGCTTGGACTTGTACGGATGCTGTTTCAGCCGTTTTGAGATTCTGATTATTCAAGATGCTTTTCATTTGAAAAGCTCAGACATTTGTCTCTGTACCCTCACACTGATTGATTTTTAATATTAACTGTAAATATTGTAATGATCAATCACAGCTGACAGTAAGTGGAAATCAATGCTGTTGTTTGTGTGTATTTGAGCAGGAATGATTCGGTCATCATGTTAAAGGTCTCACATGAGGGAAGTGAGACAGGTCTGTCTGAAGTTTCCTCTTTAACTGTGAACTGTCTTTAATGCTATTGCGTGACAGTATACTGTTTAGTATTTCTGCAGTATGTAATGTGTAATATGCAAAGTATGCATAAAATACTCAGATGACACACTAGATTGTCCAGAATGTGCAGTGTACAGCAGAGCTCACTGTACGAGACTCTCCATTTCCAGTGTGATAAGTGAACAGAAGAGCCGTACAGCTGGACCTTTAAAACATCTTTCTGACTCATTTATTGGACTGCCAAATGTTGGTACATTTAAACTGGAATTCCACGTACATGCAGTGTGACGTGATATTGTGAAAAAATCATGTCACAATTCTTAATTTTTCATCTTCCATAGACATATTAGACAGTATTCATTATTAAGTATGTAAGAGCTGTGTGTGTGTCTGTGTGCAATGAAAAGACTGAGGGGATATATGAAAGGGGAGAGTATTACTATTTTTCCTGTAATTTTTACAGTGCAGTCATGTATCTCTGAGGCGTTTGCGTTCAGACTTGGACTCAGAGCAGTTTCTCGCTCCAGGCAGGCAGAGGGTTGAATCAGCACTGAGAGGATGGCATCTTCTGCAGATTTCTTCTTGCAGATTTCATGCTGAGCTTTACATTTATCTGAACTCCAGTGGCCAAAATTTGATGACAGCTCTTTTCATTCACTGTTTTAATCGGATGAAGTCCAGTGAGGTCTGAAAAATCGAATCAGTGCTGTGAATATATATTTATGACACAAATGTTTGAGAGTGAGAGATTTCCTCTGTATAGATGCTCTGACAATAGTTGCTTTCAACAATTATGCCTGCCATCTAGATTAACATTGTCTAGTTAATTCTTAATTGTATATAACAACAGTGTTTTTCCAGTTGAATACAAAATGTTTCATTACAAATTATTTTATCTGCATAACATTTATAATGAAACTTTTAATTGAAACCTGACCATAATTGTCTCAGTATTTGCTTTAATGACAGCATGCGCTCATACTGGCATGAAGAAAACCTGATGATTCATATTATCCCAGTGTGATATGAGAACGTTCCACAGAACACCTTGTGTGTTCACTGCCAGCAGGAAACTCGGACCTTTTAAACAGAGGAGTGACTGGTGACCTCTGATTATTGTCACAGAAATGGTGCAAAATCTTAAATATTCCTTTTTCTCTTTGTGCACATGTGCAGGGATCTGCATGTGAAGAACTGTGTTCTTGTTTATTTCTGAATGTAAATCGCTTTGTAAAACTGCTGGTGGTTTTAAAGTTTTTGCACTTTAAGTGAGCTGAGGCAAAACAATCAGTCGCATTTAAATGTCGTATGTCAGAATACACTTTGAAGGGGTCATGACATGAGGACTCAAATTTCCCCTGATCTTTTGACATATAAAAGGTCTTGGTATCGTTAAAACATCCTGCAATTTGCATAGCTTTAAGCGTTCCCCTTATCAGTAATAAAAGAATTTACTTTTACATCATCGCATCGTTGGCTCCACCCACAGTCATTCAGTCACAGAGAAGTGGAGACAGTTCTCACCTGACAGAACAACATCACCGCAACATCCTCTTTGTTTGGATTAAAACCAATATGACATCACACAACAAGCTGAAGAGAAAACTTTGGATGGAACGAGTGGATCTGAAGGCCTCGATACACTCACAATATGATAGCAGTGTTAGCAGTAAGATGCCAGTCAAACAAATTCATTGGCTGAGATGTTAGCCAATCATGATTACATGATGAATCATGAATCAGGGTTCTTAAAGGTAATAATAACAGAATAATACAAAAGGCTTGTCATGACCCCTTTAAATAAAGTATGATTAAATGTTACCTTGGTTTAGTGTCATAATTTTTGAAAGAGAGAACTCTTTCAGTGGTGCTTAATAAAATAAAAACTCAGTCACACTGAGTTAAACTGAAAAAAATCATCTATCACTTTCAGTCTAGCACTTCATATACTCTTACCTCACTGAAGTCTGAGTGTCATGCTGTCACTCTCATATCGTCTCATCTCATGTCCTAGCTTTGCACTTGTCCACCACAGACTAAACCTCATGTAATGGCTCTGTGTGCGTCTGTGTGTCCTAGGAAGACTGCGTTGCACAAAAAATGCAAGTGATACAAAATTGAAAATTTTGTTAGAAATAAAATACTACGATTAAAATGTCTTGTTCAACAGTGACAGGGCTGTTCAGTAACAAATAAAATAATTTGACAGCTGTCGAACAATTACAATTCAACCAATACATTTTACAGTAAGTTATGAATACCTGAAGCAGCTGCAGCTTTCTTGAAGTGATGGCCGAGGGCGATTTAATTCTTTTCTTAAAGAATTTTGAAATGTCCATTTTACCTTTCTTATGAATTGATCTATTTAAGTTCACATAAACAAACCGCCTGTCTTTAAAAATCTAATGTTATTGGCTGGATCATCTTGTTATCGATGGTTTGCCACTTTACATGTCGTTCAGTTCTGCTACTCTTAGTGGGTGGTTCTTGCCAGGATTGAATGACAGCATAAGCTGACGGGACGAGAGCAGATCTGCGGTTGGATTCTGACCAAAATTATTTTAATGCACAATGAAACTTATTAATAGGCATACTAATAAAAACATTCAGGTCTTAAGCCCCAGTAGCTCACCCTTAGCACCGCCGGTTGTTTTTAATATACTTTGTATATGATGTAGCTCAGAAGACAAATGACTGTTTAAGAAACAAGGTTCTCTCTATCAGGACTTCATCTGTTGATGTCTTCAATGTATTCTCACAACTTCAAAATGCTCATATTTAACACAACTATGGTGAGCACTGACATAGCCATTGACAAAGTTTAACTAACTGTGTTAGTTGTTATGAATGACATTTCTGCACGTATATTCCAAGAATAACTATAAATATAAATCAACACATGACTGAAGCATACTGTGCTGGGAAACGTAGGTATAGTAAAAGTGTGTATAGTATAATGGTATGACATAGGCCTGTGGTTTACTGGAGGATTTGTTCTTTGTTAAACTGCTTTGAAATAATATGTACTGCAAAAAAAACACTCTACAAAAACATTAAATTGAGTGAAGTAGCTCCTCCTAAAAATGTAGAGATAGTTTTGAATGTCTTTCTACAATGACTCCTACAAGCCCCGACCCCAAAATTCATCAGTCCCCCATATGAGCTTCTGACAGGGTAATTCCCCCATACACTAAAGTTACTGTCTTCAAGTATTACTATAATAATGTTTAATATGAATCTAGTGTTCTTTAGCATTGCTGGTGCCATGCCTTGAACTCTGACCCACAGCAAACAGAACTGAACTGAGGCTCCAAAACTGACATGAACAGAACCGTGTCATTGGTATATCATCACACCTGTATTAAAAATGTATCTATATAATATCTCTGTATGTATGTTGGTTAACATTCATTTATTTTGACTTTGGAAGCCACACTGTTCAGGTCAAACTGTTTAACACCATCACTGAAGTGTAAACGTCAAGCACTAATTAAAGTGTTTATTCATACTCTGTTAGCCATTGGCTTTATTTTAGATATAAATGGCTTGGTGTTAGTATGAAATAGGATTTAGGTCTTCATTTCTGAATCTTTTTGGTCTGGGTGTGTTATTCAAACGTACCTTCAGTCTGCCCTCCAACTGTTTCTAATCTAAGTATAGATTAGTAAGGTGGGCTTTTAAAAATTAAAAGCCCACCTTTACACCTTTTGTGTAATAAATTTAGGGATTTTCCATGCGAGGGGCCGGAACGACTCTGTAAATTTCCACTGCATTTCAAAGTCAGACGATTTTACTTGGAACAAGGGGCTAATTTTTAACCCGTTGACCTTTTTGTTTTCAGACTGTACTCTTGTTTGGCTGATTTCACGAGGAGTCGGGGAGGGAGAGAAGACAGGAGAGACATTGAATCTTCCGCACAGCACCAGGAGGTAAAACTGCTTTATGTCTCAGTCCATGTTAATGTAAGCAGGACAGTTGAGTCTTCCTTTCTCTTAAAGCAACAGGTCTCCCAAAAAATGAAAGTTTTGTCATTATTCACTAACCTTAATGTTGTTCCAATCCAAACCATTTATTTTTGCCATGGAACACAAAAGAGGAAACAGAACTCATTTCCATACAACAGTCATTGTGACGACTATGAAATAATTCTTGTAGTTTAGCATAACTCATCTCCATTTCACACAACCGGTTTGTAATGTTGCTAATTTCACAATGTTTAATTCACAAAGTTAACATTTCTTAATTTCAAATTGAAAATCACTGAAAGTATCAATAACCTGCAGTTCAGGTGTTGATTCAGTAATCGCTCAGACTGATTTAGTGAAAGATTCAAACTTCTTGTTTGAATGGAAAAGAACTGAAGAACTGGCTCATAAGTCATCAATTTATGAAAAGACACACTGGTCATTTATTTATTTCAACAATTACAAAAACAAAATAATATATATAATAATAAGGAAAATCATTATTGTGCTGCATTCCATTTTGAAAGGATCCTCTAATTTCTTATTGTATTTTAAATCTGCAGCACCTGTTGAATGTAGTTTACCAAAATGTTGAATGTGTGTTTAGGTCTTTTCCGTATGTAGGTAGTGACTGTGTACAATGTATTTGATCTCATTTATTTTAATATAATTGATTTTTATTTATTATTTCATGATTTATTTAAATGTACACATTTATTGTGTTTTTCTTACTTTATTTGTTTATAGTAAAAAATCCACTTTAAAAAAACAAATAGTTAAATTTTAAAAAAAATACTTGATCATGGTTATTAATTTGTCATAACTGAGCAGTCCCACAGGTCATGCCGGGTGTTTGTTTGTGCCTGCAGGTGTCATGAGGGGGAGGAAATAGACAGAAAGTTCATTTTTTTGGTGTGAACTGTTTCTTTGATTTTGAAGTGGGGCAGCTGAACTCTAATGTTAGCTGAAATTAGCACAGATGTGAGTGTGTGAGTGTGTGAGTGTGTGAGTGTGTGAGTGTGTGAGTGTGTGAGTGTGTGAGTGAGTGTGAGTGAGTGTGAGTGAGTGTGAGTGAGTGTGAGTGTGTGTGTGTGTGTGTGTGTGTGTGTGAGAGAGTGTGAGAGAGTGTGTGTGTGAGAGTGTGGTGAGTGTGTGTGAGGAGTGTGAGAGGTGTGTGAGTGTGTGTGAGAGTGTGTGTGTGTGTGTGTGTGTGTGTGTGAGTGTGTGTGTGTGTGTGTGTGTGTGTGTGTGTGTGTGTGTGTGTGTGTGTGTGTGTGTGTGTGTGTGTGTGTGTGTGTGTGTGTGTGAGAGTGTGTGAGAGTGTGTGTGTGAGAGTGTGTGAGAGTGTGTGTGTGTGTGTGTGTGTGTGTGTGTGTGTGTGAGTGTGTGTGAGTGTGTGTGAGTGTGTGTGAGTGTGTGTGAGTGTGAGTGTGTCTACTAAACTGTTCTCCCTTAAATATCCTAGAAATGACATTAATGTCCTGATTCTTATAATGTCCTGCAAGCAACGAATACAAAATGCCTGTTTAATATTTGCGTGACTATGTAAGATGACACAGTGTTTGGCACAACACAAGTGTTTCACTGTAGGACGTGCTTTTTGATTCTGGTAATTATTTGCAAACTTTACGTCATTCTGAGAGCTCAGATTTCATAACGTGTTACTCTGACTCCATATTGTTTGCTCACACTAAATGCTTTCCTCCCTGAACATCACAGTTCATCTTTGAGATGAAATTACAGATACATAAACAAACTACAGTTTTGATTGTGTGAATCGGAGTGTACGCTGATATTGAAACTGTTACTGTGAGATTGTTTGTTGAGTGTTATATTGCAGTGCTGATTGTGTCGCTGTAGTTGGTGTGTGGCATTTTCATTTTCCGGTGAGCTATCCCTTCAGCCTGGTTGTCTGGAGTTCTGTCCTTGTTGTAAAGGTTAAGCGCACTTTAGAAATCTCGCTGCTGACCCCACACTTGTAATTGTATTGTGTTTGTGTCTCCTGTCTGGGTATTAAATTAGCAGCATGATCACAACCTAATACATCACAGAAATGTTATTCAGACATTACCGGTGCACTCACATAAGTTAATAACAAAAGACTTGAATCTTAAAAACAATAAATAAATGTGTAAATATTTTTGGACGCATTTTAAAATGATATGAGATGATGAGATACACCAAATGATACACCTGTGATGAGAAACTGAAGGATTGTTACATCAAGAGCAACATGAAGAACCAAACATTATAAAAGAACCTGGAACTCTCTGTACCAGGGAGAGATTCATTTTCAGCAGCACTAAAGATGATTGCGCATGTGCAAAATTACATTTTCAGAACTGATTAGTTTAGAGTTTCTGAACTTTGCAATACTTGGACACAAACGTTGTCTATGGCATCTCATAGAACTGTGCCGTAAAAATATCTGAAATGTTACCATAGCAAGTTTGGAAGATCAAAAACAAAACTGAAAAAAACAAACAGAAAAGATGAAGCTGTATCTTGGCAATGCTTGAGTGTATTGACACCAATGCTTATATTCCTGAATTAACATTGTCATGCTTTCTTTAGACTACTCCTTTTTTTTTTTTTTGGCTCCTACGACACCAAATTTGTCCTAGTCAACACTACTTCCTGTCTGCCATTCTGAATTATATTGAAAACCTACTTTTTCTCCTATATTGAAATCCGACAAACTCCTTCCACAGCGTTTGTCGGATTTGCATGAAACAAACCCGTAGCATCTAGAGACACTCATGAAAAAAATTTATGGAATTCATGTTAATTGTTTGAAATGTTCTCTTACACCATGTGACTGAATATGACAGCGAGCAGATAAAATTGAAATCAGGTTGTATCGTAACAAAACTTTAATGTATTAGCAAGCGAGTGCCTTTATCACAGTGCCTGACAGCCTCATAAAACTTGTGGAGCTGGTGACAGCTCCATCTATTGGTAGAATGTTATGAATTGTATTATTGTGTTATAATGGGTTTTACTGATGTGTTCTTTAACTGCTTTCCTAATCTCATCAGAGATAGCAACAGACAATAGTCTGACCCCATATTTGCTGCTTCCAGCTATATGTTCAATAGCGCTTTTACTTTTATACATGGACTCGGCATGAGCCAAAGAATCTATTTTGTTGTATGACAGTGTTATTTCAGTCGTGTGTTATAAGCGTTTTCATAAACATTATATCTCATGACCACTTCAGTTGCCCACCCTGCAAAACACAGATATTGTATGTACACACTTTTGTTTGGTCCTGAAGCTTCTTTGGAAATGTCAGGTGATGTTTCCTCCACTCATTTTACATGCCACTGATAAACGAAACAAAACATCTGTGTATCCAACTGAAGGGGTCATAAACTAGAAAATAGAAATAACAGAAATAACAGGGTGAAACAGGGCAGAAATAACAGGGTGTGGAATGTGCCTCTTATTACATAATAATGTGGCTGAACAGTAGACAGAAGACATTAAGATGCGTTGCAGTGCAAAGTTGTGGAGAAACGCCATCTTTGCACTGCCTTTCCTCTGAACCAAACATTAGGAGAGTGGATGAACTTCTTAATGTAGTTCCAGATCCAGGGCTCAAAATTAACTTTTGCTTTAAAAAGTTAGCAGCACCATTTCTTTTCTGCAGGTGGATCCATTTTCATCACGTGAATGTTAATCTTCACTTGCCTCATGATTTGATGCATCTTGTCCTCCAATTTTAATGTATTAATAAAACATTTAAAACTCATAGTCACTATTGCTTAAGTATTTATACGTTTTAACCTAAATCACAGGCATACCAGTGGCTGTTTACATGTGAGTCTACAATCAGCCACGCCTGTTCAAACGGTGCGTTTCGATGAGGGACCTCATGATTTTGTCATTTTGTCATAAAAAATGTCATTTTAATGCACTTGCTGTCCGCAGTTTGTAGGTTGGATTAGTCCGTTTAGAGTTTTTTGGGGGGTATTTAAACAGTGGACTTTTATTTACTGATTATTCATTTTTGTATCCTTTTTTTGTTTGTTTTTCCAAGTAATTTAGTAAAATCGGGATTTTTTTGTCATTTTGGCATTGTAAAATACATTATGTTGCTTTATTGGTAAACACATAAACACACTTTGCTTGAAAAAAATCTGTAGATTTGAAAGGTTTGCCGTGTGCAAGTAGATGCATTTATGTTTACTATTTTGTTTATGCAGAAGATAAATGCCTGTAGTTTTTATGGTACCATAAATCACAATGAAACAGTTTCAGTCTCTTCATCTCCGGCTTGCTGTGCAATTTTGATTTCCATCAAAAAATTTAATCTCAAGTGTTTAAAGGCTCAGTGCTGGCCTGGATGCTGCCCTGAATTTCTAATTTTAGTCCATTCTTTGAGGATTTATTTTTTGTATAATTCAAGTATGCTTTTCAATATCTCCCCGTTATTAAATTTTAATTCAGGGATCATTAGCATATAAATTGAAAAGGCTTTATTGAGTTGCCCACTCGTTCAGATGAAATTTAAGAGGTGATATTTCTGTTTTAATGCTTTCACCTAAATGTAAAAAAGAGAAAAATATCTTTGGTAAAATACTATTCACATTCTTGCAAAAGTGTGGCTTACAGATGGAAAACAAGGTCGTTTGATGTTGGAAAGTTTCAGGATGCTCTGGTTGAAGGAAACTATGGCTGTCAGGCTTGCCTTTTCCAGTCATCTCCTGAAATAGCCCGACAGAGATAAATCCTCATTAGATGACAGTGTAGAAATGAATGATTCTGCACATGATTAGCACAGTTTGGAGCAAAAACCGCTGCCTCTCCTCTGCTGCTTTGTTGGTTTTCTAAATGCATCTATAGAAAACCTACCTGTGCTCCTGGCTACTGATGCACTGTAATTAGAATGTGCTCACCGCATTTTACAGTCTCCTCCATACCAGAATTATTGTCCAGAACCAACAGCTGCTGAATTTCCCAGCTGATGGTGACACAGAAATTTTCAGTAGATCTTTTAAAAATTGATATCAGATTTACTGTATATGTTATGTATTTACTGTGACGTATTAAAGCAGATGTGTATTGTTCCTGTCTATGTATATAGTTAGGTGACAAAGAATAGTCAGTTTGCTTTATTAATGGGGTCATAACAGCTTACCTATTGACACATCTTCCCCGTCCTCCAATATTTACACTCATTTCCAGAGGATTCACTGAAGGGATTTGAACTCACAGATGTTAGTCACAATATATCAAAATATATATTTTATATATACATATACATTCAGAGTTCTGAGCAATGCACAGAAATATTCTTCCAATCGTCAGACTGTGCTGCTCCTGTATAACACACATATGGAACTGGCGATCCTCTACATTACTGTATGTTAAGAGAAATCACATTAGGCTCTTGTATATAGTTTCTGGTCTTGTTTTGATTGTTCTAGTTCTTGTAACGTTGTTCTTATTATTCTTTAATGGTTTGCATGACATGAATTGCCCCAAATTGGTTGTCGGAGCTTTGGAGCATAAAAAGTGCCCTACATTTAGAGAAGACAGATAGCAGCACATGCGGCAATACAGAATTTGGTGACGCACCTGCAGTTCTGTCTACCTCTGTCTCTGTCTTCTGCAGTTTATTTGCTCTTGCTGAGCAGATCTTGAGTCATGAGCTGTCAGGAGGTGCCCAACCCCAGCCAGGAGCCTAAGGACCCGTCAACAGGCTCCACAGAGGCAGGGGCCACGCAAGCAGTACCCACAACCTCCCCGAAGCCTCAGTCGGTCACAGTGAAGACGGAGGTGGCATCTCCCAGCGAGTCTGTGGCTAGCAATGGCAAAACAAGTGATGGCAACATGCCCGCTGAGATCTGTGTGGTTTTAGGGAGCTCGCGCAACTCTCAGACTCAAGGTAAAACTTCTCTGTAGAAACCATGCCCAGTCTCAGGTCATGATGGTACAGGACGTTTCTGTCTCTTGTATATGTTTGTGGAAAAATGAATAACAATCATTAGCCGATTCCAACTTTGTGTCACCATACGTCTTTTTAACATCACAAAAATCCAAAACCGTATGTTTTTTTTTTTCTTTGTTTTGTTGGCTCCATCCCTGTTTGTACAAATTTGAGTTGAAATGATCTTTAATGAAAAAGGTCCCTGTGTCCCCAGATCCCTGCATCAACCCTGTTACTACCTTTTTACTACTGTTTCTCCTTCTAATCAAAAGAACTATTCCATTAATCAGAAAGGTCATAACAACATCATCATTGTTTCAGGAGCTGAACTCTTCAACAACAAATTATCAATTCACCTTAAGGTTCATGTTTGTTCTAAAATGTCACCCATTACATTATTTTGTTTTTGTGAAACATATATTTTTAGTAATAACAGCATTTGTTTTTAAACCATTGTTCTTTCTTAACCTTGAGCACAAGGCTGGTGGTTTAAAGTTAAAATGTAAAACTGTCAACCCTGTTACCTTTCTGAGGAAATAACACATTCAAATGTATTTAACCACAACTGAGCCTAGAGTGACCAAAGATATATTCACTGTCAATCCATTCTCGATTTCAGCTGGTCTAACAGCGTTTCTCCTCTCACAGGGTCGTATATTTGTGGAGTGTGTGGAAAAAAGTACAAGTACTACAACTGCTTTCAGACGCATGTTCGAGCTCACACAGGTGCCTGTTCTTCCTCTCAGTTCTCACTCACTACTGTTACTCTGTTACATGTACTAAAAACTTGTCAGCATTCAGTGTGAAATCTGTGTCATCACTGGTTCTTTATACAACAATGTGCAGTTTAGGAACAAGAACCTCTTTTCTAGAGAACTGTTAGATAAATATTGTACTTTAATTTTAGTTTTCTTAATGTTTTGTGTTGTTTCTTATTGTTTAGAGACAGAGGGTACAGCCTCAGGTGAGGGAGCGTCCATAGGAGTCAATAGTGAGTAGATCTCTTATATATAATTGAATAATGTCAAACTTCTGGAAAGATACTTGACTACCGATGTTACATTTGTGATATCCTTGTGTGATATGTTATTGTGTTAAAAGTCTGTTTTCTTATCCAGATGCTTTTCGCTATACATGTGACGTTTGTGGAAAAAAATACAAGTACTACAGCTGTTTTCAGGAGCACAGGGACCTTCACGCAGTTGATGGTGAGATTTGTCTGGTTTGATTTCTTGGTTTATGTCAGAAGGCATATGGTTGCTGTTACAGCTGTCTCTGTGTTTAGGTAAAGGGATAGTTCGCCCAAAAATGAAAATTCTTCTGCCATGTACCTCATGTCATTCCAAACCTGTATGACTTTTTTGCTTCTGGGGACACAGTAGAAGATGTTTTGAAGTATCTTGGTGACCAAGCAACAGTGGCACCCACTGTGGCACTTCCATTGTATGGACGCAAAACCACTGAGACATTTCTCAAAATATCTTCTTTTGTGTTTCACAGAAATAAAGTCATACAGAATTGGAATGACATGAGGGTGAGTAAATAATGGAAAAACATTCAGTTTTGGATGAACTGTCCCTTTAATTCATGTACCGTCAGGCATTGTTTGCTTTTCATGAAATGAGGAGAATTCATGAAAAACTACTACTCCTTAAAAAAGGGTTTGTTGGAGACAAGACCTAGACCAAGACTGGACCCCTCAAAACTGCTGCCAAATCCATAGACTGGGATGCAGTTCTGGTCCAAGACCAACAACACCTTTATGTGTTCTTGGATGATCTTGAGACCACACGTGTTTGAGACATCAGTTGTGCTTCAGGGTTAAAAGGCAAAGCTTTCTGTGTCCACTTATTTGTGCCCACTAATCTTGTCTCTTGACCAGATCCATATGATCATGTGATTCCTGTGGATGACCTCAAAGAGGAGACAGAGTCCTACCAAAAGATGGGACCAAGTAAGAACATCTGATGCTTCTGTTGGAGATGCAGCATGATTTGCTTCTGAAACAAGAAATAAACTGACATTACGATGTAGAAAATGTAGTGGTTGTGAAATCACAGCTGAGGTGTCAGAGATCTGATAGTAACAGATTAACTTGTGTGTAAAGTAAATAAACAGATCTAAGAGCATGAGTTTGTCGGTGTTGATGTAATGATGTCACTGCTGTTGCCTAATTACTGTATTTTGTGCTCCACAGAAACAGGAAGTTACACGTGTGAGTATTGCGGGAAACAGTACAAATACTTCAACCCGTATCAAGAGCATGTGGCTCTTCATGCTCCCATAAGTAAGTTCTCACCTCATTACCAGTTGTTTGTATTGATTTCAGAACATATGTGAGGAGATCTGGGCAGAAAACAGTCTTCATAAGCCGGAGATTCAAGTGTGCGTACTGAATTGTTAGCAGCATGTTGTAAGATAAACATACGAAATTGGAAAATTTCAGTTTCCTGCTACTTTTAGATCACAAGATGCTGAGATCCGACGTGGCTGCAGTATCAGATTGTTACTGCATTATTTCTCTGTTCTGTTACCTGCTGATGTTCCCTGTAAAGCGCTTCTTGTTCTCTTCGTCCTCTGGATCTCCTCGTTTATCTCGTCCTGCAGTGAGGATATGCAGAGGGCTTTGACACTGAAAGCTATTTAAAGTCTGTTGGAAATATAGAAATGGGTCAGACTGTAGTGAATTCAGTTTCAGTTCAGAATGACTGATTATTCTCAGTGAGTTTTTGAAATCTGTACATTTTGCAGGGAGATGTTAAAGGAACGTTTGATTGCTGGTAAAGCCTGTTTGTGATTGGTTAGTTATAGATGATGTGTGCTTGTGATTGGTTGATTGTGTTTGGGTGGTTTTATGTTATGTAAAGCTGATTATGTTTTAGATGTATGAACTATTTATTTTTTAATCTCTGCTGTTGGCTTTAGTCATGACAGAATGTATAAACTTTTCACTTTTCTCTAATGCTTTCAAATTGCACATCACCCTTATAAACTCAGAACTGACAGGCTCAAAACCAGTGAGGTCTATAAAACATTTTATGTTTTAAGGTTTCATCTGGTAACATGGTGAATGTCTTTAGTCTTAACATTCTTAACACTTAAGAGGATAAAGACATTAAAACAATGTCCAAAACGTTGTCCAGTATTGTCTCAATCCCTTCACTGTAGACTGTGAAATACATGAACCTCATGTTTGATTTACTCATTTGTTATTCTGCCTTTTAAAACCTTATTTAAGTATTTAATGTACCAAAACAGTGGATGAATCTCATGCTGTATAGATTAAAGTATACAGCGTTTAAACCTTCAGTATATAATAGTCACATTGTAAAGATTGCTTATGTCAAAAAGGGGCAGATCTGTGCATTGCTCAGCTTTCACTGACACTGTACATAATTAAACCTCTGCTGGATTTTGGCTTTCCAGAGGGAACTTACGGCCTTAAAATGGAAGGGAAGTTGTCTAGCCCATCAGGCCCATCTAGTCGTGTGGACGTCAACAATTCTCAGAACTCCAGTGGTAAGTCACATTGATATGAGTTAGAAAGTGGGTTTGGGGTTTTGCAACTTTAAACAGTCTTTCAACTTTGGCATATTTGAATCTGGTGACTCTTGCTCAGAGTGATATTTTACTGACACAATCAGATCTGAAGCATCTTCTGTATCTATAGATAGCAACCCACTACAAAAAAAGCTTATTTTTCTTCGTCCACTGTTAGTCAAAATTTCTTTTACAAAATGTATTACACCCTCTGTCTAAACCTTTGAATGTTAAAACAACTTGTGTTTGGTGCTGAAATTACATTCTTTACTTTAAATTGTTATTCTATCAAATGCATATAAACTTGTGTTCTCATCGGTAAAAATGACAACAATTTGTCTTCCAGATACTCCAAACAGCCGGGCTTACAGTTCACTACCCAGTCCTCAGAGTATGTGCTATGGAAATTCATCAGTTTTCACTTTTCGTTTGATACATCTCACATTTTTTGTTTTGTTTAATCATGACTAATATCACTCACTGCTCATCTGTGTGCCATTGCATGGCGTTCAAACGTTCAAGGCTCATAGTCTTTAAGTTAAAACCTTTCGCCTGAATGCTTCACGGTGACCTAAATTTGTTAGCAGTACAGTGTGTAGTTGTCTGATGTGGATCGCTCGCTAGTGCTCCGAGTTCTGTTCTGAGAACATTGCTGTGTTCTGAGAAAGAAACTGGACCTTTTGTTCCAGAAACCTACACATGTGGAGCTTGTGGGATTCAATTCCAGTTCTACAACAACCTCCTGGAGCACATGCAGTCCCACGCTGGTGAGTGAAGCCCAAACTGAAAACCTTCTCCAAAATTTGGACTCGCTCTCTGTTTGCTTGCAACATATTTCTGCATCAGTGGTTTATTGCAGAGGTTCATTCTGACAGATGGCACAATGTGAGCGCTGCATCCAAATTTCTTTATCCATCATGTGTGCTCTTATATTTTGGCATCAGTTTTTTGATCTGTGAATTATTTTTCTCATAATTACTCCTTATTGATTCACAGTCCGGCATGTAATATGCACCTGCAGAATTCTGTAGAAACCTCCAAAGATTTCTGCAGAATTTTATTTCACCAGCATTTCATTTGTTTGGGTTATTCATGTCACCCTTCCGTTTTTGTTTATTAACAGGGTTCATGCAACATGAGAAATCAGCAGATGTTGGGAAATTTTCAAATTATGTTGTCCAGGCCTAAAAGAAAAGTCAATCACTTTTTCTAATGCTCAGCTCTGAAATATGCATTCCCTTTACAAATCAATCATTGCATCCAAATCAACATTTGTGAAAAGGTGTATGTGCATGAACCCTCTATTAAATGTTTCTTCTAATATTAAAAGGCTTGGCTCTGTTTAAAGGGATAGTTTACCCCAAAAATTATCATTTTTCCATCATTTACTTACTCTTATGTCATTCTAAACCCTGTATGACTTTTTTCTTCTGTGGAACTCAAAGGTTTGTGATATTTTGAGAAATGTCTTGGTGGTTTTGTGCCCATACAATGGGTGCCACTGTTGTTTGGTACCAGTGCACTTCAAAAAATCAAATTTTTGTGTTCCTCAGAAGCAAACAAACAAAGTCTTGACAGGCTTGGAATGACATGAGGGTGAAATTATGGAAGAGTTTTCTTTTTGTGTGAACTATCCTTTTAATAAATTTTGTTGTATTTAGATCAGAAATGTTTCCTCAATCAGCAGAAAAATTTGCAAAAAATAATTTTCTCTCTGTTTTTACTGATTTCTGTCAGTGTATTTGTTTTTTAATTTTGACAAAGTTCCAAGCATTAGAACATTTCAAGTATTTTATTTCTTTCTTGTTTTAATCCTGTATTTTAGCTGATAATGAGAACCATGTCAAGGAGGAGTCACCAAAACCCTGCCAGACCCCTGCTGTCACACAGGAGCAGATGTGGAAATCTCCTCAGTCGACACAACCGAGGAACCACGTCGCCTCATTTCGTAAGTTCTCACCAGCACTGAATCTGCTCAGCGTTGAACAACACCTAAGTCACCTGTTTGTAACTGTGCTCTAGGACAACATGCTGATGATAAAATTGTCAGTGTCACAGTTGCTTGCTGAAACTAGCTTTACTGAATATCCCGCAGGAATAAAAACACTTGTTAGGAATTAAGGTTAAACTATTTCGTTAAGGTTACAGTAGTCCAATTTACACGTAATTGTGTGTACTGTGGAGGGGGGTATTAGATGATACTTTCAGGGATAAGAAGGAATGCTTTATGTAGCATAGCTACATAATGTTCTACATTACAGAGAAATACTAAACCATAATAGCTTTCAAAATTTAAGCGCACACATAAAGTGATCTGCATGACACCAATAAATTGACTATGAACATGAGAATGCAAAAAAACAGAAAGCTTATACATTATATAAAAACCATAAAAATTAAAAGATAAAGCATCAGACACTACTAATATAGACAATTATCTGACTCAGTTCCCAGTCACCGGACATTCTGAAACACTTAAGATGCCATTTAGAGCTTTGCACTCATATTCTGGGCTCTTCTGCTTTTCTGTACATAGTACACTATTAATAAGGTGTGTCATGAATCTTGTAATTTGGTCTTAATGGATTAAGCCACATTAGGTTGACATATTTGCAATGTTACTTATTGTCAGTGAATGTCTGTTGGTGGACCATCAAACTAAACTGTTAGCAGGTATTAAGCAGACAGTCTAGTAATACTTTAAAAGTTGCAAAGTTATTTATAATTAGTACAATGTTATAAGTGAACCAACAAAATAAATCAGTTTCCAGAGTTAAACATTAATTGATATTACTCTTATGCAGGCAGAAATAAATTGTGACATTAAAAGAAAAAATGCTGACTCTTGACAAAGAAACTATTAAACGTCAAATAAACCGAAAGAAATACCACAAGACTTCAATAAACATTAGAAAGGAGCACAAGCTTGTCTTATGGCAAAAGGCAACAGTTGCTAAGGCAGTTTTGGCCAGAAACTGGCCACACATGTTGTGGTGATTAAATAATCTGTTACAAACAACAACCTAGTTCATTCAATACTCTGTCTTTTTGCAGAAAACAGATTACTCCCAGAAAAAGAGAGACAACAAGTGGCTGAACGTTTGCTGAGAGTGATGTGTGTGGACCTCGGGCTTCTTGGTGTTCTCAGCAGCAAGGACTTCCTTAAACTGGCCCAGACCCTAGTGGACACCGGATCGCGAAATGGAGCCTACTCCATCCGTGAAGCCCTGGGAGATATGAGCTCGTTAGCCCTCAAGCAGCTTCCCCGTATGTATAATCAGGTCAAGGTTAAAGTCACCTGTGCCCTGGGATCCAACTCTTCCTTGGGCATTGCGGTAGCCTGCCATTCACAGACTATAGGACCCGACTCCTGCTATTTGCTAACGGCGTATCAAGTAGAGGGTGTACGTCTCAGACGCTATGTGCTGGGACTCAAGGAGGCCTCTCTGAGGGAGAGTCCTGAACAGATCCACCACTGGGTCCAGAATGTTCTGTCAGAGTTTGTCATGTCGGAAATCCGTACAGTCTATGTGACAGAACCGCGTTTGTCTTCATTAGCTTTTTGCGGCCGCACTGGGCTAAGCCTGCGTTGTGCGGGTTGCTCTCTGACAGGAACTGTTCAGGCTGTTCTAGGCCGTCGCAGCCTGCAAGCACGAGGGCTTCACGAACTAGGCGAGCTTCTGGCTACGTGCCGAGACATTGCCGCGACGACTAGCTTTAGCTGTGAGGGTAAAGCCACAGAGGAAGCACCCACTCCATCCTGCTGGGATCCAGCTGCAGAGGCCCTGCTGAAGGTCCATGACAATTTTGAGGCCACCTGTGAAGCGTATGGCCGGTCCAAGAGCACAGTGCCGCTCCTGCAAGGCCTGAACAAGCACCTGCTTAGCACACTTGCATGTTTGCTTGCACCTCTGAAACAGGCAGCGCAGGAGCTTGCCGTGGAACGCTGTCCCACGCTGCAGCACGTACTTCCCGTCTACCTCCGTCTGGAAAAACTTTTCACCTCCAAAGCTGGTGAAGCTGGCACTGGCAGTAAGCTTTGCCACTACTTCCTAGAGGCCCTGAAAGAGAACTTCAAAGTGGAGCGCGTCCATCAAGTTGCAATGATCTTGGACCCTCAGCTGAAGCTGCGGCCGGTCCCAGCGTATCAGCATGAGGACATTATTTCACGGGTGTGTGACATGGCTGCTAACATGAAGGAAATGGGAAGTGGCGGATCTGGGGGGCTGAACATGGATGAGCGGGATGCTGAAGGACCTTCAGCTCCCAAGCGTGGCCGTGTGGACTGCGGGTTGGATAGGTCATCGTGCAGTGCCGAAGAGCCTCAGGTACGAAAAGAACTGTTCCAGTACCTCGGGGAGCCACTCTTTAGTGGCACAGGTGATCTGCTGCAGTACTGGAGTTCAGTTATGGACAGATACCCAAGGCTGTCCAAGTTGGCACTGTGGCTGCTGGCCGTACCAGCTGTAGCTGTGCATGGAGAATGCATGACCATTTGCGAGCAGACATTAGCCATGAAGCGCAAACAGCAAGTCAGCGTGGAGGAAATGAACAAGCTGGTCTTCCTCAAGAGTAACTTTGCTTGAGGTGACTCAGGGTTTCAGCTAACGGCACCATAGACTGTTTGAAACGAATTCTGGTTCAGCTTTAAACCAGATGTGTACCTGTCACTTAACTTTACCCCTTTCAAAAAACATTTGAAAAAAAATTGACAATTGATTATTAGTCCCAACAGACCATTAAGACTGTAGCGACATTGGTGACAGAGCATAACAATGAAAAAACTCTGCAAATGATTGTAAAACTTGTGGTTTTAATGTCTCAGTTCAATCATCATGAAAATGAATTTCAGTCAGTGGATCATTTTTATCAATAACAATGTAATTTAGCCAAGGTAAAAACGGGGTACTTAGAAAAAGCCATTTTTGTTCATTTTTCTTTTACAATTACGAAAGTCAGTTTGCAATTTTGAAATTCACTAAAACACTCTTTGCTGTGACAGCTTGAATACCTCTCATCAGTAGTTTAGCAGTGGGTGGTTTAAGTATTAGACGGGCCCTTCACTCCCTAATTCAGTTATCTTAGTTAACCGGTTTCAGTGTGTAGTTTACGGCCAGCAGAACTCGCATTAATGCTTTTCCAATAATTTATGATGTTTTTGTCTGTTCTTGCAATAACGTTCCGTAGCACAGGTTACACACTCAGACTGACTCTGATGCCTTGTGTCTTTGTAGCAGCCCATCACAGATCCTTCTACAAACAGTCTGCAATACCAACAACAGCCACTGGGACTCCAAGGTTTAATTTTGTGTTTTGCTCTCATATGTATATTGGATTGATCCCTGAAGGTGTTCAGATTTCTGGTCATGTGATTTTTTTTTTCTTTATATAAGTGGGAATAGGGCTATGAAATGTAGAAATCGTCTCTTACTGTCCCAGTACAAACCTCCTTAAACAGAGGCAGCTAAATGCATAGCTTGAACGTATTTTCAAAAAGATATCAAGAAGATAAAGCTGAACTAATATTTCATTATTTATGCACTGGATTTCTCTTAGCAGTATTTTCCTCATTTATCTGCAGCAGTTCATTAGATTAGACATTGCCTAGAATAGGACCAAAGTATCTTTTGAAAAGTAGTTTGTTGTTGTGAATAATTGCCATTTTCCTAAACAGACCATCAAAAGTTTCGTAAAGTTATTCCATAATCACGCTTCCTCAATAATGTTTCGGCCACATGTGTTTCCTCTGCCTCCGAACAACATTTGACTTCGGAAGTGATCGGACAGAAGTGATCTTTACTTCCATGGTAAAACAATGATCTTAGAGTATTTTCCAGTAGTTTTTCAAAGGAGAGATGTGATTAGTACTATATAGTTTGTCTTGTAATGCCTTGAACATCTTTGTGTGATTATACAGATATGCATGCAGACAATATAGGAGTTTATATCTTTATTGACGTGAGATGCTGTCAGGAATCAACGGATATCCAGAACTTGAACTGCTGTAGAACTTCACACAGATCTGCTCTGTTGAAGAGCCGTCGAGCAAAGGAAGCATGTGGTCAGATGTGGAATTTCACATCATCCGGAATAATGATGATGATGCTGGCTAGCATGTGCAGAAATGTTCAAATGTAAAAAAAGATTTGGGCCCAGAAATAGAGACAGCTGCTGTTCAGTGTTGTTGTATTTATCTCTAACCACAAGAGGGCAGAAGTATCTCAGAAATCTGTCTTTGCACAGAGTCTTTAAACATCTTACCTCTGTTTTCTATTCAAGCATTTCAGATATTTTGATAAACTCAGTCTATGAATATAACACACTTCATGAAGGTTTTTCTTCCTCTCTTTCTTTCCTGGATGAGTGTGTGTTTGTTTCTGGGGAAACATGGACATTTGAGGAATGCAGCAGATGACAAATACTAATCTAAAAGTATAAAACACTGTTTTAATCACAATTATTTATGGATACAACATGGATACAACAAACGTTAATATGACTCTTTCTGTTTGCTTGAGAAGGTTTTATTTCTTCCTGTTTTAGTTTTGCATATGTTTGTTTTTGACAGGCATTTTTCTGAGTTTGTGTATTTAGTTGTTTCAGCTGCAGGTCTAATTTATACTTTTTTAACAACACTATTTTTATAAACATGACTGAGAGTTTTCTCTTGATCAGCTGTCCGCAGAACACTGCGCTCTTCTGAGAATATATTTACTCCTGTAGTTTGTGCTGTGTGAATAAAATATCTTCAGACATGGTCCTATTTTGTTTGTTTACACTTTACATATTAATGAACTTCATATACTGAAAGGGTTAGCCCAAGCAAAAAGTTTGTCATTTACGTATTTTAACAGTAGTTTGATTTCTGGTATTAACTACTCATTTTGTGTTATTCTCAGGAGTAAATATATAGTTGATTCACAAATACATAAAAATCCACAAATAATTGTAAATAGTTCCACCAGAATGTAATTAATTGAAAATAAAACTGAATTGGGGGGAAAAAAACAAACTTGTTTCTATTTCACAAGCACAACTCTGCAAAGCATCCATTTGTTCACATGCTGGGCTTTTGAAATATTTTTTGTGTGATTTTGAAACATTTCTAGATGTGGATATGTCTGGATGTGCAAATGTGCATGTTCTAATAAACATATAAAAACTAAAACTTAGCAGGTAATAAGGCACATTGACTACAGTGTAATCAGTTAATATTTCATTGGTCATTGGTCTGGTTTTTGATTCTGCTGACTCGATAAGCTTTGCACGTCACATATAATGTCTTGCCAGGTCTCCTTTCCTTCTTCCTAAAGCTGATCTTTAATTCACACTCCAGATACAACTACAGCACACGCATACAAACTCTTAACAAATCTTTCCTAATGTTTGAATAAAGGGAAAAACAAATATTTTTCTAGGGCAGGCATGACTTCTGGCTATTACTGTCTCAAAAATAGTTGACTACACCCACTGTCCAGTACATTTCTCATGCTGGTCAGCAGAGAAGAGAGGCTGTTTCACTGCACTGCATGATCTTTTGATGGTTTGACACTAGTGTATAATTCTGTTCTCAATGTATCTCAAGTTATCATGAAAACGGTGACTTTAACAACGCTTCAGTCTTCCGTACGGTGACTTTAACAACGCTTCAGTCTTCCGTACGGTGACTTTAACAACGCTTCAGTCTTCCGTACGGTGACTTTAACAACGCTTCAGTCTTCCGTACGGTGACTTTAACAACGCTTCAGTCTTCCGTACGGTGACTTTAACAACGCTTCAGTCTTCCGTACGGTGACTTTAACAACGCTTCAGTCTTCCGTACGGTGACTTTAACAATCGCTTCAGTCTTCCGTACGGTGACTTTAACAACGCTTCAGTCTTCCGTACGGTGACTTTAACAACGCTTCAGTCTTCCGTACGGTGACTTTAACAACGCTTCAGTCTTCCGTACGGTGACTTTAACAACGCTTCTGTCTTCCGTACGGTGACTTTAACAACGCTTCAGTCTTCCGTACGGTGACTTTAACAACGCTTCTGTCTTCCGTACGGTGACTTTAACAACGCTTCTGTCTTCCGTACGGTGACTTTAACAACGCTTCAGTCTTCCGTACGGTGACTTTAACAACGCTTCAGTCTTCCGTACGGTGACTTTAACAACGCTTCAGTCTTCCGTACGGTGACTTTAACAACGCTTCAGTCTTCCGTACGGTGACTTTAACAACGCTTCAGTCTTCCGTACGGTGACTTTAACAACGCTTCAGTCTTCCGTACGGTGACTTTAACAACGCTTCTGTCTTCCGTACGGTGACTTTAACAACGCTTCAGTCTTCCGTACGGTGACTTTAACAACGCTTCAGTCTTCCGTACGGTGACTTTAACAACGCTTCAGTCTTCCGTACGGTGACTTTAACAACGCTTCAGTCTTCCGTACGGTGACTTTAACAACGCTTCAGTCTTCCGTACGGTGACTTTAACAACGCTTCAGTCTTCCGTACGGTGACTTTAACAACGCTTCAGTCTTCCGTACGGTGACTTTAACAACGCTTCTGTCTTCCGTACGGTGACTTTAACAACGCTTCTGTCTTCCGTACGGTGACTTTAACAACGTCATCTTCCGTACGGTGACTTTAACAACGCTTCAGTCTTCCGTACGGTGACTTTAACAACGCTTCAGTCTTCCGTACGGTGACTTTAACAACGCTTCAGTCTTCCGTACGGTGACTTTAACAACGCTAATATTTCAGGTTTGCATTAGTTCTCAGAAGTAAAACGAAGAGAACATCTGGGTTTTACACTAGGTGGCAGTCAAATCTGTGCTTTGAGGTCCTTTCTCTCTTTGTCAGACGTGTTTCAGTTTTACTCTGTCCAGCTGTGTTGGAAACAGGAAACAGAAGACTAGCTGTTTTATTGGTTCTCTCTTTCAGGCTGGTTGATTCTGTACCAAAGCGACTTAGAAGAATGCCATATATTAAATGTGAAATGTTATTTCAACAGATAGAAAATGATATTTTATAGGTTTAATACAAATAAGAGCATAGTTTCATTATATAGGCCTGTACAATATAAAACGTCCAAATGATATGGGAAATCATTTATGATTTTTACAAATTTATAAATATATTTACTGTAAGAGAAACTTGGAGAGTTTAAGTGAGTTTAATCTATCACTATATGAAGGGTATAATCTTTTCAAAGCTTTTCGGTGCTCTGCTGAGACAATAAGATAAATAATATGAAAGTGACGTTTTCCAGAGAGACAACTGAGAGACGATTGAAGTTTTCTAATGTAATAATCCATCACCTGTAACACTTGATGTATAATACAGTATCTTCATGTATGTTACAGATAGTTACCCTTGCTAAGTTCAGCCCGGTGATTTGTTCAATACTGTATGAACAGACGTTGAGTGAAGTGAGTAACTTTCAGTAATGGGCGGGTGGGTCCATTGTGCTGTTTTCTGAGTTAGACATCAGTGATATATATGCTTTTCTGTACAACTGATGAAGTGTTGGTAATTAAAATACATAGAACATTTGACAGATTCCATAATGTCTGGCACTTCTTTTTGTCACGATTCCAGATCAGTTACATCATGGTTCTAGAAACCATACAGTTTCTGTTGTGATGTCTTTAACATTTTTAACATTAAGTATGTTAAACCATATTATCCAAATGTTATCCAAACAATTACTCTCATTAAAGTTCAGTTTTGTGAAAATATTCCTCTGAAAGAGGATGGAGATCACATTGTGTAATAAAAAAATGAGAAGGTGGCAGAATATCACAGGATGTTTGTTTTATCAGACATATTTAAAGCAGAGATTGAATGTATTAGACCCTTCTTGCTTCCAAATTCTTGAACTGTCATCACCAGTCACTTTTAGAGAGGTGGAAATTTGACTTGGAACATCTTGGACATACTATGGACATTGAAGCGTGCTGACCTCTGACCTGTAACATACCCTACTTTTTGCTGTAGGCTGGTGTAAATTAGAAATATTACGGGCTTTAAGTAGTGTTGTGCTCCTGGGTGGAAACTGTGGGACTTGTTGTCTTTAGTGAATCTTGTTAGGATTCCAGATCTTGAGCAGAGATGTGCTCACTACTATGTTTATTCCTATAGTTGTGTAACAGTTGCCCTTGCATTTCCAGTTCTAATCACCAGAGTTATAACTCGTTTTCTACTTCCTGTTTTAGTGGATAATTCATTTGGATCAGCAGTCTTTGCAAAGCTTGCATCTTATTGTTACAGGTCTTATAATCGATGCTGAACTATGGCAAGCAGGTTGTTGGTTTCAAATGTATTTTGCACTGGTTTTAAAACTTACAGTACATTTTTATTGTACAGTGAACTTATGAAGTTAAACAAATGTCACTCCTGAACACTTAAAGAGCTCTTAGGAATAGTGGGATCCAGCTTTACAGACCCTGAGCTTTTCAAAGCTGACTGCAGTTGACTGCAGACTGAGCTGGTGTCTTTATTGAGTGGAATCAGTCAGGCTGCGCTTACGGTCTAATTAATCTGGATATATTTTCTGTAAACTATTTATTTAACATTAGTTTTTATTATTACTGTATCTGTTAGTTTTCTTATTATTTTATAAATCCATTTTCGTCTTTCGCTCATGCATCTATGGCAGTTCATAGAACTGTGGCATAAAGATAAAGGACATTTTGAAATGTTACTGTGCCAGATTTGGAGTCTGTATATAAAACCCTCTAGTGCCAAGAACAGTTCAGACTTTAACTCATGTTTATTCTTATAACTTTTGACTAGTCATAGGAGCAAAATTCTTTTATTCTTCTGATTCCTTGGCTCATGCAGATTTCACTGCACCCTATGATGTCATTTTCTTTCATGAAAATGGTTTCCACCATTTGAATTTTCTGAAAAACCTACATTTTTAATCTCCTCCTGCAACATTTGTTTGATGGTCTGTAGCATCTACAGATACCCCCTGACAAAATATGGAATTCATGTTGATTGTTTGAAATGGTCTCTTATACCATGTCAATGAATTTGATGGCAAGCATATAACATAGAAATAAGGTATATGTATCGTTTTGACAATTGATTTATTAAATGTCATTATTACAGCGCCAGACAGCTTTATAACGATTTGGTGACAGCGGCACCTATTGGCCACAGGTTATCAATAGTTTTATTGTGTTGTAATGGGTTTCACTTGTGTTTTCTTTTCCTAATCTCATTATCAGAGATGCGAATACTTCTCTTGGTTCCGTTGATGGGCTTGACCCCATAATTGCTGCTTGCAGCTATATTTTAAGTATTGATTTTTCTGCTATAATAATGACAATGATGATTATTCCCTCCTAACACACGTCAGGAAGTTGCGTAATTAAAAAGTGTACTATAAAAAGTAGTTTTGTCCTTGTTGTTTTGCTAAAACGTATCTAAAGAACAGAAAGAATCTGAATTTGCAAGAATGTTTTTACTCCAGAATAATTGAAAGCAATTTTGTTCCGTTTTTCATTTTCATTTTTACAGCAATATAAATTTACTAGGATTAAGACAAACTCTGTGACCATTTTCTCCAGTGTGGGTGCCAATGGTGGTTTACAGCAGAAATCACATACAGTACGCCTGATTCACACAGCACAATTGCTTTTAATTAGATCCAATGAGGAACTTTATTGCATTAAATCTGTGGTGTCTGAGATTTTGTGTATTTTACAGGCCTTTCAGTGTCAGCCTGACAGAAACCGCTGCAGCAGTAAAGGAAATGACATCAGACAGAGGTTAAATAAAGGTTTCTTAATGTGCTTCATTTAAATACTTATGTGTGTTTTAATTTCCATGGTTGAAAATGGTGTTTCTAACCCTTCATAAAGATTCTTCTTACTTTGTAGTTGACTTTAAACTTTACAGTTTGCTGTTGCCTGTTTTCCAGTTTGGTCGTCCTGACTGTTACCGCAAAAGTGCCGTTTCGCTGCAGGGTGATCCTGCTAATTCATCAGTGTATGGGTTTTATAGTAGCACATCACTGTAACTGCTTAACACAAACCAGCTAATGAGGCCTCTAACCGCCTCCATATGGAGGAGAGAAACCGCGGGGAGAGCCATTCATGCCATCATGTGTCCCTCATTCAGGAGTCTCAGCTTCAGAACAGCATTCCTAAATTTAACGCACAGAGCGAATCTCATTCTTTTCTTGCTGAAGAGGTCAAGGGAGCAGAGCTGAGACCATGCAACAATAAATGTTATATATTTCACTACATTGTCCGTATAACTCAATATATAATATCATATAGATGTAGGTTTTATTATAGATTTTATTATTAGATTTATAGAATGTTTATTTTTATTAAATTGGAAGTTGGACATTTTGTGACACTGAATGGCAAGTTAGATTCTGTTTTGATGTCACATTTATCATTTTATTCAAAATGATATTAGTGTTGCACTATAGAAATATGACTAAGCAGTTTAGAAAACATGTACACCGGTAAAAATAGTAGACATGATGTCTCAAATCTTGTATTAGACTAATCACATTTCTCTGTTGTGTGAATTCCTTGTTAAATTGATCTCTGATTTTTAAACTCTTATTTTGCCTAGTCCAGTCAGACAGTTCTTGTGTGCATTGGCTGTCATCACAGTTATTTGTGAGAACCAGAAATCCAGGTCACTGTAGAACCTTCACAAATGTCTTTCTGAGTGAACTCACCGAACAGTGAAGTATGAACATGTTTCCTTTCACTGTCCCCTTCAGAACACAAGTCTGGTTTCAGGGTCTGGTAAAGACTTCATGTGGAGATCTTGGCTGGGTTGGTGGATGACCTCATACTCAGATGACACCGATGGGCTCTGCATCACCTCTGTCTTGTGTTTGAGATTAGAGAGGATGTTGAGACACCAGCTGGTTGTGCTTGTGATTTTAATTAAGCAGTTGTTTATGACGTCAAGGTCATATTGGGGGGTATGAGCAGCTTTCCTGTCTGAATGACACATCAGTTTCATGTATGTCTTTTACTGCTTTTATAGAGAGATTGGGCTACAGCGTGCAGCGTGCTGGACATGCTGCAAATATTGTAGGGAGTTTAATTTTGTAAATTTCATTTACCATCTGCAATATTTCAGCCTCTGAGGTCTTGATCAGGCAGAACTTCTGTCATATATAAACCCCACTACAGTGCGCTCAGAAAGTATTTAGATCCCCTTCACGTTTTGTTATGTTGCAATCATTTAAATTCACTTTTCTCTCTTTAATTTACACTCAGTGCCCCATAAAGACAAAGTAAAAACTGAATTTTAGAAGTGTCAGCAAATTAATTAGAAAGAAAAAACTGAAATCACATTCAAATAAATATGCAGAAGAACGTTTTTATTTTTAAGAGTGCAGGGGAGTCAGTCCACCTGCTGCTGGGGAACTAGCGTCCTGCAGAGTTTAGCTCCAGTGCTAATCAAACACACCTGAAGTAACAGACTGAAACCAAACTCTTACCCCAAAAGCAAAAAGTCATTTATTTATCTTTTACAACGATGTAAAGAGGAAGACTAGCACACTGTCAGTTAGCAGTGACATTGTATGACCTGACATTTTTAATAGAGAACACCATGTTTTAGTTGCACATGATTAAATATAACTTAGGAACATTTTTACATTTGTGAGCTTGTAAATTAAATAAATGTTTATCAAATGCCTGTTTCTAGGTGGGGTTGGGATAAAATTCGTAACATCATTTCATAACTGTCATTTCTAGATTTTTTTTTATTCAGATATATTCACATTTAATGCCTTCAGGCTTTATCCACAGCTCAAACACAAATGCTTTTTGCTTTTGTGAGATGGCTGTAGTCAACAGATGGCAGGAATAATATTCTGAGTGTTTATCCGTCAGAAACAGTGAAGTATTAGCTGCATGTAAAGACAAGTATTTGTATTTATTTTAATGTATGGGTTGTTTGTGCCAAGATTAGTCAAGCTTTTGTTGATTCTTGCTTCTGAAGATTTGTTAGTGATTGATTAGTTGTACACTATGCATAAAACCATCATTAGGAGATGCATGGTATGTGTAAGGGGCATTTCTGCTGCAGTTTTCTGCATGCCTGCAGTGAGCTGCATTAATCTGTGCAAAAGCAGATTTCTGCCAATCTTTTCAGGTGTCTGGACATTTGAATACTAAAACTGGTTGTTGTGTAATGTGTGTTATCTCTCTCTTTAGTGGATGATCTTTAGAATGACGGCTTTGCATTTAGGTTTTAGCAGCAGTAAAGTGACAGATTAATTTGTTCAAGGCATTAATGGATTATACTTCAGTATGTTTTCTGCTCCAGGCAATCAGAAATCAGCCCAGAGACTGACGCTGGAAGGATTATCATGTAATTCTTTTCAAAATATTGTGCTCTGTTTCTTACATTGCTTGTTTGTTTGGCATAGGTTAGGCCTTTGAGGATGAACTGGAATAAGATACACCTCTTTTTCAGGGTCACCTAACGCTTTGGGATAAATAACGGTTTGGAACATAAATAAAAAGCAACATGCACTCATGAGCATGTATTTTTGTGCGGCCCTGTGTTGATGTTTTTAAAACCCTGTTCTGTAGAGGAGAAAGCCGTTTTCATGCTCTGTAGTGCAAGACAAAGTGTGAAATGAATTGTGGGTCTTGAGTCCTGTAGGCTTTAGATTGAATTGTACCGGGTTATAATTTTCTAATGAGTTCCTAAGGTGTGTTACAGTGTTTTAGTGATAGCACAGAATCCTTCAATCAACCTCCGAAGTGATTCAGTCTGCCAGAGTGTGATCTGACAAGAACATGTTTAGAGAGAAAGTGTTGCCATCATTTATACACACTCATTAGTGTCATTAGTTAAGTAGATACAGCAAGATTTGGAGCGATGTGTATAAATGATTAGAATGGAAAGGGAAATGGCCATAGGACTGTGTGTGATTATTTGTTGTACTAAATGCAGCAGTGTGACTTCAGATATTGGCTATAAATCATTATTTAGCATCTCTCTGAAGGATTCCGGTGCAGCCATGGTAATGGGAATGCCCAGGAATTTCTGCACAGAATTAAACATGATAAATAATCAGACATAAGAGAAAATCTGGGGAAATTGCTAATAGAAATTTGAAATTAATGTAACAAAAGGACCTTACTGATTCAATTTAACAGGCTTCATTTACTTAATTAAAACGGTAATTTCCTTCCTTTTTGTGAGATGCACCCATTAACTATTAATAATAAATATTATTAGTCTAAATAACTCTTCATGTTTTTAATGAAAGCTGTTATGACATGTTAGCCAGACTTTTAAAGCATGTCTTTTGTGACATGGATTTCAGAGGAACAGAAAGTTTCCTCTGAGAGATCGTCTATCAGTCAGTGTGTCGTGGCCGCTCTGACCTGTGTCATTCTTCTGTTCTGTCTGGACAAAGGAAAAAATGTGCTCTCGCCACTGCAATGTGACAAAACTGAGACAAATATTTAACATTGGTTTGGCCCTGTTTTACGGTAGGTAGCAATTTTCTGCTGTCTGTGTGTTCGTTTACACCAAACAGAGAACAAAAGATCTTGTGGCATTCCACACCAGCTCTGTCTCCACGCTTTACACAGATGGTCTGCTACACAAAGGTGGACCACCTCAAAGAACTGAGGAAATAAACTCTTGGACAATTTAATGGAGAATAGCACAGATTCCAGGTCTTTCTTTTGTCACTGCCTGTTTCAGCAGACTGAGGGCCATTTTAAAGTTTTAAATGTTTGTAATGCATTCTTCTTTTGTCCACTCAAACATTTTATGTATTTGCATAAAAAGCAATGAGATATTGCTAAGAAGTGCTGAATTGTTAAATAGAAGTAGAGTAGTTCTCAATTACACATTATTATGTGCATTGAGGTAATATATGCCAGTTTTCCAACATCCTGTCAATTCAAACGAAAGCAGATTCAGTCTTTATTGATTCATGCAACACGGATACCTGAAGTGGAGTTTAGTTTAGTCATGTAAAAGTATGACAGGAAAAACTTTCACCAAGTCTGCACATTAGAGACACATAAAGTATAGAGAACTGTTAGGGGAGACCCGGCCACTGCAAGAAAACTTTCTAATGAATGAGATTATTTGAATTGTAGCCACTAGAGGGATACACACACACACACACACACACACACACACACACACACACACACACACACACACACACACACACACACACACACACACACACACACACACACACACACACACACAACACACACAACACAACACTCACCCACACACAACACACCAAACACCTCACCCACAAAAACACCAACACATCACACAAAAAACACACACACTCACACACCTCACAAACAACACACACACACTAACAAACCAAACACAACACACACACACACACACACACACACACACACACTCACACACACACACACACTCCACAAACACACACACACACACACACACACTCACACACACACACACACACACACCACACACACACACACCCACACACACACACACACACACACACACACACACACACACAACACACACACACACACACACACACACACACACACACACACACACCACACACCACACACACACACACACACACACCACAACACACACACACACACAAAACACACATCACACACACTCACACACACACACACACACACACACACACACACACACACACACACACACACACACACACACACACACACTTTCTAACTCTGGAAACACTGTCCAGCACTTGAGCGTGTGTGGATCCGCTCGTGTCGTCAGAGCTTCACCTGTGACTTCAGCACAATAGGAGGGTCTGAGGACGGGAAGCGTGCAGGACTTCATGGACTCTTTCCTTCCATCTGAGGATCACGCTCACTGATATCGGGCTGAAGGATCTCATCCATGAGCTCCGCGATGCTCCTGCAGACCATCTCAGCCTCTTCAGCCTCCTCAGCTGAGCCCGTGCCGCCCTGCGCTGTGATCCGCGCGGGGTTTAAACATTGTTCTGCGAGTTGTCGAGAAAACAGAAGTGAATAGATCGTGAATGAATCCCTCCATGAATCAAAGAGCTCAACACAAGACTCACTTCTGACCGCACGATCATCGTATTTACAGAAATCAAGAAGAAAGCCTTCATGGGTTTGTGGATCTGGAACCTTCATCTTTGACCAGCGATTGTGAAAACAACATCAACAACAAGTGGAAGGACTCTGGAGAGCGCGTCCGTGCGTGTTTCTCCAGGACGTTATCCACCATCATCTTGTGTTGAACAAAATGAAAGTTTGGACTTTTCTCCAGTGTCTGGCCGTCCTGCTCGTCCTGTGTGTGGGATCAGACTGCGGGACGGTCCTGAGAAAGAACCGCTCCAAACGCGAGCTGGTGAAGATCAGAGAAGCCAGCGCCGTCTTCCCGGGGGCGTGTGCCACCCGACTGCCCCGGGGAAAGCGCTCCCTCCCCGCTCTGGACCGCCGGCTTCCCCGCCAGCGCCGCCGCTCCTCTCCAGCGGAGGACGCGAGCTCCTCTCGGGGTAAAGCCGTTTATTTCTCGGGCAGAGGGGATCAGCTGAGACTTAAGCCCGGTGTGGAGATACCGAGAGGAAATTTTTCTCTCCAGATGTGGGTCAAACCGGAGGGTGGTCAGCGCTCCCCTACAGTTATAGCGGGTATGGAAAGGTTTATATCCCAGAATAATAACGCATGAGTGCATGTTTGTGCAGGAGTAATGAACGGCAGTTATGTACTATAACCATGTGGCTTTGGCGACAGAGTACAACACACATTGTTCCGGTTATTGCATTGATCTGTGATCAGATTATCACTGATCTGTGATCGGTGCATTTGTGACGTTTGTGTTGCACAGTGTAAAACAGCTGAGTGACTCGTTCACACTGAGCAGCTGTGCTGTGTATGTGATCACATTCACCTTCATTATGTACGAGTGACGGGAACATGCAGCTCATGTTTCCGCGGCTGCTCTGACTGACGGGCGGACGGTGCTGATGAGTTTGAGGGTCTGCGCCCCTCTTTAAAACCACACGACCCTCAAATCCTCAAAAGACCCCACATCCCACACCCACCTCCATCTAGTCAAGGGGAAAACGAGACATGTTCTAGATGGTTTAAGGGTGCGCGTCTGCCCGTATGCATCACCGTGTCGTGTATTTTGCATTAAGTGTTTCTTCTGTACCTGCGTGTTAAAAAAGCGAGTGTTCAAACCCTTCAGTTCATGCATTTTTACTCCAAGTGCATGTTGATTTTTCAGCGAGTAAGAGTTACACCATCGCATACGACTCCACTTTCTGCCAACAGAGCGCGTAAACGGCACGACACTAACCCTGTTTTCATTGAAAGTCACGACGAACAGATGAAGTGAACTTCCACAGCTGCGGAAGTCCGTCAGTGAGGGTCACTGATTTACGGGAGTGGTTGCGGGGGACGTGTGATGCCAACGCGCCCCGTCCAGCCTCCCACCACGGAGATGACATCATCTGTTTCAGGCTTGCAACGGGTTAGCCAGCGGGTTTGCATAATACAGAATGCTTGAAATGAACAGTATAAAATACATACATTTATAAATGCATCCATGCATATGTTCAGAGAACGCAGAGAGATTATAATAATATATGCAGTATCAGAATGCGATACGATGGAGTACAGAAGTCTTGATGTAAATGTGAAAGTGCATTTTTGTAATTCAATACAATTGGTATTGAAAACATTTCCAATAATTAGACAATTGCAAAATATAAGCCCAATCATTAAGCATCTCTGATGTTTAAACCTCACTGTACAGAATATACAATTCAATATCAGAATTTCTGCATGTTTTCTACAGTTATATTTCTGATACTGTGCTTGTGGTGAATTTCTTTCACCAGGTTTTCACCAGGCTAAAGGTTTTAAAGTCTGTAAAGTATGATTCATCTACAGTATGGATGGATTCCACTGAGGAAATATCTTTAAAATATCCACATTTGCAACATTTTTCACGGCACTTACAAAAGCTTTGCCTGCAGATATTTGTCCTCTAAACAGCCCGAGCATTCTCTCTGAATAGGTCTCTCTTCAGCTGTGGGTTTCATCTAAAGTTTCCTGTGTCACTGCATATCTGCTGCAGTCGGATATTTAAAAACAAGCAAGAGTGATTGAAGTGCACTTCAGCAGATGTGCTGATGGTTAATCTGTAAATCTCAGTCGTGTATCTGAGAATGGAAGCGTAAGGCACTTTAACGTCATGTTGTTTTCAGAGAAGCTGGTGCTTATACATTTGTTTGTCATTCTTGTTGTTTTGCACAACATTAGCTATTTTATTGTTGTTTTTTCTCAGTTTGGTGTCATGTTTTCATTTCATAATGTGAATGATTCTGATCGTGGAGCAGGGGTGGTTATATAGTCTACTATATGACATATATGATAGCAACGAAACAAAATGATGTTCCAGCATTAAAAATGTTGGGGCAGCGTCAGTTCATTCAGCACCCTGAACAGCGCAGAGTGTGAGTGTCTTACCAGAGCTGGATTTGGATGAGAGCTCTATAGTCCATGAGTTTTATTCAGAGAAATGATTCGGCCGGTGAAGAACTCGGACAGTATGTGTTGATTTGTACATCGTGGTCTGATTGTTGACTTCAGCACTGGAAACACTCTTGTCCTGCTGTTGACTTTGATGGGCTGATTAGCACTTTCCGTCTGGTCAGGCATATCACATACGTTTGGTGTGAGAGCGAAAGAGAAGTGATTCGCTGACACTTATATTCCATAATGATGAGATATGGAAGGACTGACACAGCAGATCTGAGATCAGATCCTTTGCAAATTTGATCTTAGGCAACATCAAATCAGCATGTTTGCATTTTAGGCAGTAAATGTAAATAAACCCAGAAAAACTGATTTATCCAACAGATCTGTCTGTCTGCCTGGCTTTCTCTCTGCCTGGCTGTGTGTCTGTTTTCTGTATGTCTGTTTGACTGTATGTCTGTCCTTAATGCCTGTAAAAACTTAAAGCTTTATAAACTATTTTAAAGTTTCAGTCTTTTAAATTCAGTCTTCTGTTTTAAAGACTTTTTCAAGCCAACATTAAAGTTTGTACTGATGAATCTTGAGATATGCAGCTTCAGAACGCTTTGTGTTTTAATTTTAGAGTATCTCATTATAATTATGATTTGTTTTCACTTTTTGGCTGTACTCGATTTTAACTCATGTTCAGTATCATTTTGATGGCACCCTTTACATCTTCATCTTGGTGAAATTTCCTCTTTCTCTGAAGGAGAGTTTTCTCAAAACGCCCTGACTGCATCAGCCTCTGGTTTTTATCAGTCCCTGAAAGCCTTTTTCTTAATTATGTATGGAATATGTTTTCTTAAGGCAAGACAAATGGCAAGTGCCAAGAAGTTGAACCCAAGAGGAGTTCTGCACAGTTTTGTTTATATGCAGATACCTGTGTGTGTGTGTGTTCAGGTGTGTTGCACGGTCTGTCTGGAACAGTGTAACGTTTTGGGCTGAATTAAGCAGCATGTCTGACAGGTGTTTATACACACCGACCCTTCAGACATTTCAGCACCTTTAAGTGTGAGTGTGTACGCAGAGCTTGTTTGCTGGTGTCATGGCAGACCTGTAATGTTTAACAGTGCTGACCCCTTGTTCGGCCCCACAGGCTCCTCGACAGCAAGATTATTCCTGAAATAATTCAGCTTTCTGAGAAGTTGACATCATGTTTATAGGAGAGCAGACAGATTTTCCAGAATATCATAGACTTCATATCTGCTTACCTGAATAACCACCTAGGGCATCATAGAAACCACCCGCTTTACAAATTGCACAGCCACACCTTGAACAATTGAGTTTTTCATGGGCATCACTCACATTCACTTGTTCCAACATCTAGGTGTTATCATTATGTTATTCATAAAACAACTGAATAAAACACATGCATGTGTGGTAGCATTTAAAATAATTTAAAAAGTAGCTTGTAAAGAAAATAATAAAGAGTAGTAAAACCAAATACAGATAGGTACTGTAAATGCTTAAATATCATACCTTAAGTTCAAGGAAGTTGTTTTTCTATTGACATGATTTCCCATCTGACATGTTTGTTCTGTGTTGTGGACCACAGGTCTCTTCGACAAATGTTTCTATGCGTCCAGCGATCGTGGATGGCTGTTGGGTATTAAAGCCGTGAGTGAACAGGGAAACCGCGACCCCCGTTTCTTCTTTTCCCTAAAGACGGATCGAGCGCACAAAGTGACCTCCATCCACTCCAACGCTCGCTACCTACCGGGCCACTGGACCCATGTAGCTGTGACTTACAACGGCCTCTATATGAAGCTTTACATAAATGGGGCTCAGACAGCTGTTAGCAGAGAACAGTCAGGTGATGTCTTCAGCCCTCTAACTAAAAAGTGTAAGGTAAGTTTAATTCTTGTAGCTTTTAAGAGTGTCATTTTACACAGCATCTCAGACATGTGGGTTTTGGAGAAACATCCAATCAGTTTAGCTGAAATAAAAAAATCACAAACGTATGCCATTAGTTAAAGGTGAATTGAAAACTTTCAATATAAAAATAATGACTAATAATATATAAAAATAATGACAAAATAATGCCATTATTAATAATAATAATGGGTTTGCCAGAGCTGTTGTTGGATGGATTTGATGTGTTTGATGTGTAGGTGGGAGTCAGTTTTGATGTGCTAACAGAGTCACAGATCTTATTTATACTTGTCTCTGCTTTTAAACAGAGAAAGGGAAAAAATATACACTTCACCTCTGGTTAATTGGCCAGAGCTTTGAAAATTCATATTGCATATACATATATGCACTGCAGGTAGATGGACAAATAAAACAAATGGCTGTGCTCTGAAACAGGTGCTGATGGTGGGCGGAAATGCTTTGAATCACAACTACAGAGGCTCTGTGGAGCGGGTCGGTCTGTGGCAGCAGGCTGTGTCTCAGAGGCAGATCATGAGGGACATGCACGGACGAGAAGACCCCGAGGATCTGATTGACCTGGTGATCCGCGAGACCTTTGAGCACCCAGCACGCAAATGGCTGCCAGTAAAGGATGGCAATTTTCCGGTACCGGATGAAGGACCTCGTGCTGGCCTGGGCTCTTTGGACACAACACTGGAGCCTCCGACCTGTGGACAGACCGTGTGCGACAATACAGAAGTGGTTCGCAACTACAATAACTTCTGGAGTTTCCGCCGGCCCAAAACGGTGCGTTACCGTGTCGTGAATGTGTTTGATGACTTTCAGCGCAGACCCACTGTCACTGACCAGCAGATCCATCTGCAGCATCAGCACCTGAATGAGGCCTTCAGCATCTACAACATCTCCTGGGAGTTGACGGTGCACAATGTCAGCAATTCGTCTCTGTACAACCGTCTGGTGCTGGCCAACTGTGACATCAGCAAGGTGGGCGATGAGGACTGTGATCCTGAATGCAACCACACCCTGACTGGCTTTGATGCAGGTTATTGCAGGCCCAGGACCAGATGCCCTGAGCATAAACAGGGCAACGGTATCTGTGACCCAGAATGCAACTGCGAGAACTACAGTTATGATAATGGAGATTGCTGTGACCCCAGCATCACTGATGTGACCAAGACATGCTTCAATCCGGCTTCTCATTTACGGTAAGATTGTAAGGAACACACTAACATTTCTTTATATAAGAGCTTTCATTTTCATGTAACAATAATCACTAACTAATAAGAACATGTTTTAACATAATATTGAGGCCTGGGACAGAAACAATAATTGTCACAAGAAAACTTAGCATTGTGTCAGTTATCATTGTGTCATTGTGAAGTTAGGTATCCCACAGATACATAACTTCAAAAGTCATGAAGACAAACTATCCTCCAAATCCGTCTGAGGAAGCTCTGAGGGTTGTTAACAGCGTGGGATTGAAGAGCGTGTGAGGATAGTAGCTGTGGCATTCTGGGTAGTCTAGAAAGGCAATTACCATCACTGCTGAGTCTCTTATATTTCACTGAGATCTTCTCGTCCAGTCCTGTAGAAGCACCTTGAGAAGAGTTTTGTCAGGGGTTTTGTATCCCTTTGGGGAAACCGACCACTGTACAATGATCTGCTTGCAGTTTTAACATCAGCATTTTAACCAAATACAAAAAAGATGAAAAGGAAATTGGATTTCTAAAACCATTTACCTGAGGCCACTGCCGAGAAAGCACAACATGTTTACAACTCCTGCAGAATGGAGACCGGCTGCTTGAACTTTTGCTCTATCTGAAAGGTAGCAGCGATTGTTCGTTTTGTTTTCCAACAACAGGTGTATCCCAAGGACACAGAATAATTGACTCAAGATATGAGATTTGTTTCACAGAAAATTTATTGCACCAATGAGTATTTTCTGTGGATTTTATTTCAGTCGGGTGGAATACAAAACTACATAGGATCGAAATCTCATTTACGTACGTTTCACAAAAGCTTTAGTTGTTGTTTAGTCTGGTGTTCAGGCAACACTTTTATTTCTGATGTAGTCATAAACGTTTGTTTACAGAAGTGCACGCAGGTTCATGAGAACAGTCAAACATTCCATGTTGAGATAAATCCACATTCAGAGAAAAGAGTGAATGAATTGATAAGTGCTATGATGTAAAAAAACGTTTCGTTTTTTATCTGTATGACTCATCCGAGTATTCCAGTAATCTCATTTCGCCAGTACAGATTGAGTTTCTTTTTCAAGGAAAAAATGTTTTCTATTAGCTATTTTGAAAACCTTCCAGGCCAAAGATTTAAATTCAACCTTATTCCTATAGCCCCTCACGACTCGGTGTGTGGGCTTCGAGGTGACATCAGTCACAAAAAGATAAAAAGCAGGTGTTTTTTTCCAAATATTATCCCATCACAATCATCAAAAGACTATTTATCACTAGATATTTGATCCAGTCCCAGAAATCAGCAGCTGGCCAAACCTGAGCTTTTAATGGAAATATTGCAGTGGACGGATGAAAGGTGGTTTCTTAGAAAGATGAGTTGATGGAGTGAGAACAGAAGAAGAATATTGAGATAAGAACCCCAAGCGATTGTTTATTTTGCTTTGATTGTGAAACGTTCAGAGAAGTGCTAATGATCACCCTGCAAACATTCGTCAACATTCCTCGTTAATTGCGGAATGCTGGATGAACGTCACGCTACATGCGTGGCACAGCAATGGCTGTGTGGTCTGAAGTTTATTTTTGTAGACCCAGAGCCTGTTACCACTTTGCTTGTTTGGGAATCCAGCTAACAGAAGACATGAGGCTGGCCGTTCTCCTCCAGCACTTAGTTGACTGTAGAGCACAGAAACTGTGTGATACCAGCTTTTGTCTTCTTGCATGCGTTTTACGTTCGTTTGATGAATGTATACAGTGAAATGTTGTTATTGCAGGAACACTGCCATCATAAAGAAGTCTTATGCGGTTATATTTAACTCTGTATTTCTCTGGGTGCAAAAAAAGGAGATTTGTCTGAGATTTTGTCTTAGATTTGAGAAAGTCACCATAATGTATTTTACTATTTAATGTATTTTATATCTTTGATTCTTTTATTTATTTCTCTCATTTGTTGGCTCTAGTAATCTTGATGCCAGCATTATTATTAACCAAATGAAAGCACCCAATAATTGAAAGTCTGGTTTAATTTTTAAGTTGTTGGCACAAAACATACTGAACATCCTGACCCAAACATTAAAAGTTCTTACACATACAGTTATTATTCAGCATGTTTTCATTCAGCCCTGGCTTTGGATGTGTGCACATTTTGGGCACATGTCTTTGGTCACAGGTGAAAGGTGATAATATGTTATTGACTGTCGTTGTCAAAGCCCTGCTCTTCTCTCTGCTGTGGCATGTGTTGGGTTAATTGATGAATGGGTTTCCTGAACTGTCACAGGGGTCATCTCTGAGAGGTCCCGACTCGGGTACTTTACATTGGTGTGAGCTGTAAGTGCTTGAGACCATAACATACCTTAGTGGTTTTACCCTTATGTAGTGCTCTGGTGTAAAACAGTTTCCTAGCATGTGGAGTTTAAGACGCTATGCCCTCGTAAAAGCACCTGTTTCTGGAAAGGCACTTACACATGCACATCTGCAGCTGGTATGTTTGCTGTGTTTGTCTTCAAGCCTGCTTGTGAAAAGGTCAATGTGGACCAGACTGGAGAACAAGCTGAGAATCACAGAACAATGCTAGCGTCCGCGATGACTTCTTCATTGGCGCAGTTGAGTTCTACAATTTGGATGATCTGAACTTGTATATCATGAAGGGTTTGGATGTCTGTGCTCAGACCTTGATTCTTTTTATTGTGGAAATCTCTCTCATAGCAACCACTCAACAGCATAAGACACACCAGACAGATGCTCTTTTCTTGTGCTTCCATCATGCCTCCCTTTGACGTAGTGTCTCATCTCACCATGAAGGAGTTGTGAACCCAGCTTATGCACTTTGGCATGGAAGAGTTTTTCCAGCAAGTGTGTCATGAGGGGAAGTTAGATTCATGGGTGTGTCAGATCAAGTGGGGATGTGATGAGTTATGAAATCAACAGAATTAATGACATATACTGGAAGAGGCCCACAGATATTAAAAGCACTGTTGTCTTTCCATTGACCATCTCCAATTTGGAAACGAGGTGTCTGAAGTGTTTTTTAAGTTGTGATTCAATAATAAAGCTTTATGTTCCTCAGAAGTTTGTCACAAACATTTAAGCAGAAGAGTGGAGGTGTGAGTGGAACATTTCTCACCTCTCTGTTTTGTCTCATAGGAAACATTGAGGTTAGGGTAACAACTTCAGGTCAGCTGGATCTCAGCTGGGTGCAGGAGGGGAGAGATTAACAGGTTTAATAGGAACATTAAAGGTTTTAAAATGAAATAAATTAATTTGTAAAACAAAACATGATTGTTGAAGCTAGAATGTCACAATTGGCTGGTGCAGTGTGAAAGTTTTGATCTGTTTGACTTAAATGGACTGTTTGCGGATTTGTGTGCACATCTTGCAGCTAGAAATGTTTCAAAATGCACAAATGCACAGACAGCAATGCACATTTAAACAGAGCTGTGTTTGTGACAAAAACAGGTTCATTTTCAAACTCATTGCATTTATTTGTGCTTTTTATATTTGTGAATCCATTGTTTGAGAATCTCCTTACATTTGTCTGGGAATATAAAACAGTTCTGACCCCATATACAAACAACCCCTTTTAAATAAAAAGAAATCACAATTCTGAGGAAATCATTCTTTTTGTTTAAAGAAGTCATGTTTGTTTTGTGTCTTTGAACACGGTTTACCTGTTTCTCTGCTGATTATTAAGAATCTCTTCACAGAAGGATTTGTATGAACTTCATATGTAACTACATAGCTGTCTAAAGCATTATGCTGGTCTAGTAGAAGTATTACAAACATATTAACATTCGATATGGGGCACTGTGGTAATAAACTAAATTATCAATCCATTTCTGCTGTTGTCATTGGCTTTTATTGATGTCAGTTGGTTAATGATGTTGTACCTTCTGTCTATGTAATGTAAAGCGTTTGTTTAGTTTGTCCTCAGTTGTCCAAACAAATGTTTTATTTCCAGTACTTTAATTGTAGATGTGTAGAAAAGCCACCCAGAACAGGATACCTGATTGCATAATGTCTGACACACTCAGTACAGTTGTTGTTTTGTGCGAGCAGATAGTCGTGTTTGCACCGAATGACTAAACATTCGTGACACGACAGCTTGTTTGAAACATGACGATTAACGGACAGCACGCAGGCACGCAAAGGACGGCCGATGTCTGTTTGAGAGAGAGAGCTGGAGTTGTTTAAAGGCACATTGCTGGCGGTCTTGTTTTAATCCCTCGTCTTGCAGTTGTTTTCTTCTGTCTGCTCTTGGCATGCCCTCAGCTGTATGTGGTTGTCAGGGTTTGTTTCCTTTAGCTGTGGCTTCTCTTACTGATCTTGAACGGATCTCCCATGTGTTTCTTTCTGTCTGCAGGGCCTATCTGGATGTGAAAGAGCTGAAAGAGATCCTCAGTGTGGACGGTTCTACACACCTCAATATCTTCTTCGCCAACTCCTCTGATGAAGACCTGGCTGGTGTCGCTACCTGGCCGTGGGACAAGGAGGCGCTGACGCATTTAGGTACAGAGAAATGACTGCATGAATGCTGTTCAGGTCAAGAGTTTTAATTCCGTTTCTGCAGTTATTGAATGCTGAATCAGTTTTAGAGCTGTCTTGGCACACTGTGGTCGACACAACTGAATGAACTGATCAGCTTGATTCGTGTGGACCAGTACTTGAAATGAAATGCTTATCATTTCATCACACCTCTCCTTCCTTTCCTAGGTGGTATTGTTCTGAATCCATCTTTCTACGGGACCTTTGGCCACACTCACACCATGATCCATGAGATCGGTCATAGTCTGGGACTGTACCATGTGTTCAGGGGAATCTCTGAGATTGAATCCTGCAACGATGCCTGTTTGGAGACAGAGCCTTCACTGGAAACCGGCGATCTGTGCGCCGACACCAACCCCACCCCCAAATACAAGCACTGCAGGGACCCCGAGCCCGGAAATGAAACCTGCGGCAATCGCAACTTCGTTCACACTCCATTTAATAATTACATGAGTTATGCAGGTAAGAAAGTATTCACAGAAACAATTCTTACTGCGTCTGTGGCTTATGAATTCAACCGTGAAACCCACACACACACACACACACACACACAGAGAACATCAGAGGAGTGTTAGGTAAAACTGTGCCCATCAGACAGAGATGATGTCAAAGATGTCAAACTCTGCTGAAGGTCCATCATGTTGAAGCTTCACTTTCTGCTTTCTGATAGGTTGTTTCCGCATCATGTCAACCATTAGGAGAGAAAAGACACAGATGAGATCTCCTTAATATCGCACGTTTCTCCTAGACAGCAAAAAAAAAAGCCAACAGTCAAAGTATCTTTAAATAAGGTTGTATTTATTACCATTAGTTTATGCATTAGTTAAAATAATCTAATATGGATCACTTCTTTATAGCATTTATTGATCTTAGCTAATATTAATTCATGTATACACTATTTTAACATAAGAGTGCCACATAAATACTTCTGTAAACATTTTCTTTGCATAGAAAAGAAAACTCTTTTCCAAAATATTGGAAACCAATATAAGCAATAATAAGACATTGTCAAGCCATTATTATGTTTGGTGCATCAAACATTGCAGAAAATCTTTGCATTATTTGTAAAGTGATTGTTTTAGTTTAATGATTGTAATACACTGCTGTTTAACTTAAATGCCAAATAACTGAGTTTACACCCCACCTTCCCCCAGATGACGACTGCACAGATTCATTCACACTCAACCAGGTGGCTCGTATGCACTGTTACCTGGACCTCATCTACCAGACCTGGCAACCCGACTACAGGCCCCCTTGCATCCCGATGGCACCCCAAGTGGTGGAGCAGGACCAAGACTCCATTACTCTGGAGTGGTTTCCGCCCATCTCCGGACACTTTTATGACAGGTGAACTGAGGTTGCCATGATGTCGGATTGTTTCAACTATATTGAGTTGTGTGTAGTATAACCCATAGAGATATGCGATCTGTTCTCTGGAGAGGTGCAATTTAACATATGCATAGTTGGAATAGTGGAATATAAATATGGATGTGAACAGAGGGGAGACGTGCCTAAACGTGTTCCCTGTTTAGCAAATATTGAAGAGGAAAAGTTGGAGCGGATTCATAATATTTTTTTGGGTACAGTGAGAGAGACTAGATGGGAAGACATGTATAAAAGGCAGCAAAACTACCCAGAATTCTCTGCGTCTGCCAGACAGACACTTTCTTCATTTGCTAACACATGCTGTCAATTAATAGCGCTATTTTCAACCTGTTTAACTGGCTGTGTTGTAGATACAGTGGAATTTGTTATATTGCCACTGTGTTTCGTGACTCAGAGCTGTGGAACTCATTGGGTCGAGTCTCATTGTTGTGTCAGTTTGTGAATCAGAGTTAAATAGCGGTCACACTGTGGCCCCGTGGACGGAGCGTGAGGGGCCGTCGTGTGAAACAGGTGAAATTCAGTGAAGCAGACATTGGGGAAACCCCTGGAAGGGGCATGCTGAGACATGTTGCTCTCTGCTTGGGCCGTGCAGAGCTGCAGTTTAAATGCGAGCAGCATTCAGACGTGAGAGCCTGACAGTTTCATCAGAAAACAGATCCACTGGTATCTTCTGGCAGAAGTCCTCCATGACCCATTGGGGCTGATATGGGAATTCTCACGCCCCTGAGTGGTGTTGAGGAGTAACTAACTGAAATACTTCAAATGTCACTGCGTTTTTGTGACACTAGTTTAATCAAATTGTATTGTTCCATTAACAGTAATGCTTTTAAATTCAAAAGGTCCTCTCTTTAATATAGAGTTGAAAAGTCTGATTTGTTCAGTGAATCGATTCATTTGGACTGTTCTTGACAACAGACTGATTAAATAAACATGAGATTCATTAATACAAGTGAAGTGTGTGCATGGCTTTATATCTTCTTTTCTATAGAGAACTAGCTGTTATACATTATGAGCACAATATGGAGTATTATAAACAGTATTTCTATTCTTATCATCTCACACTCTCCTCCAATGCTCAACATCTCTTGCCTTTTAAAAAGGACGGTTCATCCAAAAATTAGAAATCTTCTTACAACAGAGGCATCCATTGACTTCCATTGTATGGACACAAAACCATTGAGACATTTCTCAAAAAATCTTTTTTTGTGTTCCACAGAAGAAATAAAGTCATGCAAGTTTGGAATGACATGAGGGTGAGAAAATGATGAAAGAATTTACATTTTTGGGTGAACTATCACTATAAAGAAATAAAGTTTTTATTGTTAGTCTTTTATCATCCATCTGTATGCGGATCTGCTGAGCTCTAAGTTGCTTTCTGTTTCTCTCTGTTGATTTCCTAGAGAATTGGGATCAGTTTGTGATAAATGTGCTGAGGGTGGCGTGCTCCTGCAGTATGCTTCAAACTCCTCGTCTCCTCGTCCCTGCTCCCCCTCTGGCCACTGGAGCCCCAGAGAAGCGGAGGGTGAGTTCTCTTAGAAGCATCGCGATCATTCATTTTAAACACTCGGTTGCATTTGTCTAATCCTGCGCCCAGTTGCCGCTTCATTGCTGAACAGTTGTGCTGTCATCTGCATAACGGATGTGTGTTGTGTCTAAGATGTGGGTTCCAAAAATGCCTGAATATTATACGTTTCTCACCTAACCCCATATAGAGAATGTGTCATAGCGGAGAGATTAATTGGTCTGCTGTGTGATTTAGACTGAAGCAGAAGTCTTTAGAAAATATTTGCGGTCGGCACGTCTTTCTGGACTGATGCTGCTGTGAATCCCGTTCCAAAGACTGTACTGTCTTTGTGACAGATGTGAACTTCAAATGCCAGTGTCTCAGGCCCATTGAAACTTATTCGGAGAGGTCACGTTTGCAGCAGAGTCATATGCAAGATTGAACTCTCTGGATCTTTGGCATGTGCCTTCTGAAGCCTCTTGAGCTCATGACAACAACATCCCAAAGGAAATGTTTGTTGTCTGTTGCCATGGCAAAATTGCCCTCATCCTCATGAGTAAGAGCCTCATTTCATATTCTCCTGGTATTGTGGGATGTCTAAATTGGGCAGTTTGCTTCACATTTGTGTTTTAAATTCTAGCATTTAAGAGTTTGTTGTTTCAACAAAATCTGTGGGGAAATTTTGAGATTTTAAAGGCCTTTTATAATGAGTGTAACTTGACAGCAAAATGACCCTTTTCACATAGGTTTCCCAAACCTTTTATCATTTGCTATTGGTCAGCCAAGGTAGTCCCGCCCCCAAAGTCACACCATTGCTTGGTTGGAGTACATACTGTATAATAAGGATTCTCAAACAAACATAAAAAAGTTTTCACAGAGCTACAATATTTCCTGTCCTCAGTCAAGTCAACCTATGAGTGGGTTACTTATGTACTTTAAACAGAGATAGAAGAATGTTTTTTATATTATATGCGCTCTAGATTTCCCTGAGAGAGCATCATAGCCCTCAAACATTCTTTGAATCATCCTGTCTTTTTCCTCTGTGTGTCTTATACTCGATTTCTGAGTAAGTGTGAAGCCATCAATGAGGTGGAATCTTTTATAAATAGTCCACACAGCTGTGCCCCTCCAGAATTCGACAGCTGCTTTATTAATTATTATTTGTGAGCTGGCATAAAAAAGCCATGTGTCAGTTAGTTTGAGTCATATCTTGGAGGAATGTTCTTACTCTGCAAATCAGCTTTCCGGTTTTCTCTGGGGTTTTGGCCCTGTGATGTATGGTCTATATGTTTTTGTGGTCAGGTCGGTGATGTTTCATTCATTACCATCGATGTTTAGGACAGAGGGCTGCATAAGTTTTCCTTCAATTGAAATGATTCTCACGGTTGGTTTGCATATGTTCTTGCCTCTTATGTATTTTGATGATGTGCAGTTTTGATTTGTTTTACCAGCAGAAGAAAAGATTCAGTATCATTTAGAGGAGGGTTTCCTCTTTAAATTATTGCTTTGATAATAATGAACTGATAGAGACAATGATGGTTACAGGTCAAAGATTGCTGTCAACCTTATTGTCAGAGAGTCTTTAACTCGCTCTTCTCCTCGGTTAAGCAACAAGAGCCCGGCACTCACATAAAATAAACACATGCGCTCTCTCACACAAACACATGCTGCACTCTGCACTTGTTGCTGGGTGATGCAGAGACATGTCTGGGCTTGCCGCTGCTGCGGCATGCGTCCCCCTCTCCGTTTGCCCTCTTGGAAGGATTCCCTGTTAATCACAGTCCCCTCAACGCACCCCTCTCTTGCTAGTGCTTTTCCTGCAAAACCAGCCCCAAAGACCCCAGCACAGCTGCCTGGCTCTCTGTTTGTCCTTCTTGGCCAGGGGCGGCTTTGTGGTAGCCACCCTCCCACAAAACTCTTCCCAGCAGAAAGGGGGTGATGCCTTGGGTGATGCTCCACCTGTTGGCCATGGAGTTCACAGGGTTTGTGCTCCAGCACTTGAACCCCTCCCACTGTCTGTATTAGCATCCTACAGGAGCGGAGAGACCCTCTAATAGATCTTTGTCTTTAGGAGAATTATGGCAGAAAAGGCAAACAAAAACTGTAGTGAGGAAGCAAAATGTTAGAATTAGAGGAAAGAAAAACTGCACACAAGGAAAAGCCTTGATGGTCGTTGTTGGCGTAACCCTGTATGACCGCTTGCATATGTGTTTATTAAAGTATTTGTGCATCTGGGGTGGTATTACAGAAACATTTGAATCTGGTCTTATCTGCTTTGTCACAAGTTTAATGTTCTGAATGGGATCCTAGCTGAAATCGCCATGACGTTGAGATCTTGACCTAGAAACTAGTGTTTCTGTGATATGGCTCATGTAAAGAACTAAACTTTGATCTTAATACCAGTTCCACTTAAATATGATTGGTCAGTCGCAGTATTCTGCAGTCAGATATTTAAAAAATTCTTGATTTTGTTAAATTGTAAATAATATAAATAAACAAATTTATGCTCACATTAATATTTTGTATTTACCTTTTTTTATTTGGAAAAGTTAACACTACTGAACTGAAGAATGATCTACTGTACGTAAAGAACTGTTATCACAACCATTTACCAGTGCCTTTCCCACAATGGACAGGGGCAATCACTGAATGCAAGCTCACAATTCAACTTACTACAGTTACCTTAAGTGGGACATTTTCAGCTATATTGCCCGCCAGCCCCTCACCTCTCCCCTTTGCCATGAATGAACACTTTCCTAGACAGTCTGATAGCCCAATGGGATTAGCTAATCATGTGACCAGTCAAAGCACTATTTCATTGCTGAATTGTCCGGTCACCTTGAAAATCAGCCCACAGATGTTGAGGCGGCCGGACCCTGACTCATCCACCCCTGGTGTTATTAGTCCACCACCAGTCATTGAGCTACAAAATGAGAGTTATTCATCTAATGAAACGACTACCTGATGAATACAATTATTATAGTCATTAAGGCACTGTGTTTTTAAAATATGCTTAAATGGGTACATTTAAGAAGAAATACTTCCACTCTCTTCCCCAGTCAAAGAGAAGGCCATGAGGAGGTGAGAGCAGAGCCCTGCAGTATCAAAGATATTTATCTTAAGTTTACTTGTATTCTGGCCACACACACTCACAATAACAAACGTGCTGAGGTGATGTGGCCTGGAAAGGCAGTTGATTAAACACTGTAATTTTACGCACTGCCCAGAAATGAGGTTAGCAAATGGCTTTTGCTCTTGCCAGTTTGGAATTGCACAAAGGAAAAGCAGGAGAACGTTGTCTGCAGTGCCCTGCCTGCTCCCCATTTGATGAATGTTGCCGTACGTCATTCGCTGTCAAATCAGTTGCTGTTGATTCTGAATGTGGCTGGACTGCAGCACAGGCAATGCAACTGTCTGCCTGAAATTGTTGGTCTCATCATGGCAAAGAGTACCAATATAGTGGAAAGATGAATTTAATGTGACCCCATGCATCAAATGTGCGACTGCCAAATTCTGCATTTCATAACCTTATTATCTTATATGGTTGTCCTTAAAAATCTGTTGTTTCTGCTTCACCAGAAAGGTCTTTCACATATTTTATCATGTTTATTTTAGTGTAATTATGACGTGACGTTCACTGGTATGTTTGCAGTGTTCCATTATATCCACATTAAGGGATCCAGCTCATGAAATTAATGGGTCTAGATAACAGAGCAAGAATAGAATCTGTTTGCTAAGCGTAATGTTTTGCAGAACAATGGCTTGGATGCAGCAGAGTTATTATTCTTTGTTTGAAATCGGAGTGGGCAAAATCTGGTCCATATCCTTTGTTGAACAAGATAAATGGTGGAGAAATTTGCAGGCCTAAAGCTAGTTCCCCTGCTAGCAGATCAAAAGAATGACTTCATTTTTCACTATCATAAACTTTTGCTTTTATAGTTGTGCTGTCAGCAACTGATATGTGAATATTAAAACATGTCCGTGATTCAGTGAAACAGTGTCTCGCAAATAAAAAAACTGCAATTCGTGCCAAATATTTGAATATTTGAAATACTCTATTAGATTGTACTCTCATTGATGTAACTGATCTCACAGGACCACCAGATGTGGAGCAAGCATGCGAGCCCAGCGTCCGTACGTGGAGTCCACATAATGGGATGGATCTTGGCATGGTTCCCCCTCCCTGCCCCCAGCAGGGCTGCATGTTACAGCTGGAGTTTGCACATCCGGTGGTCCCTGACTCCCTCACAGTGTGGGTGACCTTCTCATCCCCAGAGGAGACAGTTCTGCCTGCCATCCACAACATCATCCTGTTGACTGTAGGGGGCGACAACCTGTCACTGGGTCCCAGCAATGTGTTCTGTGACACGCCCCTGACCATCAAGCTGGATGTGCAGGAGAAGGTTTTCGGTGTGCAGTTCTTCACCATGGAGCAGCACTTAGAGATTGACGCCACCCTGATCACGTCCAAACCCAACTACGACCTGTGTCAAGAATGCAAGCCACTGCGGCATCGTCTCCTGCGACAACCGGCGTTTACGCACGCACCGCAGGGTGTCATGCTGAGCGACTCTGCGCGGAGATATGTGGACAGGTGAGTTTTCTTAATGCTTAACGCTTCTTAATGTAATACATTTAATACGAATTTAGATCACATCAGTCTTTATAATGTGTTTATTAGTTACAGGATTGTTTTCATCCCCTCAGTAGTCTACATGCCACACATTAACAGTGTGTGTGGTTCAAGGCAGGTGATGAATTTCCTGAAGTCCTACTTTTTAAACAACTGTTTTCCATAATCACAACATTTATATTTGTTAGCACTGAAGCTGGTTAACTTAGTTAAAAAGCCCAGTTAGGATCATAGCTCAGGTCTTTTCAACAGAGCAGTTATAAAAACAAGTCTCCACAATGAGGTTTTGTTTCTCTCATGTGTCCCTGGTGTATTAGATAATGTGTGTGAGTTGGTGCCATCTCATGTTTACTCCTGTTAGATGTTTCTAGTTCCTGGCTGTTAGTGAAGCAGTTGTATTTGGATCCTTCTCTCCTGCCAGCACAAACAGTATTCCGCACGGAATCGTACTGACTTTGGAACACGTCTTCAATTTAGTGAACCGTTTCACCACAGAACAAAACTAACGTAATTCAATCAAAGCTGGAGTGTGAAATGTGCCGGGTCAGCATTGTGAGTAGCAGATCCTAGCTCAAATCTCGCTGCGTCTCTCTCTTTCAATTTTAAACGATGCCAAAGGCAACAGAGAGAAGGATGCAGCTGCTGGTTGACTCCGCTCCAGCGCCTGGCACCAGAGCGTCAGTTAACGCACTCTGCCTTCTTGAGGTCACTCTGGCCTCCACTAGGCACTGTCGATTTGGACAGTATACTTACACTAACATCTCTCCACTTAAAGCCAGATACTGGGTCTCTGCTGGACCTCATAGTTCTTGTTTTGATCTCATCCACCCAGAAAAAGGCCTTGAGGGACGATTCCAATAGAAACAGGGTTGCGTTCAATTACAGCTCCAGCTGTATTGTGGAAATGAATAGACCTGCACTCTGGTCAGCCTTCGGTACAGGTCACTCCAGAATTGAATGTTTCTGCATGTGAAAACAAGACATGAACTTGCCACCCACTGATTTGGCCGTATGTCCAATAGTTGCGTTTCTCAGCTTGGTGACGCGTGGTGCTGTCCTTCTTTGCGTGTCTGTGCTGGTCATCTTGACTCTTAGCTGGGTGAAGCAGATCTGGTTTTGATCTGATCTGAGGTGGCAGTTAGCTCACAGCTGGGTTTAAAGACCTGTCTTTGAATAACTGTGGGGTCTGAATCAATTATAATCAATTGTCCACAACTTATTGTAAAGTCTCACTTTGAATGCCCTCATTACTTCACTTCTCAAACAGGAAAGATATTGATCTTTGGTAAATATGTTCTGAAACCTCTGCCTAATTTGGGTCACCCTCTGTCTCTCATTTGGCTCTGTTGTAGGTCTCCACTGTTCATTTAAATTGAGGGACCTTGGGTTTCGGGTTGTTAAAATTTGGAAACTGTGTATATGAGAAATATGACAATAAATTGAGTTGGAGTTCTGATACATGGGAGTAAATCACAGGGGGGTTGACCCTGCTGGTGAGTGACTCTCGCCTTCAGAAGCCATCTGCTCTTTGACCCTTTTTACTGTCATGGCTTCAAAGGGCAGCCCTGCTTTAAGCTGACAGAACCCCCCTGCCAAGCAGAGAGAGGCCAAGACAACTAGCCAACTCATGTGCTTTAGGGGCCTTGGCTTCTTTGAATCCAGTCTTATTTGGTCTCTTACCTCTGTTATGTCAAGTCCACCAGTTATTGCAATTCAGAAGCTCCACCTCACCAGCTAATGACGCAGAGATGACATTGTTTTGAGTTTGTGCCTGACACTCTTTATTCAGACTGGAAAACTGCTTTATCCAGCTTACAAAGTACTTAACTATTGGAAAAAAGAAAACAGACTGAATGCACAGTCAAAACCAAAGGTAAATTGTACAAATGGTACCCATGTTACAGTTTTTGGAATGCTATGAAAAAAAGTTTTTGTTTTTGCAAGATGAAATAAATGTTTGACAGTTTTTCAAGTATTTTGGTGCTAGAGCTTCTCAAAATGTGCGTAGGCTAGTTTTGCTTTTCATGTGAAGACCTTCATAATCTTCTAATGCAAACCACATTTCTGGAGTGGTCATACCCTCCAGTTTAGGTTATTTTGCATCTAGAATCATAATGACTGGTCTCTATTCAAGAAATTGTCAACCTGATTTCCAATACAGCTTGATTTTGTTTCAAACAAAAAGGCCCTAAACGCATGAGGATTTAGGCGAGAGAACCAATGGAAGTGCGATACTCTGCTGTAGGGCTCTGACCTCTCTGACTGGGCTGTGTGCATCAGACGTCATAGCTGACCGCAGTAATCCCTGTTTACCAGAAGTCATGTTCAGAGGGAAGATTTGCACTGTGGAAATGTTGGAGGTTCTCTATAAATTGCCACTGTGAGTTGATCCCTTGAATGATCCCTAAAATTTGATTGATACATCTCTTCAAGCAGAACCACTAGGGATGACTCAGCCAATAATGTATCATTGTAATGCAGTATCATCATTCCCAACTGAATTGTTGGGAATATAAGAAAAACTTTATGTGCTGAGGTTATGGAAATATGACTACATGTGGCCACTTAATTCATGTTAGCACAGTTAATTGTTAAACAATGGAGGAATGAATCTGGCTAAAACATAAGTGAAAGTATTTATTTTTGTACAGCTGTTATGCCAGGTATTTTTGGTGCATTAGATTTACAGTGTAGCTTTACAGCTGGAGATTTTGTCAGTTTGTTGCGCGTGATCTTAGTGTGACTTCTATATGTTAAGGTCTGTTAATCTGAGGTGCAAACAGATGTTAGCACCGCACGTGCTCCGCCAGCATTTGACCGATGAGCCGCAGACACAATTCTGATGACATGGCATGAAATGAGGTAACATGTCATCAAATATATTGATGCCATAAGCGTATTGACGAGCCTGTTGATCTGTCAAGAGCATCTGGAATGGCTGCTCAGTGACATCATATGACATGTCATCAGCTGCACCCGGCCACAGCGGGTGAGAATACAATGAGACGTGTGCATTAACGCAAGACAGATGAAGCTGTGCGACTGGGCGGATGCTGAGCAGAAGATGATGGAGTACTTCAACACCTCAGCATGTATGTGACAGAGGAGGTCTGGAAGAAGACGTCATAATGACATCACAGGAAGTGAAACCTGGTTCTGTACAGGGCTGCACATAAAACAACTTCACATTAGACACATTGGCTCCCTTTAGTGCAAAGGTTTCCAGCTCTGGCCATTAAGGTCTACTGATCAAATTCAGCGTTGGGGATAAACTCTGCAGGAAGGTGGATCTCAGGGGCCAGAGTTGAGACTCTCTGCTATAGTGTATACAGTGCTGAGCAAAAGTCTTCATTAGATTTTAGCCATCATTAGAAAGGACATCATTAGATTTTAGCAATGGTTTAAGCAACGATATAATGATTATTTCTTTTTTATAATTATATCCATTATTAGGATACAACCAAAAAAATACAGTAAATCTGTATGCAGTATTAAAAACTGAACAACAACAAAAAAACTGCTTCTATAGGCTGAAGTGTTGAAATATTTACTGTAAACTCCTCTTACACTTGAGCAACAGTAAAAGCCTTTTTGTTTTGATTTTAATTTTGTGTACATATTTCCTGCATTTTCTGCTTGGATCACAGTACTGTATGTGTTAAATATATGTTTCTTTTGTTCAATAAATAGTTTTAGATTTAATACAACAGCAAGTTCCGACCCTTGATTCTGATTGAACGAGATGTGTTATGAAGCATTATGCCACCAGAGTGAATGCAAGAGACAAGCACTGTGTTTGGGGCGGGCAGTGCTGAAAAAGTACTCTTCAGACACCAGCGTCTGTTTCTTCCTCTCCACTTTCACATTTGCACAGGCCTGCCTAACGCAATTTAAAAAAGCTGTTTTCTGTTCCTATTTACTTCATCTTTCCCTCTTTTTTCTGCAGTTTGTTTTCACTCTCTCCCTTCATTGCTTGCACACCCTCATCTGTTTATTCCAGGACTGGGGCATTTTTATAATGTCAGGCTGAATGTACTTGTTGGTCTTGGCAGGCATTTTGAAGGAAGCCTCATGTGAACTTTTGGTCTGGAATCAGATGCATTGTAAAAATCAGAGGCGTTTTGACACGTGCTGTGCTCTCTGTGTGGTGTCTAGACTCCCGTTGTTCCACTCGGCCCAGAAACCCCACAAAACAACAGACACATTTGCGATGTTCACTTAATCTAAACAGGATTGAAATACAAAGCAAGAAACTATGTTTTAAAGCTAAACTGTCTCCCGTCATGATTTACTGTATATTTGAGCTCTGTCACTGTCACTATGTAACACTGTGATGGGCTGAATATAGACAAATTATCAGTTGCAAGCTGCAATTCGTAACTTTTTTGTTATATTTTTGGATTTATAATTTTAGCTGGTGAGCCCAGGAAATGTCAGTTTGACTTATGGTTGCGTCATGTCTGTAAACTAAAAGAAGTTGTTACTAAATTGTGTGTTTGGGTGCTGCAATGACGGTAGTTGCTTCGAATTTAACCTTGCTATGCATGTAAAGAAAATAACTTTTAGTTTTATGTTTCAAACAGAGATGGCGATAGAGGGGCAGAAGTTACACTTGCAGGTTTAAGGTTGAAGTAGCTCAAACGGTCTTATTTGAAAATTTGAAACTGTAGTTACTTTGCTATTCATCATTTAAAGTATTTCAGCTACAGCCTTTTACAGAATACTTAGCTACACTATTAGCTACTAACAAAACACGACTTTAAAGTTCCATTTGAAGGTCATATCATTAAAATATACAAGTGTCGGACTGTGATTTAATGCTATCAGAGAAGTTTAATGTTTACCTTTAAATCTAATACATTTGCACAAAATTTAAAACACTCATTGACTTATTTATCATGAGTAAAAAACTAATAATGACAATTTTGGCTACAGAAACAGAAGGAAAATTCCACATAAGCAACAAATTCACTAAAATGAATCACTAAAATGACTTAACAAAGAGAGAGAGAGAGAGAGATGATGATGAGAGAGCATTACATTATTGTGTCAGGTTGCCCAGCTGTAAAACTGTAAAAAGACACTGTGCCCTAAAGATCAGTAATGTTACATTGTCACATGTTAGTTACAGTCATGCTACTTAAAATGTGGTTTAGTTTTAGTTACCTCCCCACACTAGATACCTCAAGGGCTGTTGGTAAGAGGTAATGTCTGGGATATGTTTTGTGATATCTTCACGTTAAACACCAGTTCTGTTTCAGACCTGCTGTCTGGAGGTCTGGCTCATTAAGGCCTTTGGTAATGATGCATTAATGCATCTTCATGTATGTCACTGTTGGTTTGGTGTTTCACTCTGTACTGGCACATGGTCCAAATTCTTCTCCCAGTCAATTGATGCTGCCAAGAATAAAGAACAGTGTGTAATATTGAATCATCTGCAAGCTCAGGTTTTATGTTTTTCTGCACAGTGGCAGCTGATGATATGGGAAAAATTGTGAGATCTCATTAATGTCTCAAATGTTTCTGAGCAGCAAGATTACATAGAAGATTTCCTCAGAAGAAAATACCCCAGTTATCTAAAGGGATGACCTGAGTAGCTGGAATTTAAAAGCCAGAGACTTACACACAGAGCATAAACAGAAATGTTTCCCCTCAAATTTCATACAGCAGATGATCTTGATTAATACCTTTGTGTCTATTTTGCATTTATAATTGAAAGGTTAACTTGAACATGACTGTCTTGGTGTTTTGCTTTAAAAAATGACCTAGAAACAGTTCAGGGTTTCCAGTATTTCTTTTCACTATTTCTTTATACTATATTTTTTTTCCAAAATCCCAAAACATTCTGTTTATTTCCAGGTTTAAATCTGATTTTGACTCACAGGTCTGCGATGTGGACAGCCCTGTGTATATTGATCAGTTCTCTTGTTACTTTGTGAAACTGGCACGTGTGTGTTTTCCTTTCGGATTTGAGAAGAAAAAACAGAACACGTCATTTTCAAAAGTGTTTTCCTGTTATAAATCTACAGACACATACTGAAGTCAAAGCATTATGTGTGTGTATGTGTTTTTCTGTTGTGAAACTTATTTATGTTGTTCTCTTTGTGTTCGCTTTGTGTTTTTCTGCTTTTTAAAACGTTTAGTTTTTTTTAAGTTTTCACAGGCAGTGTTTTTTCTCTGTTCTTAACAAGCAGATTGCTGCATAAACCTCTTGCCCACATCTCTCATGTCAAGCTCGTATTAGAATGATTTGTTTAAATAAAGTTTAATTGTTTATGGCTTTAAGTTCTAAATAAAAAGAGAAGTTAATCAGATGAGATGGAATTTATTAAAATTAAACCTTTCTCAATCACTGAATTCCTGTATTAAACACTTCCAGAGACGCACAGCACTTCCAGTGACGAATGTTCTCTGTATATTGAGATGTGTACTGTTACTGTGATATAAAATGAATTGTAGCATATTAAAGATCTTGGTTATGATGCTGGCCCTGCTGTTTGATGCTCTGTGTAAATTCCAGCAGATCTCATGCTCTTCTACACACATTCTCTGTCTTTTGGCTTGAACGGAGTTTACCAGTAGCTTCCCAATTGTTTATCTGAGTGACCATAAAACACATGACTGTGACGTACGCTTGGAAATCTGCTCACACCTGCTCTGTGCACAGCAAACACACAGGCTGATTGAGATCTATTTGGATCCTGTCTGGATTTTCCATCATCTGTTTGCGTCTGCAGCAGCTGTACTATAGCTGTTTCAAGCTCTGTTTGTTTACGGTCATCCTCTGAAAAAAGAGTCTGGGCTCTTTTCCTTGAGTCCCTCATCGTGCATCAATAGAATGCCGTGACTGTTTCCATTGGAACCCAGCGCTCACCGAGTGGCCTGGATGGGTTTTGGTTACGGTGTCTCAGCACAACATTCCCCACATGACTGCAGTGAGTGTAACAGGACCCCCCCATGACATCTTGCACACTTCTGCTGGTGGTCTGCAGGCCCGTATGGCATCAGATGTCGCTTATCACAGTCACGATCAAAACTGCTAGCAGCCGAGGGTGCAAACTGACAGCAGGTTGCAGAAGGCATTGCAATAAAATTTGCTAACTGAATGCTGATTTTTCCTACATGTCACGTCATGCTTTTTCAACCACAATGATGCAGCTTAGTCTACAAGCAGGTGTTTGTAGGTAATCTGCGCCATAGTCTTAACTAGCATGGTTATGGTAATCCACCACCAAACTAGCAGTAACCATCTAAGCCCATCTGTTCGGCATGGAGAAAACAGAGTCCCAGTTTATTGTGGTTTATATCTTATTCTGAGGTTTACTATAAGGTGTTGGCCTGTGCTTGACCTGACTTTACCAAGTAAGAGATGTTTCTGAATCAGCATAGTTTGTTGTCTGTAAATAAACCCTACTCCAAACCCTGATCCCTGATCATGATTTATCCTTAAAGTCAGAGGAAACTCATAGGTGAGTAACAATGGTTTAGAAGCACCTCATCCTGGTTATAAACCCAAACTGAATTTATCCCTGAAATCTGATTGGTTGATTGGAACGTTGTCCCAGGGTCAACAGTGATAGTGACCCAGGAACATCTCTCATTTGAAAAAAATCAGAAAGACTGTTGGTCTACTACTATGTTTTAAGTGGACGGTTTGGAGTCAGTGCATTATGTGTGTAATACAGATTTGTGTTGGTTTAAGTTTCTGCTGTTCCTCTTCTTGTCCACAGGGATGTACAGTATGACGGTCTGTACACCTACCAGGTCCAAACCATCTCCAGTCAGAGTGCAAGTGAGCCATCTCCTCCCTTTACACACCGCCTGGGAGCTCTGTACTGTGGAGACGGATTCATCCAGAGGTGCGTTTGGAACTTCTTCCTTACTCTTTGGTGGATAATCCCATTAATATGTCATGTTCACAAGGGTGTTCAGGCTTACAGCATGATAGAATCATGTCCACCAGGAGAGAAGGTCTATAAATCACTTCAGTGGTGTCAGGCGTCACTGTGTTGTAGTTTATGTATTCATTGATTTATTTCAGGTCTCAGGGAGAGGAGTGTGATGATATGAACTCCATGAATGGCGATGGCTGCTCCAGTCACTGTAGGAAGGAGCCCTTCTTTAACTGTATTGGTAAGTGTTACAGCCATATGTCATACAGCTGCAGCTGTGTGCTGGACAGTGTGAGGTGTTTTCAGATATAGCCACTGCTGTATGTCTGTGTTGCTTGACAGTTTTGTGAGAAGTGGTCCTTTACAGAGAGCTGCACATGAGCAGTAATGGCTCATCTGAGATGTGGTCCCTCCAGAGCCAAAGCTGTTGTTTATCACGAGTGTTGTGAGGTCCCTGTAAAACCTGGAAGATATTTAATTCAAAAAGAAAGCACTAAGAAATGTATTAAGAATGTGGCATCTCTTCCTGTATGGTTTCATGAATAATCAGATGCTTTCTGGTCTCTGCGTTTCCACGTTTGTTCTGAGAAAGTTACATTAGTAACAACAACAGTAGAGTTCTTCTGTTTACTGTTAGACAGCATATGCAGTCTGATATAAACACTTATACTGCCCATGATGTTTGCTCTGTACAATTCAAGACTCTCCCTTTTGAAACTATATTCTGATGTCAATGCTTTTGTCACAACGGCAATATGTTAACACAGGACCGCCCACATTTACACATCATCAGGTGTACAGTAATTCTGCACACCCAGTGATGGGCCCTGACAATAACATAGAAAACACCAACAGCAAACCCAAAACACATGTGTTATCACAGCAAAATGTTTAAGGGTCAGAGGTCAGTGACATCAGTGACAAGAGTCAGAGGGGGCTGGAAAATGGTCATAAAATCAAAACTGAGATTAGACATGATGAATATTAATATTAAAAGGAGACATTAAAAAAATGTACAGTACTACCCTTTAAGTAACATATAGTATAGAAGCTTGTTTAGGCTGCTGGTAGGAGTGGTGCAGGCCTGATTCCGCGTTTTTGTTTTGCACCTTTCTGACTGCAGAGTAATATTTTTCTCCCATGTGCTGAGGGAAACACATCTGTGGGGCAGCTGTAAATATTTGTGTTTTTGTGTGGAAATCAGACACCATCATGAACAGAGTGTTTGTCTCTCTGACACCGATTGATTATTTTTTTAGCTGCACTCTGCTGACCTCAGAGACAGTGTTTGGTGTTCCTTATCTCAATATTGTTATCTTCCTGACAAAGCGATAGAATAGCATCAGTGCCTGGAGACACTGGTACACTTGCTCCTCTCGTGGTTTCTGAGGAATATCACAGGTCCATCGGCACAGTGCGGAAGGAACGTGCGGATGAAATGGTCGTGCGGGAGGCAGTGTAAATGATAGGTATGGGTGTGTAAGCCAGCTGTGTGTGTGTGCGCGCCCCCCTCGACGGCCCCTCGTTTTAACATCAGCCGAGCTGAGCTGAGGGAAACGTTGGAATTTGTGCAGAGACACGGGCCAACTTGGCGCGCCATGCCTCCAACCCCCTTACTGGAACTCCTTACACTGAGAGAATGAGAGAGAGAGTGAGAGAGAGTTTAGAACTGGATGGAAATAACAAAATGTGGGAGAGAAAAGTGAGATAGAGGAGGAATTAGAAACAGAGAAAGAGTGAGAGACAGATGGAGAGAGAGGTAAAACTCACAGAGATGAGATGTATGAGGAACAGCAGCTCCAGGGTGTGGAAAACTCATTTGACATGTCTGAGGGCTTCCCTTTTGTTCACTCACCCTCCACAAAAGCTGACAGACTCGTAGGTTGCGTTAGAAACATCAGCAAGTCTGCCTTCACTGACAGTATACAGAGGGAGGACTCATCAGGCATCTGAATCTAATGTTAAAATAGCATCCTGTCCACTCAGACACCCTTATCTGCTCAATTCTTGAAGTCAGGACATGAAGGTTATAAGAAAGTTGCAATATGAACCAAATGTGCCAAAAGTGCCAAATGTAATTAATAAAAGACTTTGCTAGCCTGATAATTATTACCTTCTTATTTGCCCTCTTAAGCCATCTCGGAATATTAAATATCACATATCATATATCAAAGGTTTAAAAATTGGGGTTTACATTCCACAGACTTAAAATGACCTATAATAAAATAGTTCAAATGATTATGTAAATAATCAATGTTGTTTTAGGTTATAGGTTTTTCATCAATGTTGAAAAACCTATAAAATAGTTCAATAGTTTTATTTAAAAGCTTAATTTCCACTTTAATTTTTACAAAAAGGCATTATAGTAATTACATGTTGGCTTGGTTTTCTCTAAAGCTCCCTTAAATTTGTTCTAGGTGATTAGACGTGATGTTTTGATGCTTCCTCAGGAGCTGTCTGTGTTTTTGGACACGGACAATATTCACGGATCATCCAGCTCATCTGAACACATAAATTTACTTCCTTTTTGTTTTCTGTTCACATATTCCTCACTTTTTTGCGCCTGCAAAATTCCTCCATGCTTGTTGATAAGTTTGTGGGCAGGTTTTAGCAGATATCTTTGTAATAAAAATCTGTTTTATCATTCCTTATGTCTGCCATTGCATTGTGAGAAATATTTTCAGGTTAATACTTTGACTTTTAATATGAATGGCTTTTCCACATGATCATTATTTGTCATTATTTCCCAAAGCCTTGAAACTATTTGAAAGAACAATGGTGCATGTCAAAAAGTCAAAATGTTTCACATCAGTTAAATTTAGTGTTCAGTAATTGTTAATATGGCATTTCCACTTATATATCTATTCTAAAATGGCTTGCTGTACTGTAATCTCACTTAAACATATATGCTCACAGATGAACCTAGCCTGTGCTACTATTATGATGGTGACGGCATGTGTGAAGACTTTGAGAGGGAGACGAGTGTGAAGGATTGTGGTCTGTACACACCGAACGGTTTTCTGGATCAGTGGGCCACCACAGTGGAAGTGTCCCATGAAGAGAAGCTATACTGCCCTGCGGATGTGGCGGCCGGTTACCCAGCAGTTACTAAAGTAAGTCTCTCTCACTAGTCCTGTCCTGTGTTCACATCGAAAGCATTTTCATTTCTACTGTTCACTCAGATGCTGTGCCTGTTAGCTGTTACAGTTCACACCACAACTATAAGTGTAAAGATGCAACAAACAACACCACTGGGTCACGTTCAAAGTGTTTTCTTTTCCAGCTGATGATCAATAAACATTGACAGCCAATCATATCCATTCATATTTAAAGAGCTCCCACATATACTGCAGTGGGCCTGCTGAGAATACGATGTTATTATCCCTGTGTGGATGAGTTATTATTGCAGTTGAGATGTCTTTATAGTTATTGTTCTTGGTGTGAACGGGCCTGTTGTGAAAATCTAAACATTATGATTCCATGATGTTCTCCCTTGGACATGCAAGAGTCCTCTGAGAAAGAGTTTCACATGTTGGGATGCATTCTAGATGATTCTGCTGTGAAGAACATGCAGTCCAGAGGGGCAAGTTGATGCAGATTTTATGTTGACATGGATGCCAAATGCAAACACACTCACAAATGTCTATGAGCAAACAAATATGTTCATTTATTCTCCACACCATGGCAGAAAGATAAAATTACATGAGTGTCAAGCTGATTTGCTGTATGTTGTACAATTATTTTAGATGAGTTATTTTCACTCAAGTGTAATGGGTGTTCAAGGTTTATGGTCATAAATATGTGTTATTTGGATACTGAACAAAGAACTTTTGCTTGAAGTGTGCAAACATACTAAATAAGAAAGATTAAAATGTGTTTGCACTTTTATTTTATCATGGGTGTTTTAATCTGTAACATGGGTGGCTTATGAATGGAGAGCACTTGGGGTTGTTTATTTTGCTGCAGAATGGAGATGAACTCTTCTGGATGCTTGCAGAAGATGGTCCTTTAAGAACTTTGGCTTGCCATGAGAATTTGCTTTAGTTTCTTTTGAAGATAACATCACCAGAGAACACAGGAGAGATGTCTGCGGTTTACACGCTGACCGGACTTTCAAATGCCTTCAGTACACAATGTCCTGGCCGGCTTTCCTCTGAGAGCAGACAGTGTTGTGTGTGACTGCAGAAGATTTCCTTCAAAGAGCGAGATGAGAGCATGTGAACAGACGGATAGAGAAACAGGGAAGAACTCTATAACACTGAACGTCTGGATCACTCCAGAGGCCACATCCATAATATAAGCACCTGCACGGTACACAAATCTGACAGCATGCTTCAGCGTTGTGTTCAAGAATAGGTATCAAAAAATAATCAGAACTGTTCTAGACAGATGGACACTAGAGTAAGAACATGTCTTGGTTTTATATTTCACCCCAAAATCCAACAAAATCTGATTTGCATAAAGAAATTATAGACAATTTTTTGATCCCTAGTTTAAGATTTGTTTGTGTTATGAAATTATTTTTATGACAGTTGATGGTGTTCTCATTACAGCACTGAACTACAAAAATCACATTTAGCTTTGTTTGTTTTACTGCCTAAATTGTTTATTTAAATCAGCCTTAATTAAATACATTAATGAGAATCTAATGAGAGTCTGATCACTGTTGATAAGAATAAAAATTACAAAAGAACAAAAAACAATTATAGCATCTGGAAGCAGTAATGAGAATTTGAAATGAAAATCATGTCACAATGCAAAATATTGATAAAAAATAATCTTCATGTAAAATATAATTCTGTATGTTAATTGTCCTGGTTTTGGGATGGAATTTGATCCGAACTGGTTTTCGTAACATTCACCAGCTCAGCGATCAAATGAAACCTTCATTCATGCTACCAAAGATCAACTACACATGACGGTCCCTTATCTGCTTTTGCAGACAGCAAACACTAGCTTAGGGCCCTATGAAGCGGCTGCTTTATCAGGGCCATTTGATGAGCTCTAAACGTTCTCTGTGCTTTGAAGGGCTCGTGTTGTTTTGTTTTCTTCAGTTTACTTGTTGTGTCCCTTTCAAAGGACTTGGGCATGTCACATACCTTCAAAGAGCCTGTTCACCTTGTGAGCATAGCAGACAGAGATCTGTTGAGATGCATGAAAAGATCTGGAGGAGAAGCAGCGAGTGCAGAGGGGTGGACGTGGTCTGTGGTCCAGCATCTGTTGAAAGTGGGTCTGCAGCCACAGCTACACACTTATTTGCCATGAAGAACACACTGATCTTCAGGTCAAGGGAGCAGATTTTCATGAATGTGAAAGCCACATCTGAGAACATACACACTGTAACATCTCCCCTCACCACCTGACAGTTTAAAGAGTGTTTCTGTGTCATATATCCAAAGCGAACAGAATGTCTTCTCCTCCGAGTGTGTGGCCTAAAGGAGATTGAGTTCATTTGCAGTAACATCAGCCCGTTTTTATGCATCTGAACTTTTGACCTGCTTTTCTAGTGAATATAACTCCATTAATTACAGTGATGTTATGTAGATTCCTCTGAAATATCCAGTAATATCAGGACATTGTTGGCAGGAAGTCAGTGATCTCTCACAGATGACCTTATGCTTAGGTTTAGATGCTGTAGGGACATGTCTCTACAGACTTTCAGGGGGTTGCTCACTAGAGGCTGTGATGGAACGTCTGAAGGACAAGAATTCAGCAGCTCAGTTTTGAGGGCATAAAGAGGGCATCTCTTTTTCAAAGTGTTAGTTTGAAATATGGTGTAAATACAACGATTTTCTGAAATACAACTGAAATTCTGATCACATTAGCAGTTTCTCCAGGATTTCAGTGTCTGGGGTCCTCATCTCCCAGCTCAATGTCTGTCTCAACTTGCATTGGTGCACGTACAATATAATGTAACAAAAACAGCCATGTAACACTTTTTGTAATGTTACTTGTTGGATAACATAGATGGCTGCTGGAAAATTTGTTATTTTGAAAACAGCTTTGTCAGCTATGTAACAATAAGATGATATTGTTGAATAATAATGATTACAAAGGGAAAATGCCCAAACTCTTGTGAAGTTTTTGGGAACAAAAACAAAAAAACATTCTGGAGTGTATGTGTAATGGGTGCAGCTCATATTCTGTAAATAGATCTGACATTCAGCTTTCTGTTTCTTAAGATTCATGTCAAAAGTGCTGTCAGGTTTAACAGCCTGTCATATTAAACTAATGAAAGTATACAGCTTTCAAATACAGCTACAGCACTTACATTTTTTGTTTGCATTTATAAGAGCCCATTAATATTGAGGTTATTACACATACCAGCTAATAGTCAATCAACAGGACTGCAGATTATTGAAATAATTAGCTGCTCTTAATGAAGCTGTTTCTCACGTGTGAGAGCTCCACTGAGGCCAGCCGAGGTATTTCTTATACCGACACCTGGCAAAGTACAGACGCAGAGTTCTGCAGTGTAATAATGCTCACAGAGAAGATCTGGCTCGTGTAGTGGCATTGTTGGGACGCTGCTGTTAGCTGATGTTGGTCTGGGTGAATTCACCAGTGACTCAGGGTAACGATTAGCATATGTTAGCATGACGCGCCGCATAATGCAACCAGCTGATCTCTGAGGTGTCTGAGCTCCACAGCAAGTGATGACAGAAGCTTTGTTGGCCTGGAGGTGCTTGTAATGACGGCACACAGGAGAACATTACATCGCTGGATCACACAGGACGTGTGAGGTTTTAGCCCTCACCCTGCGGAGTGGATGGAGGGAGAGTTAGTTATGCCCATTTCATTTAGTCACTCAAATAATCTTTTAAGGAATTCTTTGATGGCTTGATTTTCTTTATAAAGGCCATCTGGTTTTCGAATAAGGCCCTGACTTTTAATGAATCTTCATTTACATTTGCTGGTTGTTAACACGTCCAGGGTTTTGAAAGCTTACAGGAGGCAGAACAGTAGGCCTGCAAAACCAGGCCGGTTTATGTGATGTGGAGGTAGCTTGGAGATTGTGCACTCTTGGAAAACCATTGGCCAACCACACATTTCCTTGTGTGCTTACAGAGGCTGGAGAAGCATTTAATTCTTCTGGACTTTCAGATAAAGCCATAGCTGGTGCACTCACAGTTATGAGATCAGTGCTTTCATAAACATTAAAGAGTCTTGACTGGTCTTCACCAGGTTCTGAACTGGCCAGTGCTCTCAGAGACCTTCATTGCAAGGTTTTCAAGCCCTCCAGAGGACATGAGCTTACATCACAAACTCTGTGCAGTTTCTTCTTGTCGTGATGGTGGTTTGAATCTCACACACATCTCAACAAATATCTTGCAGATGTTGAGTTAGTTGGCAAATCTCTGTCTTATTTGTCCCAGTTTTGCCGGAAAAACAAGTTAAAGTTTATTCAATGCGGGCAGGGAAAATAAACAAACAAATTTGCAAATATATTCCAAATAAGAAACACTCACTCTCTTAAAACTGTCTGTTTATGCCGAGGAAAGTCTTTTAGCAACAATAAACTTATAGCTGAAATACAAAGAGGAAAAATTCTCAGGGCCGAATGGCAAATTTTAGTATTTGTCAATATATGATATTTATCAATATTCTAGTTTGTTTCATTCTGAATGAAAAGGCTAGTGTTAATGCTCAGCACCTCACAGCTGAGTAAGAGCAGCTCTTTCCACATGTGCACTAAAGAGAGATCTTTCAGGGGACAGATTTTACATTGTTTTGCTCACAATGACACTTAATACTCATAACAACTGTTTCTGGTTCATTTAATCCTGCTGTTAATCAAGTGTTGATGCTCTGCTCCTCATCCACAGTCAGACTGGCTGCCAGGTCACACAGCTGTTCCTGAGCAAGTGTTTTCACCCTGAAAACGGGGTGCGCTGGTTCCTCTGTGAGAATCCTGAGGTTTGAGGCAACTGGCCCGAGTCGACCTCGCAGTATGGGTTTTACTGTCTGTACATCACTGGTCCTTTGGTCCTTTATATATATATATATACATACTTTAAGGTTGTTGTCTGTGGGGATACTGTATGGGCAGGAGCAGCTTTGCCCAGACAGGGGAATGATGATGACGCAGAAGCCCCACACCCCCTCAAAAATCTCTTATCTCTTAAGTGGTGATTTACAAACAAAATCTTGAGGTTTGCCTGTTGTTTTGTGTGTGTGTTTTAGAATGGGGGGTCCACTTCAAACCTACACAGCTGGTTTGCATTAGGTCTTGGATGCAATCGGCAGACCATCCCAGGCTTTCTTTGTTTTCAGGAGTGAGTGCTTGAGGTTATTTGCTTATAATTAACTTCTCATCGAAACATCCTCTCAGTAAGACCGACCGTGGTGTCGGTTTAAACACACGTTTCTCTGCATGTCAGTGAGAGGTGGTCTCCTGATCTGTTTCACAACGTATGTGAGTTTTGGAGAAACCCTCTTCTGACAGAGTTTTGTTTTCTGTCCCTGTGGTTGACAAACTCACTGACAGAACATGTTCAACACTGCGACATCTTTATCAAGGTCCTAGTACCGTTACAGAGTTTCCTCTTGATTGACAAACCTCAAGCAACCTGAAAAACCTCAAGCGAGTATTGACTGTTTTTTTGTGATTAATTTTTCTGCTCCTTGTATTTTACTGCATCTCATCACAGTCCAGTAACCTGTGGCTTGAGTCAGTGAGTTGTAGATCATTTGTTTTATAGGTTTATTTAGTCCCTCATGCTGAGTCATTGGTGGGCCATTCCTGGCGGTGATTTTGTGGTCTACAGTGATGTCAGCGACCTGCTATGCGTCCTAAGGAAAAGGTCCACGACCCACCGTTAAGCAGTGGTTCCTTCTATCATGGGAATATTATTTACACCCCCCAATGACCTCATCAAATCACTAATAAATACACAGAGAGGAGCTGGCAAGGCAACGTGAGTTTTGTATCTACACCTCAGACTAGCAGAGGGTTCGTCAACTCGGTTTAAGGCTGTTTGCTACAAAGTTCCGCTAAAAGCTGTATTTATGAAAAAGTCACCTGCGGTCGTGTTGCTTGGAAGTGCAAGACGGCTTCATTCCCTTGATGGATCAGATTATATAAGACACCTCATCAGATCTCAGGGTCAGATGCTGCAGTTTGTTTAGTGTACTTTCCATGCTGTCTCGGATTACATATATCATATTTCATGCGATCAGGAGAATGGGTAAAACATGATGTCCTTGTGTAATGTCATGGTGTGTAAAGCTCTTTTTATAGTCTCTGTGAGGTCTAATAAAATCAGTGTACTCAACGACCTGTAGATGAATTTAGCTTGATCTGATCTTTGTTTTTTATGGGGAGACAGAAAGTTGTTTATTTAGCTATTTATGATATTTATACAACCAGTGTACTTTGTGTTACATAATTAGTTATGTAACGAGTAAAGAAATGCATTATTAAAATAACACCAGTTACTTTTTAAATGTGTGGTACAATTATACAACAGCCGTTATTGATCGACTAGCCCTCATAACTACTGTAGAAACTGTTAACAGCAGTTTCTACAGTTTAGGATCATGTTAACATGTCATTGTTCAGATAGAAAATCAAGATCCCATTTTATTGGTTTCCAGACGTGCCAGTCGAAGGTTTTCGACCTGTCAGATGGAGTGTCTCAGTATGCCTGGTTTCCATGTCGGGAGGCGCAGGGCATTTCCTGGTATCCCCAATACTGGCTGAAGGTGAGATCTGACTTTTTTTTGATCTGAACTATGTGATTATGTAGATCAGGAGGTACAGTCACATAAGAAAAGATAAAAACTATGTACAGTAAGTTTTTTTATACACAGACCTTTGGTCATTGTCAGTAATCATTTAACTTTTAGAAATGAAATGAACATTTTTTGAAAATGTTACAAAATTGCAACAATGGATTTTCAAGGTTGCAAAGTTTTACAGCAGTTATAATTAAGTACACAAAGAGTCTGTTATTAAAATATAAAGATATTAAAAAAACATCTCAAGTCATGTTTTTTACAGTCCTTGCAGTGTCTCTGTTGTGTAAATAACAATAAGGCCCAAAGTTGCATTTCAGGACATTTCTCATATTTGCAAGCAGGTATGTTTTGGGATTGTTACCATTCTTCTGTGACTGAGAGTTTTGGGAATTAAGTAAAAGTCCTACAGGTGAAAAACCTGCTCAGGAGATGTTCATTTTGATCCACAGCTATTAGTATGCAGTGATGGTGCATGATTTGCAGGGACATTTAAATATGTCCTTGTCAAATCAATCTTATGATACATTTGTCATATGTTACATTTATGATACATAACACATGATACGTGCAAATGTTCAAGAGCAGATCTGCTCTCCTGCAGGCTTATTTCTCTCATCCTATTGTCGCTGCTGCGGTCATCATCCATTTAGCTGCAGATGGGACCAGCTACATCGACCAAACCCAGTGTAACATTACAGTCCAGTTGATCGACACCAAAGAGGACGTTCACAGCTTAGGTGAGAGATTCTGATGGTTTACAGGTACAAAACTTGCATGTTGGGAACCTTCAATGGGGTTTTGCAGTCACTGTTTAAAGGATAGTTCTTCTTTTGTGTTTCTCAGAAGAAAAGTCATGTAAGTTCAGAATGACATGAGGGTGGCTAAATGATGGAGAATTCTCATTTTTGGGTGAACTGTCCCTTTAAAGATTTACAGTTGATTGTAGGTTTATGGTTCAATGTTTCTTTTGTGAAATGTTCGAGAAAAAAAATAAGGCTTTGTGTTTATTATTAAAGATTTTAACGAGTCATATGCCTCAATAGTTCTAAATCTGTCATGCTGTAGCATTACTGACAGATGTGTCTGTACATCTCTCTCTCTCTCTGAAATGTTCAGGTGACTTTCGTGTCAGTTGTCGCTCTAATCCCCTGGTGATCCCGGTGAGTCACGACCTCAGTATGGCCTTCTACCACACCAAAGCCATTCTGCTGATGTTTCGCTCCGATCTGGTGGCCATCTCTGGCATCGGTCTGCGCACCTTCCAGTTCTTTGACCCCATAACCATCAGCAGCTGCCAGAGCAACGAAATCTACAATCCCATGGGCCAGAGGTAAGAAAAGCAGCCTACAGCGGTGTTCACTTCATAGTGCACAGTTACTGTACTCATGACTAAAATATGACACCTGATCACACATGTAATTTGTAATAGAATGTCAAATTAATATTAGATGCCTTTGGCATGACAATTGAATTTGGTTTTATGCAAATGTTTAATATTGTGGATTCAGTCTTGTGTTGAAAGGTATTAATAATTCTGTCCAGATTGACTTGCTCTGCATTAACATTATTCTTCTGTGCATTTTGTAGCTGATGTAAGATTAAGCAATAACTGTAATTGGTTTGTGTTATAGAATGAGGTAATCTGAAACAGGAATACGTTGCATTCAGTGAAAGCAGCAAATATTTGTTCATCATGATTGACTTAATTTCTACTCAAAGCCTGTAGCTGGATGCAGCTCGTCCACTCTGACACTGTATTGACAACGGTGTGATTTGCTTGGCTATGAAGTGCTCTCTATTGAGTGGGTAGATTTATGTAAAACGTCCTCTTACACTGGGACTTTAATGTTGTGTTTAAATGTTGTGTATGGAATTATCTGCAGGGGCAAAATATTTCCTGTAATACTACCCATCTACAAAACACCCTGTCCCCTGTTCCCAGTGTTAGGGTTAACATCACGCCCATTAACATGCTTGGGGTTTATGTTCTCTCTTCAGCAGTTTAATGTGTTCAGAGGGCTGTGTTTTATCCCTGCACTGGCTGCATTGGCGCCAGGTTTTGGCTCGAAGGCTTATAGAAAAACAGTTTGCAAAGCAATATTAGGAAATGAGGGCAGATATTACCATTAACATGATTATATAATTGTCATTGAACAGATGCCCGCATGCAGCTAAGACACTAATGTTGAATATATAGACATTTTCACTGTTTAGACAAAATCATTACAGGCATAGAATAAGTTACAATATAAACCTTTAAAACCCTTCAATGCTTAAAGTGTAACAGTTTGCAATATTAGGTATTTAGGACCGAAATGAAAAACTAATATTCATTAGAATGTACAATCATTGCATGTGGTCTCTTAATGTAAGGTCAGAAAAAATTTAATAATTGTAACAAAAAATTGTTTAAAATAGTTTTACATGACAGAAAGGCACCGTCTGTCACATCATTCTGTACGACTCTGCAGAAACTGCTTGAAATGAAAAATCAACCATACATGTATAATCAAATACACAAAGCTCAATACTGTGTGAGCAAACAAAAATCCTTCAAGACTACATAAAACATTAAAATGGTTTCCAATGCTGGACAGAGTCTTCAGATTCTCCTTAAATGAGTGAAAAAATGCAGCTGAAACCTAAAACCGTATTTCTTCATGTCTTGCATGCATCCCTAATAACACAGAAGGGCCCACAACTCCTGTTTACCCCCCGGACTGCGTCCAGAACTGCCAGATTCTACTTGGTCAGCTAAGAGTTGAAAATGCCAACTCTGCATTTACAAACTGACTCCAGTAAAGGTTTATTTTTCTTTCTCACTGGCTCTGTCTTCCATCTGAGTAAACTAAGTTTATCCAGCTTAGTACATTTGGCCACATAAATACGTCTTTATGTAACAAAGAACAGTGTCAAAATCAGAAACTCGTTGTCAACATTGTCAGCATTCAGGGGTATAGTATGAAAACGTGTGACGGCTGTGAGCCTGTTCTGTCTGTCTTTCCAGGCAGACTGGGGCACATCCCCCCCGACTCGCAGTTGTGTAACATTAGCCAGTCAGATGGTAATGGTGATATGAGCTTGTCCTGGGTCCTCAACACCAGATGTCAGATGCCTGTTTTGTATTGTACAGTGCATTTACATTTAACTTTAAATTTCTTTAAAGGCAGGATAGGAAGTTTTTTTTTCCAGAAACGTGTTTGTTATTCTCTTATTATTATTTATTTATTATTTATTATTTGTTATGTTTGTTATGTATCATCACATCCTAATAACAATCACTAAGTGCTCTAAATATATTTATATGCCTATGTATTTTCTGTGAAAGGCACAGGATTATAAAATGTTCGTCCAATCATTGCATTTGGTCTTACTTGCCTGTCAAGCTATATATATGTGTTTATGTGTTGAAGGAGGCAGGCTTTGCAAAGCGCTCTGAAGGGGAGGTTGAATCTTATGATTTCAAAGCTAGCTTGCTATTGCTAGCCTCTCCGAAACTACTTTCCCTACCTTTAAACTATGTTAAACAACTCCTGCTATAAAAGCCTGGTTTTATTAACTGCTATAATTAGCTGGTTTAAGTGGTTTACCACCTTTGCTTACCTGGTGGTGTTCTAATTAAGATGGATTCAAATGTTTGTAAATTATTCAGTTCCAAAAATGTAGTGTGCTGATCAAACCCTCCTCTCCCTCTCTCTTTGTAGCTGTGTCCATTATTCCTGTGAAGCCATTGATTGCCAGGAGCCATTGATCCGGAATGCTGATGTGAAATGCAGTGATGGTGGATATTTTAATGGCGCGCGCTGCACAGTTACATGCAACAGTGGCTATGTCCTGCAAATTCACAGAGACGATGACATCATCAAGAGCCAGGTACTCGACACGAGAGATGAGTCTGTCCAAAAGCTGTCTGTCTACTGCCTGCACTGTTTCACTCAGTGATTGGGTGCTGTGTGTTTTCATGCAGTTTTACTGGTATGCAGTTATAAAGATACTGTAACAAAATGATACAGGAAATAATGACATAAGTGCTTGTTTGTTGGCAGTACATTTCAAAGGGGGGTCAGTTTTACTACTACAGTATTAGTCATTATTTTTATAACAGTTTTGCACTCTCTGTCTTTGACTGTTTCACAAATCTGACGCATGTGGGTGGCTTGTATTCACTTCTCCATCCATGTTAGCATCTTACAGCAGTTGCTGCCCTCAGACTACACACAGCATGGCAAGTTTTGACTGTTTGTAGCATGTGACACATGCTGTTCTCAGCAGAACATCTGTAAACCTGTTTATCACACAATCTGCTGCAACAGCCACTTTGATGACACAAAAACACAAAACAACGGCATTTAGGAGTTCTGTGTTTCCATGTACGTTAATTATCATTTAAGTATAAATGTATTCCTAATGTAAATTAGATGTCGTAATGATCAGGTCTGTAATAATTCTCAATGGTCTCCTCCCATTAACCATTTTATTACATTAATAAAGAAAAGACTTTCAGAGTTTCAGAATTTTCAAAGAATTCACTTGTTCCCCATCAGAATCGCTGTGATGTTTTGACTCCTGTATTATCTAGTGAACCTGATGATCTTGATGAGTTCAAAACTCTGCAGAAGTCTTCCAGAAACAGAGTTAAATAATATGGGTCTGCATAATATATAATTTATGGATTTCACGAATGACTGTAGTTTGTTGTAGTAGGTGTTTGTAACATTATTTGTGGACTGTCCAACTTGCCATTGAATTTATTGCTGGTAATAATAAGATGTTGCTTAATTTTGACAAAACATTGTCAAACATTCTGAAAAGAAAACATTTGTATATCTACAGCATTTGTATTTCTTAAGACTTATTTTTAGGGGACGTATCTTACATTTATGCTTTTATCCAAAAGTGACTTACATCATTCATTACAGTTATACATTTGGTCAGTGCATGTGCTCCCTGGGATTTGAACCCACAACCTTTTGCCCAGCTGTACCAGCTGAGCTGCAGTAGCTTGAATGTGTGTATTGATGAATGAAGAGTAGTCTAATGCACTAGCAGTTTGTCACTCAAAACAAGCAAGAAAGTCATAAGACAAAATACACTTATAAGAGACTTTATATTCTCTAAAGACATGTCTGAATATTTCATGCAATGTTGCTTCTTAGGTAATTTTGTCATGTTTTATGGATCGTTATAGCAAATCCAGATTAAAAATGCTTGTGAAGAACAGGTTTCTTCGGAATTATTTTAAAGAGGCCACAACATCCTGTTATCCGTGATCAGTCCTCTTTAAATCAGAGGTTGTCGTGGCTGTGATGTAATAGTTTGACTGAACGTTGCCCTCGGCAATGAAATCACACCCTCTTGTTTGATTTCTTCCCCGTCCCCGCCGCGTCACGCAGTTGACTGTTAGAACATTGTGTGTCTGTGTCTTCAGCAGAAGAACAAAAGTACAACACAGTCATGATGCATCTTGCGGAGCTTCATTAAAAAGTTTGCTGTGTCACACGGCTTCCAGGAAATCTGCCTCAGATGATGTTATCATCCAAACAATCTGTTTTCTCCACTTGTTTGTGTGTGTGTGTCTTTGTTTGTATTCTTGCAAACACTCTGATCTGATTTTTAATAGATAACCAATGTGAATAACAAGTCCAGTCAGGCAGCTCTCATGGAGCAACTGTTCTCCTGCAGAAGTTACCTTCTCTTCTAATGAAGAGAAGAACATGAGTGTTTGCTCATTCTGTAGCCAGTCCAAAGATGAAGTTTTGAAGCCTTTGGAATTATTTGGAGTTCTCATTACATGTGAACTGTCCGAACTGCATCAGTCACTGTAAAGACAAACACAATCTGACTGCTCCTATAGACTTTAACTAGATGAGATTAATTTTGGACCATTCCTCCCTACAGATGGAGTTAGAAGAAGGATTACAGAAGAATTAATGTTATCTCCATCATCTCCTTGAATGAATGTTCATATAATTCCTAGTTACATAGTTAAGCATTTAATAATTTCAAAATTGAAAGAATGGTAATCAAAGAACAGACACATTTAAGCCCTAGTTTATATGAATGGCATTTGAAAGTTATTTTTCTAGTACATGTATAGATCCAGACACAGTAAAAATGTCATTGATCCTTGGAGAATGTAATGTACAGTAATATTGATAAAGGCATTTTTACCCTCAGGGATGTGCACTCTGATGCATGTGTCCTGAGGTCAGCAATCGCCCACATACACCCGCATGTCTTTTACAGAAGAAATGACCTCGTCTAACATGATCATTTATTTCAGTTAGACCCTTCCGGGAATTCTGTACAGATATTCTAAACATATCGATCGAGTTTAGCATGTGGAAAGCACATGTTGTCTTATAGAGAGAAATGCTAAAGTGACTTATGTCTGTGGAACAAGATATCGTTTTGGTATATCAAATAATATGAGAAAAGACTAATATATATAAGAGAGGAAGAAAATATGCCTGAGATTATCAATAACATCAATAAAGTACAGCAGTTATCTCCACTCACTCAAATCGCTTGCGTTTCATGATAGAAGTTCTGTGATGTTACAGGATGTTTGCAAATATCAATATTACATTCAGTTAATGCATTGTACTTCAAAATTGCAATGGCTTAAATATTTCAGTTATTTAGTTCAGTCAAACTGTTTAAATATTGGCGATTCAGAGAAATGTCACTGGTGATGTTGGTAGGGGTTGTGGAGGTTTATCAAGGTTCACAGCAACAAGCATAATTATGACAATAATTATATTAGCGTATATTAGATCATTCTAAGCTTGCACACTGCAGTAAATGTGTGAGCCCTTTAAATTTGAATGGATATGATTGGCTGTCAGAGTTTTAGCATTTGTCAGCTGAAAACATTTTCTTTGACAGTGATCTCAACATTATCATTCCTTGTATCTTTTTTGTCTTTATTGTTATAGTTGTTGTGTGGACTGGGCCATTCTCATTATTGTCCATAATGTGGACGGCCCCTCAGTGATGCTTGACTTATTAGTATTTGTCTGGAGTGTTAGGGATTGAGTTTTGACCCGATAGTAACACTTCAAAGCAGCTTCTTAAGGTGAGATCAAGTGTGTCATATCTTTTCTGAATGGTCAAATGTTGAGCTGGCAGATAAAACAGGCAGGAAATTGCTGTAGGCTTTACACTGAAGGGGAACATTCCGACAGTATAAAAATGCTTTTTAGTTGTTGCATCGTTTCTATTTGTTTAGTATTGTGTCAGATTTAGTTTTACTGATGACCAGATTCTTGAACTCAAATGATCAGTATTCTCTTGATCAGGAGGGACAGCTTTGCCTAAAGGGCTGTCTGTAGTTTTTGATTGCTTCCTGTGTGAATGAGTCAGAATGGGGTGGCATCATTGTTGTTGATACAGACTGGTTTTATTGTCACATTTGCATCTTATTACTTATTTGCTTATAACTGGAAGAGCGTCCAGAAAAGCTCAAACAATTGCTTTGTATTGAAGTCTGATAAGCTCCAGGTGTTTTGTAAAGTGCATTACAAGTCTACAGACAGAGAACACGAGTGGGTCTGCATTACTGTGAAGTTATAAGATGAGGCCGAAAAACACAAAGCATAGGTCAGAGATGTTTGGAACGCTGTAAGCCGATGTTGGGCTGTTTCAGGCCACTTCTAGAATAACAGTGTCTGGCTGAGGAATAGGTGCCAGCATTCTTTCACAGCTGCGTCCAAACTACACAGTGCTGTTCTCTTAACATCAAAACACAGCACATATAAGCTTTATAGAACAATGCAATTTGTTGTCACTGGATAGTATTGAGCTACACACTAGCTCTGTTAGAAGACAAGGCGAGCTGCCCCCATGTTTACTGTCTAAATAGGCTGCATGCTAAGTGAAATGGACCCTCATGAGTGATTGATTGTAACATTCTGCACAGGCTGCAGCTTCTCATGGTACACAATATGAGGAGAAGCAGACAGAAGACTCAGATCACACTTTCCCAATTGAATTTGACACTAACAAAACATGTCTTAACAGCACAGAATAACAGCACACGCCATAATTAGGTTAAATCTAAAATTAAATATGAAATATGTGTATTTATAATGCATATTTTTTTCTAACTAAGATGATTGCAATGCATTGTGGGATTCTCTTCTCCTTAAGATGCCTCATACACAAGATGCTGCCCTAGAACAGTTCAGTTATTCACAATTTATACACATTAGCTAATGTTCCTTTAAGATCCAGAGAGAGGCAAATTTTTATTCTGTCATCATTCCTTACCCTGGTAACAGTGGCAACGTGACATGTAAATTTTTTTTAAACTGTTTGTCCTGTTGACGTTTTTTCTCTCTAGACGGACTCAACCGTGACCATAACCTGTGCTGATAGGAAATGGAACAAGCAAGTATCGTGCGAGCCTGTGGACTGTGGCCTGCCAGACAAATACCACGTTCATCCGGCTCACTTTGACTTCCCAGAGGGCACCACCTATGGCAGAAAGAGCACGTTCCAGTGCAAGGAGCCTGCTCAGCTCGTGGGTGAGAGACCCTGGAAGATCTCAGTGTAGCAGTGAAGTTAAAAGGTCACAGACATGATCATGCTTAGCATCTATAACGGAGTAAACCTTCATCTTTAAGGGTTTTGGTAGCTTTATCCAAGCATACTAAACCCTTGTGGGTACATTTGAAGCATTCTTAATCCTATCAAAATAACCCATAATCCACATATTATGATTTCCGAAATCAGAACTAAATCAACACAATAATTATAAAAGCAAGTCTGGTGTAATACTGCTGCAGTAGTTTGTCAATTGACTTTCTTCTGTGGAACAGAGATGTTTGGAAGATGTTTAAACTACAATGTTCATTTTTAAAATGTGTGGTGTCTTTCTGTCTGTAGGCACTAATAACACTCTGACATGTATGGAGGATGGTCTGTGGTCGTTTCCGGAGGCTCTGTGCGAGCTCCGCTGTCCGGCGCCTCCTCCTGTTCCCAACGCCATGCTGCAGACCAAACGCTGTAATGACACGGGTCTTAAAGTGGGAAGCTTATGCAAGTACAAGTGCAAACCTGGATACCACGTGGCCAACAAGCCAAAGAGGTCAGATTATTCAACACATTCTGTATTTTCATACATTCATTAAATTAAACAGTAGAAAAAACACAACAGAAAAGAGGAACCATATTAAAAATCAGAATGAGGTTGACTCTGTTTTTTGACTGGGTCTGTGGTCTGACTCTTTCCTATAGGAGAGCCTTTAAGCGTCAGTGCACAGAAGACGGCCGTTGGTTGGAGGGCTCCTGTGAGCCGGTGACCTGTCCCCCTCCTCCTTCTGTCTTTCATGGCATGTACCAGTGCACAGACGGCTTCAAGTTTGACAGCACCTGCTGGATCCATTGCAGTGGGGCCAAGCTGGCCAACCACACACTACGACAGCCTCCACCATGCAAACAGGTCTGGGTCTCCTGTTTTTATTTTTATATCCATATTTATATGATTATATCAGTCTTGTCTGTCTGGCATTATCTGTCATTGATCTGATACTGGATGTATGTACCTCAGTAGAGATGAGTAGACACTTCAGCTGTTTTGAACTTGATAAAGCTCCTTTTAAAATTTATCACTCACAAAGAGATGCTGAAAATGCTAAAAAAGAAACAACCAAATACAAATTATAATGAAAAATGTCCAGTTTAGATGGTTGTTATTTTTTGGAAAAGTCAGTCTTATTTGGTGTTGTTCGCCTTCTCTCCCTGCAGGGCATCAACAATAATGTCATTCGCTGCAGAAAAGATGGAAACTGGACTGGAAGCTTCCGCTTGTGTCCGCAGTTGAAGGGTCAGTGCTCGCTACCTCAGAACCTGCACCCCAGCATCCGTGTCAGCTGCAGGAAGGGGCACGGCATAGGTGTGAATTTTCATTGATTTGACATAAGTATGGGGGCCATTCCAGTTTGCGAATGAGATGTTATTTAGCTCTTCATTAATTAAATATACATTAGGATTCATACAAAGTTCTGAAGTAACAAACATCCTGAAGCTATACACAGACTGTTAACAGCAATTCTCATGTTCTGCGTGTGTAGACTCGCTCATGTTTTTCATCATAAGGCTCGCTTGTGTTATCCAACTGTAGACCTGTTCTCTGTCTGTAGACTTGCATGTGTTCTCCATCTGTAGACCCACTCGTGTTCTCCGTCTGTAGACCCACTCATGTTTTCTGTCTGTAGACCCACTCATGTTCTCTGTCTGTAGACCCACTCATGTTTTCTGTCTGTAAACCCACTCATGTTTTCTGTCTGTAGACCCACTCATGTTCTCTGTCTGTAGACCCACTCATGTTCTCTGTCTGTAGACCCACTCATGTTCTCTACTGACGTTCTCTTTCTGGTTCTCTCAGGAGAGGAATGTGAACTCTCATGCAGGGACAGTAACAATGATGTGGTCATTCTGCCAAATAACACGACGGCCAGCAGCATTCTCAGACATCACTGGATGAATCCTCCCAAAGTGAAGGTATGTGTGTTTTAGTCATATTGCCACATCACTCTCTTAGCTGCTTAGGAAACACTGCACAGTGGTGCCATGTCCTCAAAGTTTAAGATACTGCAGCTCACTCAGCGGATATTGTGCCTGACGATACATACTTGAATAATATCTAATCTTGACTCTTTGAGGGAGCAAGAGGGATCTACAAAGAATTCACCTGTAGAATTAAATTTTTTCAATTCATGTGGGAGCTGGGGTACATGCACTGCTGAGACCAGCATGACTATATAAAGTTTTCACACATCACTCTGATGTTATTGTTTAAGTTGCAGTCCTTTTATTATAAATACATAAAGTAAATAATTTGATAAGGTACCATATGTAATGCGCAACACTGTTTGACATAAACTGCTTTGAAAAAAATATGAGAATCATGGCACCATTAGGGCAGCAATAAATGTTTTAACATCCCTCTGAAAGAATGAGCTTACGTTTTAAAGCAAACCTTTCTGAGCAAACACATGCACCATTTGTACCTTTTGAGCGGAATGTCGTAGTCGTCTGCACCAGCACTCGTCCAATTACTGTTCATTAGCCACAAACTCAGGCATGCATGTCTTTCCCAGTTACCTGGCATTGGTCAAACAGGGTATGATTACAGTAATCTCTGAACTCATTTGAACCACAGTGGGGCGGGGGCCAAGTTGTAAAAGGTAAAAAGCCATCCGTAATCACTGTAATTTAAAAAAATGACCCTATTACAGACACTAGCAGAACTGTTGTATATTAATTTACCTGACAGAAGAACTGCAGCGGTTTAGCAGCAACTGCTGTGGGTTTGACTGGAGTGTCATGATGCTCAGCCCTGATAATTCACCCGGTCAGGAAACAGTCTGTGGATGCGTTCAGATGGGTTACAGGTGCAAGTCCTTCAAGAGGAGGGAACTTTAAGATCGTTCAAAATAAACAATTCTTCACTACATGCCTGTAGTGTTTAGATTTGTGTCAAGTCAGGTGCTTTTTAGCAGAGAAATGAAACAACACATTTCTAATTGATTGATGTAATTGATATGATCTTCACCAGGCGGTAATTTGAGTTTGGAGACAGACTGTGAGGGGAAGAGGAGGCCTAATCGATGTGGCTGAAATGTTCCAGGGGGGTTGGCTGGGGTGAGATCGATAACGCTCTGTTCTCTCAGCAGCCTGCGCCACCAGTCACCCTGTGTCAATCGATGGTGTTTAAATTCCAAGGCACCTGTTCCCTTATGCTTGACACACAAGCGCACACTCAGTCCCGTAAGCCGCTGAACCCAGAGCAGCTCTGATTGACGCCCTCCCTGATGCTAATGGTTGTGCTGTGTTTCTTGGCTGGCGCTGCTGGAACGTCCTATAAATTCACACCAACCAAGGTGTCAACAGAGGTGTTAGCCGAGAAGTGGAACAGTGGAAAAGCAAGTTTGCCATTGCACAACCCTGTTGTGAACTGGCTGACGTTTGGTTGAGGCTCAGCAGCTTTTGTCATAGACAAACTCTTGTCAGAAACCACGTGTCTGTCAGCAGTCTTTCGTACAGTGACTTCCAAAACGTTTCCAGTTCCTACTCAATGCATTTATTCTTTGTGTTGTTTTCCTACTGAGTCGAGTGCTTGGCCATGTGAATGAGTTATTATGAAGAATGGCCCTCAAGAGCGATTTGTTTCAGGTTTCACTGCTGACCTACAAAGAATCTTCTCTTATTTTCTCCCTTATGAACTTCACTGACATCAGCAGAATCGCGGCACATTGCTGATTCACAAGCATTAGTCCTGGCAGCCTGTGGCATCTGCGTAATGCCTGTGGCAGCCGATTGCTCATGTGGGGTCGAGCGAGGGGAGCACTAATATTAACCTCTAATTAATAACCCAAACCTTTATTAAAAGGCCCGAGAGCTAAATGTGATTTTGAGAACAGCTGGAGAGCAGCCCATAAAGTGAGAGCGTGCCCGATCTAATTTGATAAAGACTCATTCAGACAATGACGCCATGCTAGTCGGGCGGAAACATAGTGACTGGCCTGAAATTGATCAATGAGGTCACTCAACTGTAACAGCACATAACTTACTCAGTAAAATGTGCTGTATACAGAGGGGCGGTACAACCTAACATGAGGCTGTTTAAGTGTATTTCCATCCCTGCTCACAGAAACCTGTCTGTGGTTTTGATGCAGTGATCCTGATGACCTTTGGTTGTAGGGAAAGTTGGTTGCTTTAAAGTGACTGAGTGTTTTGAGTGTCACTGCAGAAAAGTCTATAAAAATCTATGAAGTATAGTAACTTATAGATAAAATATACACAGCTGTACTCTTTATTCTCTACATAGTAAATTGATTTGGCACATATTAAATACTATGTAACAATTTTGACCCCCAAAAGCAACTGGGGTAAACCTGCAGTATACCACAATATCCGTGTGCATTGTTGAAGCTCTTCCCCAGCTGTTCTCAAACTCCTCTAAACTGTTCTTTTCCCCTGCATTTATATTTCTGCTTTTGCATTGATTTGCTGACCAGCATGAAATCAGAAATACCTTAGTTTGCAGTGGCTGGTACGAGAAGAGCTCGCTGTGTATGTGTGAGACAGGGAATGTTCAAGAGTTCTGGAGGTCAGATAGAACTTCACTGCTGGCCAGTGTTACATGAGACACACTAGATGTTTTTTTACAATAGTGTATGCTTATGAACATTTTTTCTTTATACAACATCTTTAATATTCCTCCACAACTTGATGATTCTTGCTGGAAACAGTTGTCATTTATGCATTTGCATAATTAACGTGCTACAGGCTGTTGAATTTGGATCACTTCCTAGTTTTTCAGGTTGGAGAGAGCTCACAGACAGACAGACATAAATGTTCCTATTGTGGTTTTCTTGTGGTTGGGGTGTGTGTGGAGAGCAGAACACTTACTCAAGTGTCACACTCTACTAGTTGCATTTTTTTTATTGTGTTCCTGCTTAACACGTTTTAGCCTGACTGAGCTACAGACACATGGACTGCTGCAGACCTGTGGTGACATCAGCCATTGATTTTTCCAGGAATTCCAACAATTTTATTTAGCCTTTATAAGCAGCTTCTGGTTTCCTGTCTCTCTACAGCACATCGTCTGTACGATGGGTCTGAAGTGGTACCCTCATCCAGAAGTCCTTCACTGCATCAAAGGCTGTGAGGTAAGACAAACTTCCACATCCTGTCACATGACTCTGTCCTGTGTCTTCTCTCCGTCACTGGCCACACTCTTGCCTTGACCTCCATTTGCAGAGGCCTAAGAAGATTTATGAAGATTATGAAGATGTAGAGGAGCTCTTCGTTAAAGTCAGTACATGTACACCTGACTGTGATGTCATGATGATGTCATGATGATGTAGTTTGATGAAGCAGCTCTCTTCCTGTCTGTTTGTTTTAGGCTGTTAGAGACAGACAGACAGGCTGTACAGTTTTAAGAACTTACGTCAATTTTTCTTGACCCATGTTTTTCACATCGACACCAGTGTATCCTTGTGAACAGGCAGAGTTTCACTGTGTCTTCTGGTAGATTGTTCTGTGTAGTTTTGTTATTTGCAATAATGCAAAAATTTGTGTTTTATTTCTGAGTTTCTCTGTCTGTCTCCTCACAGCCATTCATGGGTGATAATTATTGTGACGCCATCAACAACAGAGCGTACTGCAACTACGACGGAGGCGACTGCTGCCACTCCACTGTCAAGACTAAGAAGGTACTGAACACATTTCAAACGTGTCATGTTTGCCATTTATGTGCACACGAACAGTCATGTGCACATTATAAATGTCTTTCCTCATTTTGATTTTTATTGAAACTTTTCAATCTGTCACCAATATTAACTGAATTAACTGAGTCTGAAGGCATTAAAGAGATACTAGATGTTGCCTAGTGTCAGGTCTCATCAGCCATGCACCGTCCTGCTCACTGCCTGATGCATATCGCTCACAAAAATTGGCATCAGTTTGTTGAGCTGGCAAGCTGTAATCTGATTGGATGGCTTTACGTAATTTCCTGGATTCGGGGTACACTGGTTTCTTAAGGAAAATTGAATTACTTGATTTGCTAGTATTTTGTTTGAGGCACCTAGTAGCAAGATAGATAGATATCCAGAAGTAGAATTGTATAATCAGAGTAAGTACAGGTTATTTCACATCATTTCCAGTAATTCCTTAAGTCTTTACAGCAAAAAAACAGCAGAGGAGTGAAAGTGAATGTTGGTTGCAAAAGTTTTGGATCATAAAAAATAAGTTGCCGACCAATATAAGCTGTTAGTGATGAGACTGACATTTCCAGGCAGCTTGCCATTTCTCCTGATTGGTTTTCTCCTTTTGCACCGTCATAGTCGAAAACATTTGGCTTATGTTCAGAGTGTGAGTATGTGAATCGTGATGATTCATTAATCCAGAACGTTCTGTTGTTGCTTTCACAATGTGAAGGCAGAGATCTTAGCTGGAATTGACCATGTGCCAATGTTGATAGAAGGTTAAATTTTTTGCAACCAGACTGCTGGTGCCTTTCTCTGATAGTGTGTCACACCGACGATTGAGGAAAGGCCAAGATAAGGTGTTTCTGTAGCTCAGTTGGTTGAGCATTGTGTTAGCCGTGCAAAAATCATGGGTTTGATTCCCAGGAAACACATGCTGGTAAATCGAATAAAGCACTGTAAGTTGCTTTGAATTAAAGTGTCTGCCAAATGCATAAATTTAATATATATAAATCATTTGATGAACTAAATGCTAAATTCGTTTGGCTATATATAATTAGTCTTATATGGTGTCATGCAGTCCACTTTGGTTTTGCATGAGAAGTCATACTTAATAATCATATTTAATCCGAAAAGTGCATCTCAAACTTGCTGCTTTTCCATAAACGCCCCTATTTTATATGGTCAGGTGCCAAGCTAAGACTCAAGCTGAGACACAAAAGCCATAATGCCTGCTCTGCAGTACAGCAGCCAAAACTTGATGTATTGCAAAAAACTTCCATAAACCTCTGAGATTTTCATTGGGTCAGGAAAACAACAAACATCTTATTTGCAACAGATTAAGTCTAAGTCCCTCAAGCTTCAACTGATACAAGAATCATCTCGCTACCTGAACCTCGTTCGGCTGCCTATCCTGGCAATCCTTAAAACAGATATTTCTGTTGAGCTTTGCAAAATGTCAAAAAGTTGTAGAAACTGACTTTTACAAACTGACCCTGAAAGAACCCAACCTGGTTTGATTGATTTGCCGGAGTTGAAGATTAACATCTGAGCTCTGTTCTCAGGAATCTGTTGCTTGAATCAGTATCACAGCATCCATTTTGTTTTCAGTTTGTCCTGTATTTTCACCACTTTATCTAAGACTTTCCCAAACTCATTCACATATTTCCCAATCAAACACAAGTGTAGATCAATGACAGACACCCATTAGCGCACTGCTAAGCTGCAGTTAAACTTGTTACGTGGAGTGTTGTGTTGAGATAGTACAAGACTGAAAAATTTGCTCCTAATCATCCTGACAACAGACTTTTATTCAAAACATTTGTGACCTCACCACCTTGTTTTCATTCACATCTAGAACAGATGGGGATCGAAGGTGATGAGGAACCAAAAAACAGCTGAAATGTTTGGAGAGCACCATTGACCTCATGCCACACACCATCAGATGGTCAATAGGAGGTTTTTGATCTTCTCCAGTGCATTCTATGAAACATGAGACTGCCATCACTGAGACCTGAACTTGAGATTTTAGACTTAACTTAGAGATTTTAGAACAGCAGAGCTGTATGTTTCCAAAAAAGAATGACAGATTTTTTCATTATGGCAAACTTTGTTTGCTTCTTGGAGCAACACATGAAAAATGAAAAGTATTTGGGTTAGAGACATCATGACAGGGAAGTAAATAATAACAGCACAGCTTTAAATGAAGCTTACTTACAGCTTTGATCTTCATGGCTAAACATAACTCTGTTAATAAATATTTGTCTGGTAATGAACAGACAAAATGAAAACGCAAAGAGAAAACAAATACACACAACTCAACTGTGTATCAGCAGTGACTCTAGCCATGCTTTAAATGTGCATGAAAAAGCAGACACTAGCAGGCCAGCATAGAGATATGTCTCTCTGCAGCCATGATAACCCCAGAGATGAGGAAGCAGAGGCCTGTGTGTTTGGTTCTCAGCCTTATCTCTCTTCATCACGGCTTTGGATGAAGACGTTCTGGATGACCGGCTTTGCTAATCATTACAAGCTGTTGGCATGAGAGAGGAGGCTAGTGGGTGGAGAGAGAGAGACTCCACCCCTGCAGCTCCCTTCAGAAGGAAACCCCTCTTTAGAAGAGCTTGGAATGTAGTTAATATTTTTCATTTGTAAGCTTTAAAAATTTGTGAGGAAGAAGGATGCCACACTGTAATATATGCTCTGCTGATCAATTTCTCCTCACCAATGACTACTGCTTATACTCGTGGGTAGAATTTGTCATCTGAACAAACTTATCCCGCACAGCTTTTGCTACAGACATGAGAAGTACCCCAAATCAGTATTATAGTGTTACCTTTTAAATTGATCAGACAGGGGGACTTTTGTTTTACTTGTTCTTTGTTTTAAATTTTAGTATATATAAAATTTCTACAACATTAAAATAATAAAGGCATCAAGTCATGTGCTAAACAACCAAATACAGTGTTTTTAGATCTTCTGAGGGACAACCTGGATTTATTAGGTTCTTGTTTGCATTCCCAACACTCTGAGAAGGCATTAAGGCAGAGAAAGGAACTCCTTGGGCCGCCAGCCCACAAATGTGGCAGCTGAGAACATGCGCCTTGTACCTTTTATAAGATGTAATTATCATTGCAGGTCGGATTTGCCACGCAATGTTTATAGCTGGAAAACCTCATCTCCAAATGAGCTTTTCAGTTTTCCAAATTCTTTCCTTGAATCCCAGCTGTTAAAGGGAACAATGCAGATGAAGTGCAAGCTGTGCAGAAACAGAGCGAAGCTGGGAAACATATTGCTTTGAAAACATTGGTGTGATTTGGGGAGTTTTGTGAGGCTTCATGAGCAGGAATACAGCAGACACCTGATGGGAAAACACCACAGATTTCATGAGCTCCCTGTTTTTTATCTGAAAAGAAATTAAAACTAAATATATAGTAATAACAGTTACCATAAACCTACTTTAAAGCAGACAAATTATTGTTGCTTTTCCAACAACTTCTTAGTTTTAAATCCAATAAGTCAAGCTTTAAGGGACAGTTCACCCAAAAATAAAGGGTAAATAAATGATGAAAAACATCATTTTGGGGTGAACGTTTCCTTTAATGGTATTAAAGACATATGGAGCCCTAATGCTGACCAACATGAGTCTGTTCTAGACTCATCCATCTCCATCTCTTCTGACTATTTCCCCTAAACCGCAGTCTGACACAAACGTGGGCTCTAGCCGGCTCTCTGCAGAGGTGGGGGTCCCAGGCCGTGACGTACATGCTCTGTCAGGGAACTTTCATGTGCGTGTGTTGTGCATAGACTTGTCTGTATGCCACGCTGACATTCCCAGCCACCCTCAGGGTGTCCTTAATCAACCCCAGATGTGGCAGATGGCCCAGCCACCCTAAGGTCAAGGGCAGAGGAAACCATGTCAAATTTGCCACCCACTATCCCAGTCTGATGGTGAGATAGAGGCAGCTGAACAAGAGCTGCGAAAGTAGGTAAAGAGTGGCGACAGAAAAGAAGCAAAGGAGGGAGTATATTTAATTACAAAAAAAATAGGATTTTTCATTCTGCCTGTGCCATTTTTTGATTGTTTATCCATGTAAATATGATAAATGTGTATGACTGTTTATAGTGTTCCGCCTGTTTGTAGTGAAGGCTTATAGTGTTGTTTTCAGCATCTTACACCATTTTGTCTTACACCACAGTGTTGCATTTTTAACACTCTGTGTCAGGTAAAAAATAATTTTTGCTATGCAGAGTGGATTAATATCTGCTTTAAAACAAAACACCAAACAGATGAATCAGTAGATTATTTACATAATTTATATTAAAGTGTTAATATCTGACTTACGTTCAATTCTGTACTACGTCTAGTGTTTTAAATGCATGAATGTGTCCTGTGTGAACAGCCCTTAACTATGGTTAGCAAAACCAGAAACAGGAAATGCCATATGGGGGATGGCTGGTTTTGATGTGCGTCTGGTTCATGCTTGTAAAGGCGTCTCAGGTAAGCAGCTCAGAAAAGCACTGCTAACACAGACGTGTAGTTTCTGTGGTGCTCCGATTTTGACAGCTTTGTTCCACTGTGACATTAAAGGTGGAGTGTAAACTCTGCATTACTAATGGCACCAAATGGAACTGGAAAAATAATCAGTCAAAAACCTGATCAGTCTTGCTACTTACTACACACATGAATGAACTCTCCATTTGAGTAAAATCGGGTAATATGGTTAAAAATGTTTTACATATTTTTTATTAGTGAATGAATTATGAGTTGGAGGCAGACCTGTGATAAAAATGGTTTTTGTGCTAATGACGTTGTTTACAGGTTTCCCAAACACCTGTCCCCATCTGCCACTGGTCAGGCAGACAGCCCCAAACTCATGATATTGGTTGACCCAGTTTCACTACCGTAGTTTTCTGGCCGGGATACTTTAACAAATAGAGCAATGTCTGAAAGCACCACAGAGCCCGTGTTTACACTTCAGGGAAAGCACCTTCACATATCTAGCTGTGATTAGAACCTTTTACTGCAGGTATATTGGCTTCATCCACAGTCTTCCCTTTGGCTCTGACTGGAACTCTTACCATTTGCAGTTTCATGGTGCAGTTGTGCTCTGTGATAGTTATTATAAATGTTACACAACTAAATGCTATGATTAGTAAATCTGTTTTGTTGTTTGTGCACTGGGACCATTTCACATATGAATTCACATCATGATCGTTTCAGTCTGCTTAGGCTAAAGACAAACTGTTATGAATGCACAAACAGGAACAGCACATATGGTTCTGGTTTGGAGGATTTTCTCCTGCCTCGAGGGACGCCACACTGCAGCAGCTGGTGCGAGTGACGCACTGCCAGTGTTCCAGTGTGACGTCAAGTGCCAAAGAACATTCAAATTTACTTTCAGTCCTTCAAGTGTCTGACAGCACCCGCCTTGACTGGCGACGCAGATGGTGCACTGAAAACTTGGCCTTCTGCTACACTAGACTGTGTTTAACATTTCACCAGTATGTGTTTCTTCTTCAAGGTCATTCCCTTCCCTATGTCCTGTGATGTCCGAAGAGAGTGTGCCTGTCGGGACCCCAAAGCGTTGGAGAACAGGAAGGGCGATCACCTGCACTCGCTGGGCTGAGGACAGGGAGGACAGTTTCTCTCTGATCTGCTGCTGCTTCACAGATGTACCTCTGATCTCATTTCTCCTCACCCTTTCCAAGCCCAAGTCTACCTGCTTCTGATACATTTGGAAAAGGATCCCTGGGAAGGACCAAAGCGGGTGTCATCTGTAGATGAATCTCTCATTTACCCCCCCACCCCACCCCAAAAAATCATGCAACACAAAAGGTTGTACGCAGGACTGTTTCCTGTGAACGCTGCAGATTTGCATGCCCTGCGTGTGTGCGCATGAGAGATTTTAACACTTCTGTTGAACTTGTAATAATGCAGTTTGTCTTTTTTTGTGCATTAAGACCAAAGGCAGAAAAAATGAGGAAATATACAAATTTTCACCAAATTTACAACATGGAAACAAACCTCAACAACATGATGACAGAGAGCGGAAGATTTGCCAAAAGATACACACACTCCAAACAGTTAGTTGCCTTGTTTTTGTTTGATTTGTTGTTTTTTAAATATGACAGTCTTCCCAAGAAGACGGTGAGTGGCGTGTCCGCTCTCTGTCTGCCTGTCCTGGTTCCTTGAGAAAGAGGAGATGATCCTGAAGCACGGCTAAAGGAGGGTGACTGATCATGAAGGACAGTTTTAGGCCAGAAACACACTTCACGTAGGTATGTAAATACCTTAATGCTGGGCAGGAGTGTGGCCCTGTTAATCACACTTGGTACGCGCTCTCACAGTGCTCAGGACTAAAGAGTTCATGTCAGATGTCTACCTGTGCCATTAAACCGGGTGTTATATTCAGCTACAAACATGTTATTCAAACGGTTTTACTGTTAGCACTTCTAACATTCATGCTAAGAATGCAACACGCACTTGCGTTGTGATGTCATTTTAAAACACTTCTGTTGAACGTAATAATGCCATTTGTCTTTTTTTGTGCATTAAGACCAAAGGCAGAAAGTTTTGAGTACACATACTTGTGTAGAGCATGTTTCTACCTGAAACAACACAACCGGAAATCTGTAAAACTGGCAATTGGGCTAAAAAATTATGAGAAACGGGTGACAACCAAAACAAGGGTTCTGTTGCAGGCTTATGTTCTTTTCTGGGGGGAGAGAGAGAGACCGCCACCGAGTGGAAATGAGTTTTAGGTTCTGTTAGCATCGCTGCTGTTGTTGCTGCTAGTATTGCTGCTAATTAGTCAAACAATCGACAACAGGAAGTTACATGCCGTGATCTGTGCCGTGATCTGTGCCGTGATCTGTGCCGTGATCTGGTGTGTCAGATAGTCATCAGTCTGCCTTAACACTTACCTCTGATCCGTTAAAACCTCCCAGTAACACTCATGCTCAGAACGCAGAGCTATGTAGTATTCAAGAATATATCCTCATGCTAAAGGTTGTGTTAAACACACAAACTGCCGAATGTAGAAACTAAATGTTAGAAACTGTTCAGTTCACCCAAAGACTAAAATTCAGTGAGCATTTACTGATTGTGTCCTGTCACGGTGAAACAGAAGAGGAATTTTATACATATGACAACAGTTCTGTCATATGAGCACGGCTGTCAAGTCTACATTACTTGTGCACTATATTGTGAGTTTGATGAACATGGTCACTATGAACGCCACTGTTATTGACATGAGGGTGAATAATCACATTTGCATGAGTAATGAGCTCAGAAGTAATACATTCATTTAGTAGATGAATGTGGATCTCTGGAGGTGATTCATTTGGGACAGTGTATTGTAAAACCATCAATCTGACATCAAAGTTTAATCAAAAACACTTTCTGAAGAGTATATTACTGTACATGTGCCAACCTTTAAACCACCTTTAAGTGTTTCTGAGGCCACTTTGAAACTAAACTTCAAATGCTATGAGCATTTTACACAGCTTCCCCTAATCAGAATATATGTATATATATTTATATATATATATATATATATATATATATATATATATATATGTATATGTACTTATGTACTTATGTACTTAATACTGTATATTGTACTTAAACCACCCGTGGTCTTCTGATGTATCTTACTATCTGCACAACTGACTGCCCATATTGCTGTTCTCTTGTCCTGGCATTACTTCTCAGTTGTTTTTTTAAATGTCATCACCTCCCCACTGAGCAGACTCACTTTTAGGCTTGTGGAAGACATACAGTGTGACATTGTATCTTCTGGAGAGTAATGCCAAAACCTCATGACATGCAGAACAACTCAACGTTTCTGACAGGGGCCGTCCTGCTACTCTTGATATTATTGGTGTAATCAGGCCTAAGCTGAAGAAAACAGTTAACAAATTCATAGTGATTAAGTATTGTTCTGCCTTTCTGTTTTAATGCTCTGTTTTAGTAGGCATCACTTTGTGCAATTGTAGATAAGTTAAAATATAACTTTATAAAGAAAAAGAAACATGGAGAAAGGGCAGACAAGTATATCACATTTGAAAACTATTGAGGAATGTTATTGTATGTGGAGTGCAAAGGCAGAAGTGGATTGTACATTTATATTGTGCTTGCTGCGTCAAAGGTGCGTTTTCTGTCATTTATATTTCTAGAAAAATGAAAACTCATGTACCTGCAACCAGTATTTGTAATATTGACCTCAGTTGCTGCACTTTCGAGTGTCCCATCAGATCAGTTAAAACTTCTGAAATTGCTGCTGTTGTAAGCCAGGGAACTTTGAAGGGAAAATTAATGTACTTTGTTTCACTTTTACTGTATGATAATATATGCCTCCATGATTATTGATGATTATTGGATTATTATGGTCCCACTTGCTTTGTCACTAATTTTATCACAGAAAGGAAAACAGATGTCAAATGTGACTTGGATTTTTATGCCTTTTATATGTTCAGAGGTTGTGATCATACAAAAAACTGGCTTTTATACTTGTTATTCAATGTGTGAAAATGTCTTTTTTATGTCTTTTTGTTTTTTAATCTAGTTTTTTAGCTTTTCTGATGCAAATATCTTCATTTTTGTGTGTATTATGTATCTAAGTTTGTTTGAAAGAATATTATTGCAATTGTGATTATTATGATTATTTTTATGAAGGAAATACACACCCAAAGAAAGAATTGCAAGAGAAAAGGGGGAAAGGTTTTACAAAATCAAATATACAGAGCACGATAATACAAACTAAATAATAATGTATAAAGATTTAGTTTGTTATAGATTACTGGGAGAACAAATGTATTATGTAGCTATTTAATGAAACGATGTAACTACTCCAGATATCAACAGTCAGTGCAGCATTTATAACTCGAGGAACAGAGAGCGCTCAGTATCCATGTGTTGTTCCTTTCTCTTTGTTTATGTCTCACCCACAAATGCCTAAAGAAATGTACCGGCCAATTGCCTAATTTAATCTCTTCTTTCCTGTGTCGTGTCCTTAATCTTTTGATATGTTTCATCATTATGTGCGGATCTATAATCCAAGATGCCAGAATCTATTCAGAGCCTAATTACACTAAAAACTTTGCTTCGGTTTTGCTTTGTTGTCTAAACCCGAAGTGTTCACATCTGAAGCTGTTGGTTGTTGTGTTGAAGGATATTTTAACAGGACGTTTGACACTCTACTGTACGCACCATACGATTTCTCGCTGTACCTCATGCCTGTAATATATGCTGCTTCTAAATTTTGCTATTTTAGTAATTAGTCTATTAGCAACATATAATGGTGTACATAGTAGAACTATTTATTGAGAGTGTTATACTTTTTTAAGTTATATTTTTATTGTTCATGTAAGTTATTTGTACAATGGTCTTATAAAAAAATGGATTCTTTGGTTTAGGGGCTCTTGTGTTGTTTAGCTGTTATTTCCTGATTCATCGTTCCCATTTAAAAAACTAAACATTTTACAAATCAGATACATAATTTCAATATCAAATCTGGTTGTTGCAAAAGGTGAATTGTTAAACTTTCATTTAAAGTGCTTTATTCAGCCTTTTTGAATTGTATTTTTATTGTTTTCATTCACGCCTCATAACTGCAGTGAACTGTTCATTAAGGGACAGGAATGTCAATCATTACACCCTGGAAATGGTGTTGTGATGGCAGCAGAGACAAGCCTGATAGGTCATACGGACAGACGACTGACATGTTCTGCTGTTGTCCAGGTTTCTATGTATGAACGTGTGGGCAAACTCAGCGAGTCAGTGAGTTTCTGACCAATGACCACCATTGAGGGTCTCTGGTCCTGTAAGTCTGAACTGTTTAGAGCAGCAGTGCAGTATGAATTCTCAATCAGTTGACACTGATGTATATAAATATTAATGTGAGCGTAATATAACTTGTACATTTAGAGAATTTCCTTAAACTGAATGTTACATTTATGACAGTTAATGACACAATACTGCACCAGTCATCAGCATTACAGACATCAGGGTCTAACAGCTCTACAAGTGGCCATTAATTACAGAGTTGATTGTCTGGAACAGATATCAGCCATGTTTGTGCCTGTTCAACTTGTGCTGTTCTGCTTGATTTCATTCACCATGCTAATCACTTTTAAAGCTAAAAATCTGACCAAAATCCAGTATATAATCGGACCTTTGCTCAATTCATACAGCATTTGCTTTGTACTGTATTACGTCAGTGGGAAGCTGATCACAGACTCTGTTCCAGTAGAGGTGACCCAGTGAAGTCCCAGTGAATTCAGTGAAACATCCGCAGTGTGAGCACAGCTGTAGTTTGGGATTCATCTGCTGGTTCTCACTGGGGTTACTGGTCCACTCACACTGAAACGTTGACTCCTCAAAGCTTCACTCCACTCATGCTAAACCATATGGACCTTTGGGCACATTCTACACTTTTGCTGTTTTGTTTTCAGTCATATTTATACTTTGGTGCTCTGGATTATTGCAAACGTATCTGATGTATCATGATTTGAAAGACGCTGAAGGAGTAACATTTTTTCTCTGTCATGTATTGTGCATAAATAAAACACTGGTAATGTTTAATACTTGTCACCTCAGTGTTGGATTCAGTGCTTTGCTTTTTAGTTCATTATGTGGCAGCAATATCTATAATAATGATTCTTATTCAGCTGTCCAACACCACAGAAACATTCACAGTACAAAACATGCATAAAAATCTCAGTAGAGAATGTGAAACGAGGATGGATTATAGATTATTATGATTATAGACCGTCAGTGAGAAAAACCACTGCAGACCTGAAACTGGTATCAGAACTTGCTTTTACAGCAAAACACAGACTGTAATCGTCACAGAATCACTCCACTTGTCCTACTGACATCAGATTCACCACAAATCTTTACAAGATGTGGAAAAACTCCTGGAGAAAAAACTTTTCTGTTGGCCAAAACGTGACTGGAAATACATTTTTACTGAATCTGAAATGCATCTGTTGCAATGAAATACAAAAAAAAACAAACAGCAGCTTTTCATCCATGTCATCATAGTGCCGTTATTCCAGCAATGTCTCAACATTTCTGATGCTGTACTTGTTTCACAGGATCACTGTACATTACCTCCAAACTTATCACGGCAGGAGTGTTTGAGTCGTCTCAGATTTGACGACTGATGTCAAATAACATCCTGTGGTTTTTGAAATGCCACCAAACACTTAGTTCCTATTTTTAACGCAATTAAATAACTTAGCAAATTATTGTGACTACATTGTCATTGTTTGTACATGTTTGTATTTTTACATTCAGTGGAGTGTAAGAGGAGCAGTGAGGTTAGGAGCTAAATATAAAATATAACATATGTATACTAATGTAGTTATGAAATGAATATATTAAAACATATTGCAGTCGAGCACACTTTTGCATTTGGCATTATTTAAAGATTATAACATCTACAGATTGGAAACGATCCACAGCAGTACAATACAACAACAAACATTGCATTATTTTATCTTTAGAAGCAACATATGACCCATGATTAGTGTTGATGTTGAAGAGGCTTTCAGTGAAGCAGAGAGAATCTCCACTACAAGATTGAATTCTGAGGGTCTCCAGACTCAAACATGCTAAACAAGCATTTTCCTCAGTTCTCTCCGTGTCGTGTGAACATTAAAGGATAATTAGACATTCTGTAGTTTTCACTGTTAGTTCACACAACATCATGTTAATGATGTTTCATGGGTTCTGTCCTCCAGTTGCTCCACATAAGAAACAGACCACAGAAGTGTGTTCATTAACACAGATCTGGCACAGAGGTCAGTACAAGAGCTTCATTCTCCTGTGACAATCATTCATCACTAATCTTCTCAGTCATTGTATCTGTAGTCTCTCCTTCACTCTCCAACTTTTTTGTGAAGAAATCTTGTTCGGCTGATGGCATCATTCTTTTCTCATTGTGTATTTAAGCAGTAAGGCACTTTTGCAGTTTTGTCGTTATGAAGTGGAAGATTCAGGAATGTTGGATCTGGTTGCAATTTAAGTAAATGTTACACGATCACAGTTTTGTTCCTGCTTGATTTAACTGAGATCTTCACATAATTAAAACAAACGGAGTTATTTTTTTTACAGTCTATTTACATATTTAATAGACCCCGCATCCCCAAATCAATTATACTGACTTATTACATACTGCATTTACAATTGTATTTACAACAGTATCATTAACTATTACAATGAATAGAGCATGAATTATTCAATTGACTGAAAATTGTCACATCCAAATGATTTTGAAGGACACACATCGTTCTCACATAAACATTTACAGAAAAGTTCAGAACAATGTTTTCTCTGACACCACAACCTTCTGCCAAGTACATTAGCTGCTTCACTTTGATGAAATCTGCTGGTGTCACAGACCAGCAATCGCCACTTTCAGAACAATCTTCTGATTGTACGTGTGACGGGAGCAGATCTATAAAACACTTCCTGCCAGCCTGAAGAAAATTCAACTTTGATCTCAAATATTTGTGGGGAAAAATATAAACAAAGATTACAATTGATGTCAAGGAAAGGTTATTAAAAAAGAAGGCAAACCAGCATGTCCACATCTTGGCTAGATATTCCGAGAGATATGTTTGGAAATGAGAAGGGTCCAGAAATTCCTGGTTGAGTTCTGCAGCACCATCATGCAGTTAAAATCTTACATTCGGTCTTAAATAGCTCAACTGCCTCACCCACTGATCAGACGTCCTCACGAGAGACAGTCTCAAACACTCATCAGTCTGTGGAGTGAAAACACTTCTTGTCATCTTAGTCATTCGTTTGAACATAGAAAAAAACAGCTGAGCCAGAGAAGGTCGAGTCTGTAGGTCCGCTAGTCTCATCGCAGTTTAGACTTTCCATATATGTTGCGCTGCACTGACAAGAGTTTCTCCAAGCAGGCCAGTCGAGTCTCATGCAGAGAGCCATGCCATACAGATTCCGCGGCTCTTGTCTCCTCAACACGGCACAACACGTACGACACGGTCTCAGTCCGGCTCTGAATGAAGCCACTGCGTAGGAGCGATCGACAGAAAAGACTGATGCGCTCTGTCCGTCGCAGGATTAAATGCGCCTTTCTGTGGTGGACAGAAAGAACAGGTCAGGAGGTCAGAGTGTGTCTGTGAGGAGTTCAGGGTCAATAAACACCTGCAGTTAATACTAGAGGGCTTCACGGGTCCAAACATGCTTGCCTGAATCTGAAGGGATGTAGAAATTTGATAGGCGGAACCGACTTGAACCCGTCTATCATTTAAAAGCTAGATGCAACCCATCTGGAGACATAAACCTGATCAGCACAGATTACAGTGGACCCGTGAAGACCTCTAGTTAATACATCTCTTCTGTGATGAACATGTTCAATATTTATCAACATTTATTTTTTGACCTTTTGTGGATTTAAAGTAAACATGTCTAGGTAAAAAAAATAAAAAAACTTTGACCCTCAAAATTAAAGTCAACATGCAAGACATTTGTTATCACAGTGAGGGATGCTGTGAAAAATTTAGCCAAAAATGACTTACTTAATAAAATGTCATAAATAAAAATACATAAAAAAAATAGCTGAAAAGCTCAAAACCAGCGGACAGAAAAATGACACGCAAGCTCTTCGCATCATTGCACTTTAATGTTTATTCATATGTATTATATACTCACTCAGAACTTGTCCTCTGCATTTAACCCATCCAGTGACTGCGCACACACTAGAGTAGTGAGTTGTGAACAAAACACTGGGTATCAAACCAACAACCTTCTGGTTACAAGGCCAAATCTCTAACCAACAGGCCACAACTGCCCCAAAAATAAAAGACGTCCATTAAACACTGTCTGCTCCACAATCATAAATTCCTATCAGCTTCAATCTCACAATGTAATCTACAATTGTTCCGTAAGATTATTCAGGAAATGTATGCCCTGTTTTGAGAAAAACATGATTTACAGCTTCAGACATACTTATTTAATCCTAACACAAGCCGGTTCTGGAAATTCATAAACAATATTGTTTTCTCACAAAAGGCAAAATGAAGTGTAACTGCTGGTTTGTAGAGCCAGAGATCAGATTACACAAACATTAACAGAACGTTCAGGATGGCAACCATCTAAGGGGCCAGCCAAGCAGCACTAAGCCAGGGGCCTGCATAAGGGATGACACACTTCCTCTTTGTGTTTAGCCTAAAAACACAGATGCTGGTACATAGAAACCTGGATGTACACTGACCCCAAAACAGATCTGGACATTTAAGTCACAGTTAAAAATGTTAAATGTTACAAAAATCAGACAAGAGCTTTTAAAATGGAAGAGTTTTGCCTCAAACCTTAAAAATACATATATACCGTAAAACAACAATAAATAACTAAAAATAATTTATTTTGTAATACTCCATGAAAACACAACTTTACTGTTCAAAAAAGATTTTTATAACATCCACTTTCACAAAAATGTCTCTGTATGTCTCTACTATATTTAAATCTTTTTACTTGTTAATACAAACAATTCTGCTTTGAAAATCATTTTTCATAGTAATGAATGTCTGGCTGGACACCTAATCACAGATTTCTGCAGCCTGAACTCAGATCTTATTCAATGCCCATCACCTGACAAACCACAGGAAATGCATGACTGTCCCACCTCGAGGTCCGGACCTCAGTTTCTTTCTGAGGTGTGTATAAGAAAAGTTGTTTAATAAGCACCTAATAATAATCTTACTTTGGTGCTGCAAGGATATATAAACACCAAGATAACTGACTTTCTCATCTGAGCTGCTTCAGCCGTCTAACAGCACTCGTCAATGTCAAAGAGTTTGAGATGATGACCAATCAAATCAATATTTAATTTAATATTTAACAGATGTTTTGCCATAGAAGTGTTAAACACCTGACAGAAATAATCACAGATGCAAACAATTTCATAGTTTAGAATTATAATTTATGCAAGTAATGTATCCTAATTCATAACTGTCAATGAGGCGAGACATTAACAATTCAATTTTCATCATATTAAACATAAAATTAATAATGAATGTGCACATATTGTGAATGAATTTAATAAACCTATTTAAAGCTTTCCTGGTGGCCTTAAATCACTTGAAACATGAAAACATGAAACATGAAAATGAGTTGATCCTATGTTTACTTTCTGACACACACGACAATGATCAGCATTATTACAATGTACGCCTTAAAACACTTTAAGAATGCACATATGTAGGTCAGGAAAATCAAACTTATCAAAAATACAAAGCTCCATTTCAGTACCTTGGTATTTATAAAACCCTGTGTACGGCCCTGAGCGAGTGTGCCAGACATATTTAAACCTGCATGACCAAAGTATCACGTAAACTTATTGGAAGACTTTGATGTCTTCTGATGAAGTTTGGAAGGTAGATGGTGTGGAGTGGAGGTAAACGGAAGAAAAACGGATTAAAGCAAAGAGAAGAGCTGAGAGGAAACAGAAAGGGTAAAGGGTCTTGTAAAGGTAAACAAGGGCTGGACGAGATGACCAATGAGAAGAGGACTGTCAGTTGCACTCAGCCTATCAAATGAGAGCACTGATTAGTGATTCTCTCCCTCACCTGGGGCCGAGCTCGTCTTCACTTCTCCACATGAAATCTCCAAACTTCTCATAGTGGGAGTTGTAGTGGTGCTGTACTCGATACAGCAGTGGTGGGGAGATCTCCATCAGAGTGTTGTACGCTGTCTGCTGCTCTTTTCCACTGGTGTAGCCATTGTAGAGGTTGTACACTTTGTCTGCGATCTCTGTTTGAAGGGAACAGAAGGTAGATCTGATGTACAGTAATCCAGTTGCTTTTTTTAAAGCTGCAATTTGTTTTTCTGGTCAAAAATAAACAATAACCAGTTAATGAGCAAGTACATAGCAGATCAGTGTTCAAACCATCTTACACCGATTTACAATGATAAGTTTATAACAATGATTTATAGTTTGAGCTATCGGGTCAGATTTGGTGGGTAATGACAATTTGACTTCATTTGTCTCAACATATGTAAAGAAAGGTATGGAAGATTACCTGCAATTTTATGTTTCAATTAGAGATTGCGATTTTTAGATATTAGAATTATTTCTGTGTGTAGGAAGAAGGAACTTGGTCGGTCGCGTCAAAAGTTGACGTCACGTGCCTTATGTGCTACACCAATATGACGCATGGCGTCTTTTGTATTGTTGTCTGTCACAAGCAGACATTGGTACATGGGGTTAGTGCAGGCGGTGGGCTGTTTATTGTAAATAGACACTCCATTAAACAGGATCGGGTCTGATCGGGTCAATTTGGGAAAAGCACATTTATTTTAAATTACCTGAGACCCGGCCAACTAATACCAAACCCAACCCGTGTCCCAGGCACTCGTCGAAGTTTTGGACCTGAGGGTTTTCTGACCCAAGAGGGCCCGTAAAGACCTCTAGCTGTGAGTTCCACTTTTCTCTATTTCTAGTATTTTTCATTTTGCAGTCAAAACTGTGAATTCTGTCTGAGTAAAATCCTGCAGCCGCTTTGGCTGAAGTGATGTCAGACAGATCTGTGCCCTCAGGGGGCGAGACTATGGCTCTTCTCTGGAGCTCAGCTTTCTCTCTCTCTCTCTCTCTCAACAGTGTTCAGGTGAAAGCTTCTCTACCTTCTGCTTTGCTGTCATCCACCATGGGACAGGAGGTGCGGACAGTCACAAAGCTTGCGTCTGACCGGCTGCCCCGACTGTCCACAGCGTACAAAGTGAACCTAAAGGAACATAAGACAGGACACAAGAACAGTCTGAATGTAACACTGTGCCCAATCCCTATTCATGTGTTGCGACACATTACAGCTTGAGCTGCAGGCGCATATATGTGACATACTATATATTAGAAAAAAAACAAATTTGCAGAACGTATGACGTATTTATGTAAGCAGCTTAAATTACAAGACCACTGCAAAATTTTCACTGGTTTTACTCTTTACAGTATGTGTTTAAATAAAATAAATGTGTTTGTTTTATTCTATAAACTGCTGACAAAATTTCTCCAAAATTCCAAATAAACACATTTATTTAGAGCATTTATTTGCAGATTATAAACTCTGGTCAAAACATCAAAAAATATGCAGTGTTTTCAGACCTCAAATAATGCACAGAAATCAAGTTCATACTCATTTTTAAACAACACAACATTAATGTTTTAACTTAGGAAGAGTTCACAGATCAATATTTGGTGGAAAAACCCTGGTTTTTAATCACAGCTCTTATACGTCTTGGCATCTCCACCATTCTTTGACATTGCTGTTGGGTGACTTTATGCCACTCCTGGCGCAAAAATTTAAACAGCTCAAATTTGTTGTGACCACCCATCTTTCTCTTAATCACATTCCAGAGGTTTTCAATGGGGTTCAGGTCTGGAAATAGGCTGGCCATGACAGGGTCTTGATCTGGTGATCCTCCATCCAAATCTTGATTGACCTGGCTGGATGGCATGAAGCATTGTCCTGCTGGAAAACCAATCCTCAGAGTTGGGGAACTTTGTCAGAGCAGCAGGAAGGACGTTTTCTTCCAGGACAACCTTGTATTTGGCTTGATTCATGCGTCCTTCACAAAGATGAATTTGCCCAATTCCAGTCTTGCTGAAGCACCCCCATATCGTCAAAGTGCCTCCAACAGAATTCACAGTGGGTGCGAGACACTGTGGCTTGTAGGCCTCTCCATGTCTCCGTCTAACCATTAGAGGACCAGATGCTGAGCAAAGCTGAAAATTGGACTCGTCAGAGAAGATGGCCTTACTCCAGTACCAACTTACTCTATGGTCCAATTCTTATGGTCTTTTGCAAACCTCAGCCTGGCTCTTCTTTGCTTCTCATTGATGAAGGCTAGTTTTGCACGACTTCAGCCCTGCCTCTAGGAGCTTGTTCTGAACCATCTCCGCTGTGTACTCACCTCAGCTGCCATTTCTTTTTGTAGGTCACTTCATGTTATCCTACGGTTTTTGACTGACATTTAAATAAGTTGGAGAGTCGTTTCACCCTCCACCGGTCTGTAGTTTTGCTGTCACCAATGTCTGCAGCTTGACTTTGTTCTTATGAAACGCTGTCTTTGAAATTTTAAGGATGGAAGCAACCAGACGCTCACTGTATCTCTGCTAATAAAACCAAAACTGAACCCGTCTTTTCCTCACTCAGAACTTTTCTTTTCATCTCTTTTGACATGCTCAACAGTTATTATTAGATTTACTTCTGAGGTTCTACTAGCACTGTTTTTGCCATCCAGCTGGTCCTATTGCAAGAGGATAGTGATGACCACAACTGTGATTTCTATAATTGTCCTTGTTAAATAAATATTAGGTTCAGGTGATCACTTAATCAGTTCTTTATTAAGCAAAATGAGATGTGCCTGTGTTGGAATTTAACAGACACTGGAATAGAATGGCTGCCATAAATGTACAGATTTAAGAACATTTTGGATGGTCTCTCATTAAATTTTTTCTCTTAATTCTTTTCCAATATATTTCTAATTGTGGAATTAGACATACATACACATAAGTTCACATATATAAACTATAGTTTAACATATACATTCATTATATGGTCATATATCAGAGGGCTGTATGGGCTGATTGTTTTACTTTTTTGTGAGTAACTGGTCATTCATACACTTTTAAACCCTCCCAAGAAAAGTCGTTCAGCGATCACTATTAAAGATTTATTTCAACAAAGACAAAGCTAGGCCATTTAAGTTCCATGTAACTGAAACACTTAAATACACAAATACATCATTAAAACCAAAAGGTGTTTCTGTAAAGAGTCTGCCTGCAGTTCTCCTTTATAAACCCAACATGCGGCCACAGAGTTGCAAATCCACAGCATGCTGTTACGTGTGGAAATTGCGTGCACAGCCGGAAAAAAAAGAAACAGCTATTAAGGCTAATAGCAGTTTAAATGGGACTCCTACTTCCTCTAATGACGGAGTTCCGTTTGACAAACACAAAACACATTAGAACTGCTGCTCAGCATTTTCACAGACCACCCAGCATAAACCAAAAAACTGTTCTGGAAACAGCACATGCAGTTAATCACAGCCCCCATCACCTGGCACAACCCAGCTTCTTGGGTCACTGAGGTCATCACTACTGACTACTGCACTGAACCTGCACAACTGACAACGTCCAGTTATTTTTACTGAAGATCCATCTTACTGTTTCTGTTAAAAGACGAGAATAGAAGTTTAATTAAGCAACTTGTCACTCCAGGACAGCTACAGTGTCATATTGTCACAGCTAAATGAATTCACAACAGTACAACCTACAAAAAAACTTGAATTTATTTAAAAAAGATTTTTTAATAAGCAAACTCACTGAGCAGCAGCCGTCTGCTGGATCGTGCAGTCCCTAACATGTAAACTAAAGTTAATGGTGCTAGAACGCATCAGTGACCAATCAGAATCCAGATCCAGAACTATCCATTCAATAATGAAGTATGTACTAACGCAGTAAAGAGGTAATGCAGGTAACATTGGCTATGCTTCCATCCCCTTATTTTTATGCACACTTTGGGATATTGCATTATAGAATACTGGCTGGAAAGGACAAGATACACATAAATTCTAAAAATGTAAAAAAAATGTTAAATTCGTAACTTTGGATGGAAACATAGCTATTGCCTACAGTGTTTAAAATGTGACTCAATACAACTCTCAATACACTGTGACTCAATACACCTCTACTGGAATTTAGATCTTTGTACTTGTGTTCCTGGTGCTGCTGTACATTGCGTTACTGCAGGCAACACAGCACACGTGCATAAGTTCAATTTGCAAACACTGTGTCTAACCACAAGAGTCCTGATGTTTATATGATAATGGAGCAGCACTCTGTCTGCACAATAGTGCAGTCCAACATCAAATTAAATCTAAAAGCAATTTTGCAATATTTTTTTAAATTCATTACCAGTTCCTGTAGCTCAACTGACAGAGCATTGCTTAGCAGCACAGGTTGTGGGTTCGATCCCCAGGGAACACACATACTGATAAAATGTATAGCTTATGTGCTGTAAGTCATTTAGGCTAAAAGCTTCTGCCAAATGCACAAATGTAAATGCATTCATTCTGCAAATGACATCAAAGCGTTGCTTTATAAAAAAAATCTTCGCGACCATCTGCAGTCAACTCGTCTTTCTGCTGATTCAAACGAAAATGATACTTGCATCATAACTACTCGTAAGTTAGCAGGGCCACAAATGTTTCTTCCCCATTCCAGGGAGACATTCTTTACATGCCATGGTTTCAACACTTTGACTCTTCATTTGTTTGGAAATCCATATTTCAGTAACCACCAGCTGATTGTTTTGTTTGTAATACGGTCTGTTTATACATGGTTAACATAGTTTGCCTGATCTTGTTTTTCATCGAAGGAGTTTGGCATTCCTTTCCTAAACCTTACCAAAGACATCACTCCAAATTCAGTCTTCCACCATCCTCACAACAACACTGGCCCCAACAATCACACTGTTTGAATGATGTGGTCGTGCATGGGTTGTTGTTTTTCTATCAGGCAGACTTTCTGGTGTTAGTTAGGTACCTTTATTTGTCTGACTTTAATGCAGTGATCTCCATATTGTGAATCTCTTGGACTCTCAAAAGCCATCTTTTATTGGTTTTGTTTCATCATCAGAATAGTTGTTTTTATTTTTTTGTTTGTCACTGCAATATAGATCTGACTCCAAGTCTGAGGAACTCTGCAAACAATTGGCAGAGATAAAGATCACCCACCAGGACAAAAGCTAGCAGTGGTCTGGCACATCAACGATGTCAAAACACATACTCCCCCTCAGGACCTCTCTCTCATTCCCTCTCTCTTCAGACACACAAACATGCTCTTCCTCTGCCTGCCTGACACATCCGTGTTTTCTGGATTTTCTTCACTGGTCTGCTAACTTCTTCACTGCTGTGTATGTCTGGCTTTTTCTGTATTCAGTTAAGCCCTCTGCTGAGCTGTGCGTGTGTTTTATCATGGCCGCTCACTGGATTGTTTCTGTTTTGTTTTAACTCAGTGTTGCAGATCTGCTTAGCAAAAGAGAAAATTCAATCTTTAATTATGCTGGCAAACCTGAGAACAGTTTGGGACGTTGAGACAGGTTCTAAGATGAATGAGACTTTTTGGAGTGTTTTCTTTATGAGAAACCCCTAAGAAGCAGGACACATGAGCTATCATCTTCACACAATGTCAGTGGTGTTTGGTTGTGCAGAGTAACACTAGGAACTAGATGTTTGTCAGGGTGTTTACTTGGGCAAAACTATTTTATTCACTATATACTCCTTTAACAATCTTATGTGACGTTCACTGTGTAGTGCGTAACAACTGAGTGAGCAGTTTTGGATGCAGTATATGTACAGTAATGTCACTTTTGTTCATTACTGCTACGAGATGTCACAGGAGACTGAACGTCCTACAATAAACATTTATTTTTTTTTATTGACGGCAGCATGCTGAAGCTTCTTACATCATTACCATGGCAACCGTTGCAGATGTATCAAATATTGATCTACTATCTGCACAAGCAGATCAGATTTCATTGCTTACAAAATTGAAGTGTGAACAGTCAAAGTGGATTTGAAAAACAACCTGGATTTATGTGCAGTGTGAACAAAGTCTTAAAGTAACTATAATTCAGTTGAATACTTAGCATTAGGGCACCCTTCACATCCCTTCCCCTGAAGAGTGAGTAAAAGTTATGCTAATGTTTGTCAGTAATTAAGGCAATTTATTAGGAAAGAGGATAGTGGACAGAGGATAATGGAGACAGAGACTGTCTGTGTGGTCCTCTAGACAAACGTGTTTGTTTGATGGGGAAACAGATGTGATGTGTTCTGAATTCCTGTAAAGCATTTCTTATCCGTTTTCCATTGCAGATCTTTCACTGTGAGATGATGGTTTCTCTGCTTCATCAGAGGCCTTTCAGTCCGCTTTGAACTTAAAATGTGTCTCGGGACTATAAAATCACAAAGGCTGGCTTAGCAAAGCAGCAAAGAGGACGATAAGTTATTTGATGCTCCAGATTTTGTATTTGAGAGACTGTGTGCCTTTCTTAAGTACCAACAGAGGTAAGAAAATCCTTCCAGAGAGGAACCGCTCATGGTGTACCTCATCGGTATGTTGATCTTAATTTTACCCCTTTAGGAAACAGGAATCAGGTTTAGTGGAAGAATTTAAAGATCTTGTCTATAGATCAGACTCTAAATGTGCCTTTCAGACCAACAGATTTTCTTTTTTTTTTTTTTTTACCAAACTAGCAGTTACTTTTCTCCATTTGTTTACAGGAGTTTGTTTTCAATGGTTCACTCATTTGATGGAAATTTATCAGGAGACAACGGCTGATACATGTACCAAAGACATATGCAATGTTTTGGCCTAAAAACCTTGAGATTTGAACTAAACGCAGATTTGAACCCTTAAACCTCGGAGAGCATATGCATAATTCAGGCATCCCATAATTCACAGCACAGCATGGGTCATATCAGGTTTATCATGTCTCAGTGTGTCAGTGGCTATGATTTATTTTACTTTCTGAAGAGAGTTCTCTTAGGTCAAAACTTTCTTGCGTGACTCAAGGGCCATTTTATCTATAACTGCTGCCCTCTTCGTTGATATTGTGTTTGAACTTTCCAGTTTGTTCTGTTGACTTGACTCAAGGCTGGATTATGCTACACAACTGAAATGCTAAGACATCACACGTGCTAAGATTGTAAATGACTATAGAAACACTGACTGTAGAAAATTCAAAGGAATTTTAGGCTTATTTGGCTACTGCTATCAGAGTGGTGAATCCATTAAAACTCACTGTCATCCAGTTCATTTCAACATACAGGATTAGACATTTCCTAATGATGACAGGTGCTGTGAAACCATAAACAAAATAAAAAGAATTAATGTAATACCAACATTAGCACAACTGAAATTATACATCCGTTTAAAAGACCAACTTTAAAAGATCAAATAAATGTAGAAACAAAGGAACTAAACACATTTAAAACTTAATGTATGCATAATATGAAAAACAATAAAATCAATTAAACAAGCAAGCAAAGAAAATTTACATTGTCAGAAACTCAATAACCCCACTCAGGCCACGTCTAAACCAAGGAGAGATTTCTTACTTCACTCAGTTACACAATATGAGGAATCTTGTAATTCTCTAGGATGGAGACCAAAAGCCTGGGAAAGTCTGCTGAGCAACCAAGGTGGCAATGAAGAGGAAAATCACACAACAATTAGGAAAGAACGCAAATGTACACAATGTTCTTAAACCCTTTATTCTTTCTAACAGGACATCTGGAAAAAGCGGCACAATTACATTAGACACTGATGAGGTTCATCCCGTTCAAAACAAAACTCTTTTTACGTGTGCTGTCATGGGAGGCCAGAACTACCAACCAGAATTTTTAAAAAGGTGTTTTATTACCTGTCTGGGTGCTCTCCAGGCAGAGCTCTATAAACACAACTTACAGAAATAACAATGGCTAATACCACACTTAGCTAACTTTAACCATCCAAACCACACCATTTTACTGGCCGGAGGTCTTAAGATCATTAGATTGGTATTGGAAGGATTTGTCCTTCCAAAGCATCCAGGCTGAATATTGATTCCTCGCTTACATTAGGTCAAAGACTACAGCTGGTGGGGTATCTAGTTTAAGCGTGCACAGAGAACGACTTTAAGACATGGTACTCAATCCATCCTGCATCCACTTATGAAGATTACTGTAAAACACATCAGATCCACTCCTGTGATGAGGCAGAACTCTCAGGGTGAATCACCTGGGGTAAACCATATAGCAATGAACTCTCTAAGCTCACCTTGAAAGGTCCTGTAGCTCAATTGGTAGAGCATTGTGTTAGTAGCACAAAGGTTGTGGATTTGATTCCCAGCGAGCACATGTAAAATGCATATCTTGAATAAAAGTCACTTTTGATAAAAGCGTCTGCCTAATGCATACAATGTAAGCTCTGCCCCTTTGGGTACACTTGAATGTTTTAATGAACACTGTTTCTTTAAAGACGTGTCATTTGTGCACCAACAGTGTCATTAAACACAACAGCACAAATAATAATGATTTATTTCAATAGCGACACATGCTTGCTGTTAGTCTTACTTGTAAAGGCTGTCAGGCTCCAGGCACTTGAAGATGAGTGAGTAGATCATAGTGTGAGGATGTTCTCCACTTCTGCGACCTGCTACCACACAGGAGGAGCCGAGGCCCGAAAACAAATCCTCCACCAGACTTAAAACCTCCCCTGAGGAAGAAAGGGGGATGCTTTTGTTAAATGGACATTTTGTCTAAAAAAATTCTAACATCATTTATGCTGTTCTAAACAATATTTTCTTACTGTTACAAATCTAATGCATAGATTTGCTTCATCTATTCATTTATTGCTTCATAAAGCTTAAAACATGGCACACAAGTCGAATTACTTCACAACATTTTTGTATCTTCAAAGCACCTGCCCCTTTTACTTTCATTGTGTGAAAAACAGCAAGAGAAACATTCCAACCAGCACGTGCTTTGGAGTAAATGACAGTCTTTATGTTTAGGTAAACTAACTCTTCAACCCTCCAGAAAGCCAAACAAGATTGTGTTACTTAAGACCTGAAATAAATCGACCAATGTACATTATAAAGTGTTGCATGACATTTGAACTGTTCTGAGCAATGTTGTGGTGTTCATTTACATACTCTTGTATTGTGCAAATAGCAGTTTAACAAACAGGAAAACATTCAAGTCAGCTTTTGGGAAAATAATAACACACAAGCATTTGGTGAAAACAGTTCCCAGCATGACACTAATAGCCAAAGCAAAGAAAAAGAAAAAAAGAGCACAAAAACAAGTTTTTACACCTCCAATTTTAGCAACTCTGGAGCTAGATGAACATGCGTCGTAGTTTTTAACACGTTCCAAAATGCATCAAAATGGAAGATGTGTCTGGTTTGCATGCCCCGTGGGAACGATAAAAAAAACAGGGAACAGAGGGGGAATGGCTATTATAGGAATGAATGATTTATCCATTTTCCCAGAAAACACACTGTATATAAGTAAACTTCCCGTTGACATTCCGACACCTCAGAGTGCCTGTGCCAACATCTCTTTTTACAACCCTTTGCTCTTACTCTGTGAGCCTCCACGTCTGATGAGAGTCTGTATATTTTGCGAACTTGACATTCATTAAATGGAAAACAATGGCATGGCAACCCCACATATAACCACAGAGGTTCCGTGTTGAATAATCCCAAAGATGGAATGCTCTTCTATTCACGCATGGTTTCCGTTTTTCCAGGAAGCCTGTGCTACTTGTGTTCTATATGATATAATGTTTCTCCTACACTTCTCTTGAAGTTGACAGTCAAAACAAAGGTGGTTAAAATTCCACTGAGCCATACATGCTACATAATGCAATGTTAGCAAAAAGGTTTTGGGAGGTTGTGATGACAGAACCAATATACTGTTTAACCCCTACTTGTATATTAGGCTAGTAGTGTTTACTAAGGCAACTACTACTTAAAAGCAGTAAAATTTGGCTGTTTGTGCTCAGGATATGAAGGAATTGTCCCAACACACTGCTTGTCAAGGAGAGGTGTGCTCCAACTTTGTGCTCAGACTTCCACATAATAAATTCCTCAGACCTAAATTGAGGTGGAACCTGAGTCACATCTAGGGGCCCTTTTTTACTTCCTAGCAAATCACCAAATCCTCTGTTTTCTTGCAATTTCCGGAGCAGACACGACTTCTCCAAGCAGTCACATAAAAACATTTATCGTTTAAGAGTTTGCCTTATGCATTTGTCTAGAAGTCATGAGGAACTGACTCAGATCTCAGACAGAATCCACTGTGTGAGAACAGTAACACCACAATCCTTTATTAAGAGCAGTGTGTCTTGAGACTCTGAGCTGCATAAACACCCAGGTTATGATTTTAGCAAATGTGTGACCCTGGCCTGAATTATATGGAAGCTTGGGAAGAATTTATAGAATGTATCTGCTGTTACCTTCCATCTGTTTGATTTTTTTTGCCCCCATGCACCCAGAAGTGGAGACCACCTGTTTTGCATTAAATGTTATTTGCACTGAATCCTGGACATGTAAACACCAGCTAGCGCAAGCCCCAGTAAGCTAAGTGGCACCTTTCAAGCATATGTCTGCTCTGAATTCACAGAGAGACTGCTACAAATGAATACAGCCATCAGTCTGAGTCTGGAGACTGTGTGAGATCTGTTCAGTTTGTTTCCTCACACTAACATTACTGACAAGAGCTCGAGAAGTGCTCTGGACTGACTAGCTGAACCTCTTTGTTCTTGACTATTTTCCTTGTACTGACACAAATATGCTTGGAATGTAGAGTCATATTCAGACGGCTTCAAGCCGAGAGGAGTGAGGGGAAACGAGACTGTGATGAGTAAGGCAGAAGAAAGGGGGGAAACCTTTTTGATGTTTTATGTTTGTGGATGAGGTTAGGATTGAAATACTATCCATGTTTTGATAATCAGAATAAATCAATAGACCTGCCTGTGACTGGAAGACTGTTTTCAGGGGGTCTGCTACATGGAAAACCCATGCACAGTTAAGACTCCTACTTGTACATATATGCAACCAACTGTATATTTCATTTTTCAAGTACCACATAATTGGCAATTTCATTTATGTGATAGATAAATAATACATATTTTTCTGGAAAATATATTACATGTCATATATTTCTGTCATATTCTTGGCTTCATGTTTGCACTTATATGTCTCAGATAAGTGAGTAGAACAGTGGAATTAGAAATGTATACAGTACTGTGCAAACGTCTGAAAATGCATGTTAGCATTTTAACCCAAAATAATGGTTTGAAGTCCTGTTTAAATACACTGCTGTGGGAGCGAGCTACAAGCACTGCACCATCTACAGTATCCACACACACAATGTAGTAGCCAGATATTCCTTTTCTGTTTATAGACACACATGAAATTGGACTCAACAGGTCAGATTACAAGTCATTCATATAAACTTACCCTGCTAGGTAAGGAAATCGTGTTGAACACTGATCTGTTATGTACTTGCTCAATAACTGATTTTCATTTTTAACCAAGAACAGTAACAAATTGCAGCTTTATGTAAGGAGTAATGTGCCAGTCGTTACCACAAAACACATAAAAGGCCCTTGATTACACCCTGGGATTATTTTGCAATAACAACTGGCACTGTACATTATCTTGTACACATTATTGTCTTGTATCATGAATATTACGAGATGTGGTTTTCATTTTTACAAATGACTGTGCCATTCCTAAAAGGCACAACATCCCTTTCCTAATCATTCCTTCACTGTTTCTCATCTCCTAGAATCATCTTCTCAATCCCACACGACATTCAAGAAAAACTGTAGTGAGCTTCTGACTCAAGTCTGTTGAATGCAGTCCCTCCACTTCTCTGCTATAGTAACAAAATATTTCCCTTCCTATGGTTCCACTATTAAACACAAACCTTCTGCCTGGGTTTCTACCCTTCTGATACCTAACTCACCTCCCCGGGCTGAACTACAGCCCAGCAGGGTGGACGTTACCTCAGCTAACCCCTATTGGCTAATGTTTTCTTCCTGCCAGGGGTTGTGCAGGCAGTGACACTACGCTCATGCGAGCTGGCTGCTCTTATTCATTAAGAGTGAAGTAGACAGAACTATATCAGAAGGTTGCCAGTACTGTGCGAACTGCACACACTACATGTTACATTTGTTTCAACTAAGCACTGATTATCAGTGTGAGCATGGTCTAACCAACTTACAAAAGTAATGATTATTACAGACTGGACTCAAACAATTTTGAAGTTGCGTAAAGATAAGACACTGCAATATGCATCTGACGGGCAGTAAAGAAAGTTCCATATAAGTAGAGTTTACACAGATTTACACATGACCTTTGACACTAAACTAACCGTTATGTTTAATGTAATGCATACATGCATCAAAAATGCATCAAAAATGCATCAAAAATGTATTAAAATGTCAAACAGGAACTTTGATAACTTTATGGGCAGTTGAAATAGATTGTGCAGGTCTCACAGTAACATCGAGGTCTGAGGCACAAAAACATTAAACTCATGTTTTTGTTCAGAGGAACGACTGTTGTGCATGTGTGTGGTGTTGATCATCAGTGAAAATCCAGTTCCAGGTAAAACACTTGGATGCAAAGCAAGTCACTTTCTCTTAACAATGTCACTTCTTTTTATATCCCTCAGGCCCGGACTCTTGCTCTGGTGGAGCAAACGCCCTCAGCACATGTAACAGACATCTGCTATTTTTACTCTCATGACAGATCTGTGCATGTTCACAACTGCGTTCACAAATGTCCCACTGCGTTCATCATAGAAGATGAGAATGATAAACATATCAATACTTCAGTGCACTATAAACAATACTTCCTTTTCATTTTAGTGTATTAAGATTTTTTTAATTAATTTTATTAGTTAATAATCTTGATTAACAATCTTAATATTGAATTTTCAAATAGCAGTTTTTTAAGGGATCAGATTATCTGTAGCTGAAGTAAATGCCCAGGTATTTCTCATCCATTAGTTCACTATTTGTGACATTTTGCAAATGTCTTGGTGGCTTTTCAGTTTGATTCCATCCGTTGAACAGAAATGTATTCTGGTTACTTGAATCAATACTTAAAGCTGGTCGTAATATATAAGACAATACAGTAAAAATAACACAGTGATTTAAGTACACTGCTATACTATAAGGACAAGAAAGGTTTTAGGTATATTAAATAAACTGTAAAGTAAGACATAAATTGATTAGTTGCACAAGATGATGCAAGTAAACTTTCGGTACAGCAGTGTGTGCATACTTCCGGTCGTATAATGCTGTGTGAGAAGTAGAGTATATTAAGACTTAAGCATGCTCATATTTGTTAGCCAAAATTAAAAAGATGAAAGTGGTCTATCAGCAGATAGAAAATTCTCTTTGCATACCTCTGCACTAACTCGGCATGATATAACAGCAAAACAAGCTTTTATTCTTTCCCTCTTGATTCCAAAGTCCGTGCTCAGTGGTTGACTCAGTGGAGTGTGTACTGTGCATTTCCACACAGATGACATGGTGGAACCATGACACTACCTACACCTAGAGCTGATGTTTGGGAGTGATGATGGAGATGCCCCACTGCAGAGATATTACTGCCGGATTCTGAGATGACTGATATACAGACAGCAGCTGATCATGACTATTCTGTCACTCCATCAGCAGCAGTGAGGCCAGGTAAATTAGCAGAGAGTTATGAAGAATTAAAACAGTTGGTGGAAGAACTGCAACAGCAGCTGGAAACTATACAATTGCAGTCCAGCTTTGGGTTGCAACACATCCCTGGATCAAACAAGAAAATCCATTTTCCATGTTGGCTTCTAATGTTGTTATAATATTCGCCTGTTTTGTCACCATCTACTGATTCCTTTATTCTATTACTGTGTGAGTCTTCGTGTATAGGCATTATGTTTAACCATAATTATGTCTTCATCATAACTTAATCTTGTAAACACTGCGTATAAAACTTAGTTGTCCATCACACCTTAACTGCTCGGCCAAAACAGGAAGTGCTTATGCTCAAGCCTGCTAGACCAGAAATTCAACATCGTCGCCCTCTGCAACTAGCCCACTGGAAAGTGTTACTTGTTTGTAAGTAAAAACATAAAAAGTTCCAGGGTGTTGCTATGCAGTTGCTAGGGTGTTGGTCTCTAGGTTGGTTATTGTGGTTCCCAGGGTGTTTACTATAGGGTTGCTAGGGAAGTACACTGGCATTGGCATTCTGGCCAAGTCTGTTTCTAAGCACACAGAAGGTCACAATTAGGATATTAGAAAACCATCGTCTGAATTACATAAACACTACATATTATAGCCAAACAAAATATGCTGTTGAAATGAGCTGTCAAAACTGTCAGCTGCACTCCTGTTAAACTGCCTCCAGTCTACTAACCAACCAACCGCTCAATGCGAGTAACTCATCATAACTCATCAGTCATAAAACACGAACATGAAAAGGTTCCCAAAGTTCTGCTTAGCAGGGCTTATTTTTGAAGAACTTACAGGCTTTATTACCATACAGTAATGTGTTGTAACGTGAATACATTTACATTATAGGCATACATTTATAATGCATTTTCCATTATAAAGCATTAAGGATGTTTAAATTGGAATGAAAGGATTTAACTGAAGAGAACAGAGTTAAAGTGAGGACTCTGAGTCTCTGCCCTCAGTAGTCCTGCTAATTAGGTGTCTGACAAAGTCAAAAAGTACATGATGCCTCTTCTACAGTCTGAGAGACTGTGATATTGAGAGAAAGAAAAATGGAAGAGAGAGAGAGACAGAGGGAAAGAGACTGATTACGGCTCTGCATTTGAAAAGGCCATTTGCTAATCTGACATCACTGTGTCTATTCAATTTATTAGTGGAGACACAGTCCATATAATGGCCCTAACCAAGAGATTTGAGCCAGTGTGCTAGATGCTAAAGCACTGATTAAACCTTCTCTTGAGAGGCAAGAGAGAAAACCTAGAAAATAAATGTGATCAGAGACCAGTTTCAACTCTGAAGACAGAGCAGACGAAACAAAACACACACAAACAAAAGACAAAAAAAAAGACAAACAAACAATTACAACACAAAAGTAAAATCAGATAAAACAAATTACAGAAAAAATAAGCAGAACAAAACAGAATCAGACTGGACACAACACAAGAAAAACAAAAAAATGAAACCAAAAATACAAGCCATAAAGGAAAAAGAACTACAGTAACAACAAGCAAAAATGAGACTAAACAAAAATACACTGGAATAAAATAGAATTAAATCATTTTTCTGTAAACTTTGTTTAGCCTTACAAAGAAGTCCTCTTGTCTTTAGTCCAGTTGTATAAGATCTGATGTAAACTAGACTGACATATTCAAACTGGTAAGAATTCCATGTCATTCTGTGGCTTAAATTTGGTCTGACTGGCTTTGCCATTTAAACACCTTGAACTTATGCACTGATATGCCATGAGTTAATTAACCATCACGTGATCTTAAGTCATAATACTGTGGCACCAGTCTGCCTGAACTAAATACTGAAAAACAGTGACGTTAATTGACTTCCAATTGAGGGAGCGGTGACATCAGCCTGCTACACTAAACCCTGTCTCCGCTCGCTTCAACCTAATGGATTAAATGACAATAAAAATGTCTTTTCACATTATAATGTTTACGTGTAATTAGATCTGGCTGATTGGGACAATATGGGTGTGTCTGTAGTTGCTACTTTTTGTGTGTATAAAATATTTAAGCATTTGAGCAAGAAAATGTATGTTCATTAACACAATCTCTAATGCCAACTACCTCTGCAAATCCTTCTTTATTTGTATCTTTAACTGCATGGAAAATGCATCGTTGCATGTTAGGCTGTACTACGAGTGTGTGTGTGTGTGCGTGTGCTGAATAAAGCAGTCAGACTTGGCTTCCTGCCTTTACTCCAATCTGCTGATGGCCCTCTTCGTGACGCCAGGGGAAACAGCAGCTATTTTTAGCGATGAGGTCATTCTTAATTAAGCAAACAAAGCAAGTCAGCTGAGGCTCTCCAATTCGTTATCTCTGCTCATCCTCAAGGACGCCCTTTTATCTCCTTTTAATTGAATCTAGCATCAGAAGTGGCTTATCGACAAGCATCGACACTCGGGGATTGTGCTCTGCTCAAAGGCTACGCTGGAATTGATATGTAAACAAAAGGACAGCCCTCGATTGAGTGAGGCCTGACCCTCAACAGGGGGAGGGAGAGGTGTTGGACGGCGACGGATTCCCGATGAGCTGTCTGCTGTGACACGAGGATGAAATGGAGATGAGACCCGAAGATCAAATATCCCACTGCGCAACGTCTGACAGCAGACTTGTGCGATGACATCATTGGCATGTGGTGGCTACCTCCCTCTCTCTCGCTCGCTCTCGTTTGTACCTCTCCACACTTTCTCCCACCCTCTCGCCTCCCTCGCTTTACGTCTCCCGGACTTCCATTATGTGTGCATGGCGAGGAACAGTGGGGGGATGCTCACACTCTGACACCCTTCTCGATGTTAATTAGTGGATTTTTGAAGGAGCAAGCGTTTTCCTCAAGGCTATCAGCAGAGAGGGAACGCTCACTTCCCCAAATTAAGAAACTCAGCGACACGTGTGGTCTTGCAACTGCTAAGTCCCAACGCAGCTCAAAGCAACGCCTATATGAGACTAGTGCCTTACGTCATATGTCAGTGTGCATTATGCATGCTTTACAATTGCTGCATGTGTGTGCTGTCCGCCATCTATGAAAGTTTTTGAAAACAGAGCATTTAAACACAGACAAATTTGGTATATATGTAATGTATAAAATATAAATTTCTCAGCTTAACAAAACTAGGATCTACATAGTGTAAGTCTTCAGATCTAACTATCAGGCTTGGAGCGATAAGTGTTTTTGCACTTGGAATCATTTTCACGTTGTGACACTTATGTTTTATGTTGTGTGTCAGCATACATTACACGTTTATCGTCGGCCATGTATGAATGCCTTCACAAACATGCAACTGGCTGTAAAACAAATTCTAAAGACACATGAGTGGATCTGATGAGGAGTGAGTGAGGGGGTCAGATTTCGGTCTATGTGAGTTCCAGTTGCTCTGATCAGTTTGGATTTCCAAGCAAAATCACATTTTTAAAACGGAACCAATACAAACTATGGCTTGGAATTAAGATATCTTCATTTAATGTGACAAGGTGAAAGCTAAAAGACAGCGAATATCCATTAAGCATTTCATCCGATTTCTCCAGCGCTACAGAAACAAACTCTGTGTCAAAGGCAGCGAGGTTTATTTCAGCAAATGGATGCCATCTAGAGGTTTAAAACAATTCTTTCTTTTGGCATATATTAAAAAAACTCCTGCTTTTGAAACGCAGGAAATGTTTCAGGGTTTCGATGTTCTGCGTCCAAGTCAACAACACATATGCACAGTATCCATGCACAATTGTGAAAATCTCCCTCACAGCTGATCAGATGATTGATAGGTTCCTGTACAACAGCAGACATAGTCTGAACACAGTGAGGCGGACTCCCTCAAATCTCCTTGTAGTTTCTGGACAGCAAAACACATTTATGAATATTCTGGAATTCCGTTAATTTCTTAGTCTAGCCCAGGGGTGTTCAGTCCTGCTCCTGGAGGGTTGGAGTTTCACTCAACACACCTGCCTAGAGGTTTCTAATCTTCTTTGTAAGATCTTGATTAGCTGGTTCTTTGGGGTTGAAGGTAAACTCTGCAGGACACTGGCCCTTCAGGAGCAGAACTGTGCTAGCAGATGACAGAACTACTATATGAACTGTTCTGTATTGTTATGCATATAATAATGTTAAGTCATTGTTTTCTCACTCTTTTGCTTATGAACCCTTGACAGCATGCCCCAGGACACACTCAATCAGCATGGTTAACCAGGTTGTTTTGCTTGTTTTGGGTTTGAACATGGCATAATACTACTATTAAAGGCGTGCTTGTATTTTGAGTTGACACCTTCACACATTTCACGTCTTGGAGTGTGTCCTCAAACTGCTGGATGGATTTATATTTATTTCAGTCCTGTACTATAGCACTCACTCCGTTTGCAGGTGATACAGTACACAGTGTTTTTCTGTCTTAATGATGCACCAAACAGTTGATTTTGGCTTGCTAAATGTTTTGACCGCATCCTTGATGGATTAATTCTGACTTTTGGGGCTAGTTTTACTTGCATTGTCAACTCTTTGCTCTCCAAAAACATGTTACCAGCCTGCTTCAGTGCAAACACAAACAGAAAAAAATCCAACAGCTCCTCCACACCAGCCAAATGAGAAACCAGCAGCAGCATCAAGACAATTTCCCAGGCTGCTCTGGTGTCCAAACATGAGGAGACCGTGTAAAAATACCTTCCTCCAGCATGGCTAAATCTGACTTGAATTTAACAGTAACTGTCTGTTTTTCACCCCTTTCATTGTTCCAGTTCAAAGGAAGTGTTAATGTGCAGATTAAGAACAAGAAAAGAATAACAGAATGTTGTCGTGTCTGAACTCATTCTCATTGGCTGTTTCATTGTTGTGCTCTGTGTTCATGTGTCAGCCGCTCTCACAATGTAAATGCTAAAGCACTGTGACACATTGTTACACACTGTAGCTGAGTACCTGATTTTTATGTAATCAAATTGTTTATAGATTGCAAATTTAAAACATTCTGGCTTTCCAGCATTGGTCAGCACAGAACGAAGCATGTTATTTTGTTTAATTAAGGAATGCAAAACATATTTGCGGGCGGTAAGTTAACTGCCTTAAGTGAGCACAGTTGTAGGTTGCAAAAGTTTGGTGATATCACAACGTGTACAAAGATACAAACATTACCCATATGACTGAACAACAAGGATACTCATGATCTGAGTGATTCTCATGCACAAGAATGCATGCATAAATGACACTGTGATTGATAGTCAGTTCTAGAATAAATAATCCATTTCATGTTTTATATATATATTTTAAAGTTTTTGTTTTAAGAATATGTTAAATTTGAGTTGTCTTCCTCACAGAGATTGTATAGAATGTATTTAAAATAGATAATATCTGCCAAATTATATGATATGATGTCCAGGATTTTTGGACAGAGATATTTATGCACATGTAAAATTTGGTGGCCAGAACACAAAATAAAGAAGAGCAAAACCCAAACATTGCACAAACAACATGACTGTCTATTTGTGCTATTCTTTCTCATTAGAAAAACAATGATTCACTTCTGGATGAATGACTATTGAGAAATCTGTGCTGCATTTCAAATAACTGATAAGTGACAAACTAATGAGCATTGAGATAAAAGAGTAAAACGATATGGTACAAAGAAATGGAACAACAAGAGTGATTAAAACATTGTCTACTTAAGCAAATAAGTATTTAATCATTTTAACTAATAAACACTGCTTACATATGATATAAACAGTGTTATATAATATATATTTGAGCAAATCACATAAGTAAAAAGGAAGATTTGACAAATTTTACTACTAACTCATATTATCATAAATGCTAGAATAAATAAATTACAACAGTTCTGAACTAGAACTGTGTTAAAACTGTGCATGTACTGTAAAGTTTTGGTGAAAGGGAGAAATACTGTCATCTCCTCTTGAATCGTTGCACAGCGGACATACCATAATTTTGACCCAATAATACCATGTAAAAAATGACCTGCAAGGGTCAACAACACGACACAGAACTCTACAACCTGATTTAAAGATCAACTTTTTGGATCATCTTTCACTCATTCTCTGGTTGGGCTGGTCAATTAAAAATAAAGATGTCTCAACATCTGCCCCGGTGGTACCAACACACCCCTGCCAGGCACATCTGGATCTTCTGCCTTCACTCATCAGCACTCCTTCTGCTACACAGACTGGTGTGCTGGTTTGCATCTAATGAATCTGTACATTTTGTCTGACTCCTGCTATTGGTTTCCTACCACCCATGCTCTGACTCACAGGCTATGAGAGAAGCAGAGAAAAGCAGGTCACTGACGATAACTAACCCACCTCCTCTGCCTTCCTTGTCCTCTCCCTCTGCTCCTGCAACCCTGAAATCACAGAACTGAGGGAGCTTAGGGAGATTTGACAAGATCAACAAAACGATCAGTTATGTATTTCAGACTCTGACCGCGGGGTACCAGCACAACGTCATCGCAGAGCCCTGATTGGACTGCAATTTCCCAGCACTGGGAAATTAGATTTCTAAATTGATCACAGACATAAGAACAGTACATTCACATCAGAGTGATTGGAACCATCTCGTAAGATTGGAGAAGATCCATTAGACCCAAAGACAAAGAAGTGAAAAGGAAAAATATCTCCATCCGTGCACACAACAGCTGGGGCCGTGTGGAGAAACATACCATCTAACAGCACAGAATGAAGTCAGGAAATGAAATGAATTATATACATCAATACACTGAGATGCAGCTCCTCTGCACACACTCATTTTACAGCCTTCATAGCATACTGAGATGTGATGTGCAGATGCAGATGTGCTACTCTGCAACATTCTGGATACAGGTGACGCTCACCTGTGTAGATTTCTGCCTCTGATGGATCCTCCACGCGCTTATGCTGAATGATGTAATCAGAAACCTTGCAGCCAATCAGGGGCTCCACATCAATCCACTCCAGTGCCACCAGTGTGCTGGAGGGCTCCAAGTGAGGGGCTAGTCTCAGCCTGTGAACATGAAGAAAAGCCTGGTTATTCTACTGTCACAGTACGTGTTTACAAATTCAGCGAGTAAACAGCATTTTTCAGTCATTGCCTCATAACAGCTGCTGTTTAATGCCAAACGTGATTATCCCGTGCATGCACAATGGAGCATTCACAGGTAAAGGAGAGTGTGTTGGAACAAACAGGCAGAGATGCCAGGCCCCACTACCAGGTAAAATTAGGAGGCAGTAATATAGTTGTAAATAATGCATGAAATAAGTTTAAGACCGATTGTTTCACTTCATAAGACCTCAATATATCATCAGGAGCCACTGGTATTAATTTTGTTGTCTGTATCTGTTTTTTTCACTCTTGAAGACACAGCGCCGGTGGACTTGCATTTTTTATTAATCAAAAAGGACAACGGTTTCATCTAGATATCTTCTGTACTGTTCTACTGCAAAAGAAATGTCACCTACACCTCGCATGACCTGAGTGTGCCTAAATTAACAGCAAATTTTCTCAAAAAGAAAATTTTTCTCTTAAAGACAAACATGAACAAGATGAATGAACATGACAGCATCATCAGAACCTACACTGGCCGTCGCAGTGGGCTACAGCTGGGCAGGCCGTCTTTGTCCAGCGCAGTCAGGTCACATCGGCACCAGTTCTCGATGACATCACCCTTTCCCGCACACCAGTATGAGCTCATCGTGGCACTTTTGAAGGCCTGAAAAATAAATGGCACAGGTGAGAGAAACACAATTATCTCTCCAACCCCTGTCCTTCCGCCGCACACACTGAGTCACCTCCAGTCGCCAGGAACACGCTCCCCCACCTCCATTCGAAAAGTGGCATGTCTCTGTAAAGTTATGTGAGCTGAGGGCATCTGGGGGCACTCTGTGCAGACAAAAACCTGTCAAGATTTAATTGGAAGCTGTACCTAAAAAGGTCAGCCCACGTGTGAGTGCCAAGAGAGTCTACCTCAGGGGCAATAACAGGACAAGCATGGGGCAGAGAAGAGAGGGGAACTGAAATGAAGAAAAAAAGCTCAGACTCATTCACCCACCATAAAGCACATTCTTCCTTCACAGTGTGGTCATTCCGACTGACAGTAATCCCATTTTCTTACATTCACATTGTAGTATTTGAACTAAAGGGGCGTTCATGCTGTGGATAATAACTATAAAGTTTTAAAAATCGCTCTGAATGTAAGAGAATGGCACAGTCCACACCACAACTATAACCATAAAGAGAAAAGAAACAATAGCATTGAAATCACGTTCAGTGTGTTTTCTTCCAGCTGATGAACGCAAAAACATTGACAGCAGCCACGACTGCAGCACACAAGCTTAAGATAAAGAGTGTTACCCTGCGTTCGTGTAAATGCTAATATAGTTATTATTGACAGCTATCTTTATAGTTAATTCTTTCTGGTGTGAGCGGGCCTTCAATCACAGGTTGCGTTTTTAGTAGTTAGTAATACAGTTAGAAATTCATTTTAAGGATTTCTCCCAACACTGCCTGTCCATTTAAAAAACAGTTGTGTAGCTCGGCCTCACCCCTTATTTACACACAGGCAACTCTCTAAACAGCCTTGATGAATGAGGAGTTACTATGCTGCAGGAACAGTAGAGGGGAAAGACTGCAGTCCACTGCGCTATAATGACTTGTATGAGAGATGCCTGGCAGAGACAGAGAGCCGTGCAAGACAAACAAATAGTGAATGAAATGATGCGTGTGAGTGTGTATGAACCCACCATCTTACATTGCAGTCACAGTATACAGCTGTAGTTATCTGTGCTGAGTTAAAGGAGTGTTTATTTATTAAATTAACTGGGTGATAATGTCTGTTTTTGAAAAATTAAGTGAAAAGATTTTTTTGATGCAAACTGTTATCCTGACGTTGTATACAATGTTATTCTTACATATGTATACGGTCTCAGAATATCTTTACTGAGTTTTAAATTCAGCTGAACACAAGATGATAGTGAGGAACTTCAGAAACCCTGAGAAGAACTGTGGATCAACGGAATAAGTTTCATGTGAAAAATATGGCATGTGCAGCAAAGCGATAACTTCAATATCTGTAGCCACAGATTTGCAGTTTCAAAAACCGACAGAAGTCCAGCTTCAAAACCCTTCTGAAACATGTCTGGAGGTGCAGGAAAAACATGTCTGGAGGTGCAGGAAAAACATGTTTGTGTGTGTGTGTGTGTTTGTGTTGGCTGAGAATCCAGATGCTGTTTCAAAGTGTCTCCTGAAAGAAAGAAAACTGATGTTTTAACAAATATATCCATTACAGTGGCATCCAGCAACTGTGAACAGGGTTAATAAAACCCTTTGTGCAAATGAGAAACAGATGAATACAAAAACACAACATGAAATATCATGTCGATGAATGCACAGCTACACACACACGTTCACCACCAGCAGTTTCCTAGAAACATTGAACTTGAAAAATAGACAAAGCCATTATTGCTGTATTTATATTTGCACAGTAACTTAAGTCAGTTTCCGCTAAATAAACAAGGAAAGTAATTAGGGTTGTGTATGTTTGCGTGTGTGTCGGGAGGGGGGTTCTACTGGAGGTCAGTTGAAGAGGGCGGGTGATGCATCAGGCCGGACAATCCAAACTGGGGCTTTCAAAACTGTACCAATAAGCCTGTCAGATGAACTAAAGAAAGGGTGGAAAAATAGACTGTCATTTGATAAATGCACAGTAAAGAAATGTTACAGCGATACGGTGCATTCACTATCCCATCATTTTCCTTTTTGTGACCCCTGATTTCTCCAAATCCTCTTTGCTGTTCAGACTTCAGAGAACCCATTCTCAATAACAAGAAACAATACCATTTGGATGTCATGACTGTGTGATTATCTGTTTAACTCATCTGAGCTCACCCAATCACTGTCCCCAATCAGTGTCTGATGTGTGCAAACATTAGCCAGCTGGCCACAGGAATTGTCTCACCCGATGACCCAAAACCTCAGCAAACAGGTCATTCCGATCATTGGGCCTAATGTAGTGAAGGAAATGTCCTTGTTTCTAGGAATACCTATAAGCATCTTCCAGGAAGGGAGATATGCCTTCGATTGAACCCAAGGTTCAGAAGGGGACATGAGGAATGCATATAAAAGTGCACATTGGTTGAAGCAGAGCAAACTGGCTGAGGGCTGCTTAGAAGCTGATTTGATTTGCTTCCTCCATCTACTTGAATGGGCAGCAAAATCCATGGGTATAGCGTTCCCTGGAAAATTGATTTTGGTCAGCATCTTGGCTAAGGTTTAATACCAACTTATGAGTGCAGTAACCAGCGCTTTCTTCTTGAGTGAACAGAGACTGTATGTGATTGGACGCACCTTTGAATGTGTCCACAGAACTATCCTCGCTGAGAGGTTTAATTCATGTATACAGGATGAGTTTCAATCAGTAAAACTCGTTACTTATTAATTTTTCTGGGAATTGCTTTCAAAAAGTTTTGCAGGCTAAGTATCCAACAACTCAAAAAAGGAAAACATTTACATTTCTCGAGACAGAGAGAAAACCTGGAAGTAAAATGTTGACTGTGAGTAATTATAAACCAGGACAAAACACTTCTGCAGTGTCACAGTGTAATGCTGGCTAATCACAACTGTGTTTATTTAGATCAACAACTTCATTTGCCTGCTCTGTCTACTGGAAGCTTGGGGGAGTCTAAGACTTTAGTTGAACTTAGTTAGTTAGTTTGTCCTTTAACTTTTTACCAGTCTTTGGGCTGATGAACAGAGCAGGTCATTGGGTTCATTTACACAGGCTATTCTGATTCTTGCTTTCTGTTACAGATGTGCAGATCGTAACCGGAACCCAGGGTTCCTTCATTAGAGTGAGATTGACAAGGAAAGCCATAGACAGGCCTTACAAAGAGACTGCAGCTCCCCCTGCTTGCAGAACCATCACTGGCCAAGTGAAATCATAAAGGCTTCAGGTAAACGTGGGGCAGACATCAGTGACAGCATTGTGTTTGAATACAAGTGCTCTGTGGGTCTGTGTCTGCTGGGTTAATTGACAGTCGGCTGGTTCAGAAGACCACAAGAAGCCTTGGCTCGTCCCCAGAGTCGATGACATCAATATCATCCTCATAATCTCGCAGTATCTTCATAGCACACTACAAGCCGGCCTGCCCTGCTCTTGATTGACTGCGCATGCGGCTGCAAGGGGGGGGGTGTTTCACCCACTGTTTGTTTAACTATCGACAGATCTCTGCAAGAGACCGTCTGCTATCGACTGTAAGCTTTCCATTATTGTCAGCACTGCTGTTGTCGGTGAGGTCCAGAGACACAGATATTGTGGCTTCAGCGTGGAAAGCAATTAGATAAGAGAAGTGTGTGCGTCAGGTGTGAGTGAGTCACTCTCTGTCTCTGAATACTGCAGAACAGCAGACTCTGGTTAATGCCATCTTCTGCTTCAGAACGTCAACAACAGGAAGGATGATGTGCAAAAGAGAAGCCTGGCAATCTGCTCCAAAAAACGACTTAATGTCCTCATTACATCCGTGACTCAGAAGACAGTGACTACTAATGGAAGTCTCTTTACTTAAGGAAAGCAAATTTATTACGTTAAAGTCACACAGTTAACCCACAGTTAAGAGCAAAACTGATACGACTTCAAGTTTTCCTTTTATTTTGTCTGTCTTTCACACACACAGAGTCCATCACCCTTCACTCACCACTTCATTCTTTAAAATGGTTTCACTGCCAGGAAAATGACTCCTGCCATCTGCTGGTGTATCTGCTAAAGTAAAAAATGCTAGACTGACTCCACTTCACTGCTAACACTCAGTGAAGAAAACGGTCAAGATCAAGTCATGTTGAAATTATATATATATATATGCTTTTTCTTCATTATTTGGTCCAAATCAAATGGACCAAATATGTTAGCATAATCATATTTTTGTCTACAAAAATAATTTTAAACATTTAAGCAAACGGCTTCAGATGAAACATCAAGATGTTTATCTTAAGATATATATTAGATTATATTAGATTCAACTTTATTGTCATTATGCCGAGTACAAGTAAAGAGCTAATGAAATGCAGTTAGCATCTAACAAGAAGTGCAGGAATATAGTGATTTATATATACAGATAAGTGCAGGGGAGTTGAAAATATACAATATTTACAGAAACTTTGCATAACATGAGCAGCGGGTTCAAATATAAGGATATATATGTAAAGTGTTATTCTTAATTGTTATTGGAATGTTAAAAACAAGCAGAATACAAAATGTTTGCATAACATGGAACATTCCTAACAGTTCTGAACATTCCTAGAACTTTCAAAATAACATTTTTAATGTTAATGGAAATGTCAGGGGACAGTTCTTACAACTTCTAGTTATTAGCTGGATAAAACGTTTCTCTCCAGTGGAATTACACTGGATAACATTTTATTGTAAGAAGTCAATGACCCAATGAAATGAATGCCTCGTTTACCTCTTTAGTGATGTTATCCTGCACTAGGCTGTACAGGGGCACCACACGGCTGACCTCCAGCAGGACGGGCGTTGGGCTGGGAGGTTCACGGCCTGTTTGCCTGCACAGGTGACAGGCCGCCGGGCAGCTGCCTTTCTCCTGACAGCGAATCTCCACACCGGCCACCAGGTCATCAGACAGCAGCTGAGTCTTCAGCAGGCCTGATAGGTAGCTGATGAAGGGAACGGCTTTCAGGTCCCTCCGGCCAGCCTGATCTGTGACTTCTGTGGAGGTGAGAGACAGCATGACATCACTGGTACATCATGTCTTAATGAAGACCTGTGATCCACATCAGCCCCGGTTCTAGAACAGAACCAACAGATGAGGCGAACAGTAAGAATGAGACTATTAGAACAGGAACTAATGACCCTGACTTGACTTATGCTTGAAATAAGGTCAGAGAAAAAGTCCCCTTTAAACGCATGTGCCAAGTGTACCAAAACATTTGTTTGATTTATAATGTTTTGTCTTTGTTAGATTTCATTTTGTTTTTATCTAACATACCCTTTATATATATTTATGTTTTTTTAAATGTCTAAATATGAAGACAATTTTTTAATGAACATCAAAAGTACATTCTGAATCATAAATATTTTTGTATGGATTGAATGCAAGGATGAGAGTAAGACTGTTTAAATAGAAACAACACATTTCTAGAATGAAAAGTCCTGTCCAAGATAATTACTGATGTCCAGCTGTAATATCCTTGGGTGCTTAAAGGGACAGTTCACTTCCAAACCTGCATGACTTTTCTCAGTGGTTGTGTGTCCATACAATTAAATTCAGAATCAAAAAAAGTCATACAGGTTTGGAATGACATGAGGGTGTATAAATGATGGAAGACTTTTCATGTTTGGGTTAACAGTCCTTTTGAAGGACTGCCTGTATGAGCAATTAAAAGATTCTTTATTCATCTCCATAGAGCAAGATAAACTGTTAAAGGATATCAAAGCTGTTTCTAACTGTTAACTGTTGTTCTTCTCACTCCTTAAAGAGACTTTCACATTTTCTTCTCCAACATACAGTCTCAAATGTGATTTTCAAAAAAGGAAAATGACTACATAATTCTACATAAAAACTGCAAAAGTCAGAAAGATGTGAGTGTGCTTTACAAATCAGAGAAGGGTGCTTTTTTAAACGTTAGGCTTTGAAACACACATTTGAGGTATGACTGTGTGAAACGTAGGTTGCAGAACAAAGAGTGAAAAAGCCTCCTAGTAATGCTGACCACAGACTCTATATCACTCATCTGAAGGAAATCCATGGTGAATTACAGCCTACAAACTGACGGCATGGTGGCAGTCCATGATTGATCTCAGGGTCTGGAGAACGTAGGCTGCGTCCAAAAGCTGAGAAATGTCTGAGAAATGGCAGTACACAGGCAGGAAAGTTTGGTCTGTAGTGGTTTGTGTAGTGATGTCAGAACATGGGGGCAGGAAGAACACTACTCTTAGAACTATTAATATGAGTATACAGCTGTTCTGGTTGTTTACCTAAAACCTGGAACAATTAGCATTTTAATACGTTTTCTAACTTTTTCTTCATTCCATTTTCATGATGGCTTTACTATACATCAATGATCCTTGCATGCTAGCATTTTTTGAATATTAGCACTGTCAGAAGTATATCAGTTACAGAAGGTGATGAAAACACCCAAGGGCTGTTTTTTCTTTGGCGAACAAACACAATGCCGTTGTGGGGAGAGGGATTATTAATTGAGTGGTGAGAGTGTGATGGCTACACAGATGTGGAGCTCTGATCTCTGCCCTCCACAGGCCGATGTCCCTCAATGTTCCCATCCACAGGGCCTGAAAATCACATGAGTCATGCTGGACTTTACTCTATAAAAGGCGAAGAGGGAGAACAAACAGTCTGGTGGCCTTTGTGTTTGCAACAACACGCAGATGTGCCAACCCAGACTGCAGCTGAACTCAACAGCCCTGCGTCTGTACCTGTGTCTTGTTCGTCACACAGAAGACGAACAAGAGAGATGTTAGATTATTTAGTTCCCCCCACTAATGAACATAGACAAGACCCTTTAAGGGTTAATGAGTTTTGACATCTCCTTTTGAATACAATATACTATATTGCATAGGGAAGTCTAGAACACATCCTGCAGCTGTTGTTTCTAACCGTACATGGTAATAAAATATAATCCAGCTGTTAGATTGCTTGAGACAGTTTCAGGCACATCCTGTTCTGTTCTCTATAATCTGCTTCTGATGAGGAAATAAAGGAGCTTGAGTCCACCACACTCTAGTGTTTGTGTCTCTCTCCCAGAGCTCTGCTGAAGGTTCCTCCTTACGACATCAGTTGATCTGCTATTGAAGAAAACTGATTATACAAACACAGCAAAATGAATTAGAATCTCACAAGAGACAAAGACACGGACCGAGTACTTGGTAACAGCTCAGAGCAAGCTTTAAAATGATTCAACTGCTGCAGTGCTCTTCATCACATTGAGACGACATGGCCTTTAGAAGAGTTTTCCACATCTGCTCATGTCATGCATGTTGTGTGTTTCCACTCTGTGCTGCTTTGTGTTGGGCCTTGCTTGTTTTTTTTAACATAAGTCGTGTGCCTGCAGCCAGCACTACAGTAAACAGAGTTTCAGTAGACAGGGTTGTGCCTGTGGGTTCATTTAACAATGAAATCGCTTTCAGGCACCACTCCACCCTGTTCATGGTCCTCAGCGGGCCACAAACACCGACCGAAAAGCGATATCAAACTGCATGTACACTTTTGTTTGCTACAAATGAAGCCTGATTACTGAGCAAGTGCAGATAAATGTGTGTTGAAACCCGTGTTTTTGTTGTACTCTGATTCACTATGGCAAGCCTATAACAACGATGAACGTTTAGATGGTTGGGTCGGTGGGTAATAGCATGAATAAAATCTGGCCAGCGGTATGTAAATACAACAGATAAGCAGCATTCACCATTGATCATTAAAACGGCAACTTTCTGGGAATTAAAAAATAATGAAAGCCAGAACTGACAGTCTGCAAGCAAACAGGAAGAGAAAAGAAGTCCGTGATAAAACACGAACCAGCAGGCTGAGCACAGCGCCCGGACCTGAGGGAGTGATGCCGTGCCTCAGGCCTCTTCAACAGGTCAGCTCCTACTGACCTACAGCAGTCACCTAGCTAGTAATCATGTTTAATATAATCGTTGTATTGACTTATTTTTAAACAATAAACGCTACTTACCTGCCCTTTGGGCATTCTCTCTCTTCTGTTGTGTATTTATTTCTCTGGGGTTGTCAGACTGATGTTGAATGACCTCTGTTAACGCAAAACAAGCGCTGCGTCCGGAGGAAGGACATGCACCCTTCTGAGGGCACTCTGTGTCTGTCTGTCTCAGATGTAATCTCGTTGCGCTACACATGACCAATATAATGCATATTCATGTATTAACACAATTTAGTAGTATTATAACAGTTTAGCAGTGATTTAAACTTTAAGATGGATTTTTGCTGCCATCTAGCGGTACATGATTACTGTTAAATATTTTACTGTACAGTAGGATGGATACGCTGTAATGGATAAACAGCAGAAATATTACACGGCTTTATACACGATATTACAAATAAATCAGTATAATATTACCACAACTACAAAAATAAATAAATATGATATAAAAAGGACAATAACATTGGCAATAATATCTCAGTTTCTATCAAAGCTAAGCTGTGTATTCCCTATAGATGAGATAACATGAATATTATTTTAATTTTCTAATAACGCGTAAGGCACCTACAGCCGCTCGTTTGATTGGTCCCATTTCACGTCAATCAACGGACACTTCGTGGGGAGCCAATGAAATGTCACCCGAGGGCGGTACTTACAACATTACGTCACCTCCGCAGTGTCTCGCGCACTCGAGGACGTGAGTGGCGCGCGCGTCGTCACTTAAAGTGTACACTGCTGTCGAAGTGAAGGTAAGAAATCATAATCAATAACTCATAATCAATAACTCATAATCAATAACTCAACATGACAATGCATGTGTGACGCGTTATGATTGTGCATTTCGTCACGGGTGGCATGCGTGCGGCACACGGGCACTCGCAGTGTTTTGATGCTCGGGCCTGTAACCAGCTGATTAAACACAGCAAGATGTATAAACGTATAGAAATATACATACATATCATCAGACATATCATCAGACTCATCATCAGACTCATCATCAGACATATCATCAGACATATCATCAGACTCATCATCAGACTCATCATCAGACATATCATCAGACATATCATCAGACATATCATCAGACTCATCATCAATCATCAGACATATCATCAGACTCATCATCAGTATATGCTGCGCTGTATCAGTGTGAACGCATTCAATACACCTGTGCATGACAGTGCATACTTCTGAAAGCGATAATGATGAGTAAAAGACCAGAAAATACACACGGAGGGGCGACGTGCTGTTTGTTATTGGTGTTATTGGTGTTATTGTTGTTATTGTTGTTATTGGTGTTATTGGTGTTATTGGTGTTATTGATGTTATTGATGTTATTGTTGTTATTGATGTTATTGTTGTTATTGGTGTTATTGGTGTTATTGGTGTTATTGGTGTTATTGTTGTTATTGTTGTTATGGGTGTTATTGATGTTATTGGTGTTATTGATGTTATTGATGTTATTGGTGTTATTGGTGTTATTGTTGTTATGGGTGTTTGGGTGTTATGGGTGTTATGGGTGTTATGGGTGTTATGGGTGTTTGGGTGTTATGGGTGTTATGGGTGTTATTGGTGTTATTACTCTGTGTCTCGGCCTGTGAACGCGTGTGTGTGTCTTCTGGGGACGTGGTGATGAGAGAGGCTCATCTGTAGGTGTGGCAGGACACTCATCAGGCTGCTTGTGAAGTGATATGACATTTCCATCTTGTTCATGTGTGTCATTCTGACGTGTAGAAGTTCAGGTCTGCAGGTCACACTGCTCAGTCCTGTCCTCTGGTCTCGTACTGATGACTGACAATGAGTTTATTATATTAAGTTTAGTAATTAGTTATTTTGAGAGACTGCGTTTGGCCAAGAAATGTGGCCAGCCTACTGAATTACAGCTCCAAACTGTAAAGACATTTTTAATAAATTGTATAATTAAGCAATTTTGTGTTCATGTGCATTTGCTATCATAAACAGTATAATTTATATCAGCTTCACATTCCCTGCTGTTTAGCTATTGATATAGCCATTTAGAAACTCATCACCACTCTTTTGAAATAGTTCATGGAAATACTAAAACAGCATCAAGTTAGTGTTACATTTATAATAACTGTATGTGATACAAATCAAACACATAGACATGTCTTTGTTTTCTCTCTTGTAGACGCCTCAGTCACTCGCAGGCATCATGGCTACACCAACGTCTCTAGATCCAGATTTGGTTCGGGAGGTGTTGGAATGCCCAATCTGCCTAGAGACATACAACCAGGACCAGCTGCGACCCAAGCTGCTGCAGTGTGGTCATTCCGTGTGTCGCCAGTGCCTTGAAAAGCTGCTCGCCAGCACAATAAACGGTGTGCGCTGCCCCTTCTGCAGCAGAGTGTCCAGAATGAGCAGCATTTCCCAGCTTGCTGATAATCTCACTGTGTTGAAGATCATCGACTGTGCAAGTTCATGTACCTCAACTATGGGGCTGATGTGCAAGTCCTGCGCGAATCGCCTGCCCCGTCAGTATTGTCGCAACTGCAGCATTGTGCTGTGCGACATTTGCAAAAATGAGGGTCATCAGCACCAGGGTCACGTCGTGCAGGCCATTCGCGTTGCTGCCGAGCAGCGGCGACAGCACCTCGGTGGGAAGCTGGCAAACCTGCGGGAGGCAATGGGTAACATTCAGAAAAAGAAGGCGGCCATTGACAGCGTGGCGAAATCACTCAGCCTAAAGTACAAGGCTGTCCAGCAAGAGTACGCCAAAAGCGAATTGCGTCTCCAGGAGGAACTGGGCCGCTCACGACGTGCTTTCTCCACCTCTATGGCTGAAATAGAGAAGCTCAATGCCCAGATTCTGGAGGAGCAGACATACCTGCTCAACATCGCTGAGGTGCAGGTGGTGTCTCGTTGTGATTACCTCACCATGAGGATCAAGCAGACCGATTTCACCCTACTGGAGGAGGGATGCAGTAATGACGAAGAGGATTTGGAGTTAAAAAACAATCTGCCAGTCATTCTGAAACTACAGGACCCTGAGCTGGTGAAAACGGAGCACTCTAAACCCTTAGAGGTGGGTCAGCTGACTACAAAACCTTGTACTGTCAATGCAGAGGAGGAGGAAGGACTTGAGTTTGCTGTTTCCGCCAGTGCCCCTCTGGACATTTATTGTGACGTTGACATGGTGACGGCCGTTGAAGAGGCGATTTGTGCCTCGCCCAGTAATTTTAAGTCCAAGTCTGTAGATGGAGGGGGACCTTCTCCAGGGGCCACTGGTGGGCAGCTCTGTCAGTTTGTGAAAAAGATGGGCTGCAAGGGGAATCTTCCGGGCATGTTCAACTTGCCAGTAAGCATTTGCGTCACGCCCCAGGGAGAGGTGCTCGTAGCCGACCGAGGGAACTATCGCATCCAGATCTTCAACCGCAAGGGCTTCCAACGGGAGATACGCCGCAACCCGAGCAGCATTGACAACTTCGTTCTAAGCTTTCTTGGTGCTGACCTGCCCAACCTGATCCCTCTCTCCATCGCCATCACTGCTCAGGGACTCATCGGCATCACGGACAACTACGACAATTCTGTGAAGGTTTACACCACCGATGGCCATTGCATTGCCTGCCATAAGAACCAGCTAATCAAGCCATGGGGAATCGCTGCCATGCCGTCAGGTCAGTTTGTTGTATCAGATGTCGAGGGCGGGAAGCTGTGGTGTCTGGCTGTGGATCGTAACGTAGGCGTGGTAAACTTTAACCGCCTGTGCTCAGCGGTCAGGCCCAAATTTGTCACTTGCGACTCCTCAGGTACAGTCTACTTCACGCAGGGCTTGGGCCTAAACATTGAGAACAGACACAATGAGCACCACCTGGAGGGCGGGTTCTCTATTGGCTCAGTAGGAATGGACGGGCAGCTGGGAAAACAGCTCAGTCACTTCTTTTCAGAAGCTGAGGACTTCCGTTGTATCACAGGCATGTGTGTGGACTCTAACGGGGACTTGCTTGTGACAGACAGTGGCCGTAAGGAGATACTGCAGTTCCCCAAAGAAGGTGGCTATAACATTCTCATTCAGGAGGGCCTTACCTGCCCCGTTGGAGTCGCTGTTACACAGAAAGGACAACTGCTAGTGCTGGACTGTTGGGAACACTGTGTGAAAGTCTACACATACCTTCAGAGGAGACGTTCCTCTACCTGTTAGACTGTTGTGTATGAAGGACATTTATGGACGGTGTTTAGGACTGATCACTTCTGATATATGAGCAAAGGCTTGCATTGACCCAAGTCATACAGATGAGATGCAATCACTGGTCACTGCCATGGAGCAATTAGAAGATTATTATTCAGAGAGTATTATTTTGGCCACTTTGGACAAATATATTGGAATACAGTACAACTGATGGCAATAACTCAGTGTTGTTCTTTTTCATGTAGAAATGAGTTCTCATGAGTTCTGTGATTTAAATGTCTATGCTGCTGTACTGGCATATAAAGGTGTTTTGAGAAACTGATAGAGCAAGGTGAAGTGTTGTAATGTTAATCATAGGAACATTATTACAAGCATATGAAGGATTTGGAAAATGTGCAGATTCAAAACACTACAGGTGTGAGTATCATGTTCATGTGTCGTAGTTTCACTTATTTCCCAGAATGCCTCAATGTTAAAGTGCCCCCTCATATCTCAAGCCTCTACCAGTCAATGATATGTACTCTGTTATGATTCAATAAAATGGTAAAATACAATGGTAAAATAGTGTGAACAAACTAGTGAACATTAAGCTTGGAAAAAAATATTTATTGCAATTAAGTTGTCTGTTGTTAATCATTAATCATTGGTTGTGATTGGTTATACTGTTATCTGGTGTGTGACAGTTCTGCTGTGTTGCTGCCTACAAAGGACTATCAAAGAATTCAGACGCATGTCACCGTCATCATCGCAAGAGTTCAACTGCAGCTCAGTCAAAACAGTACCTGAGCACTCTCCTACACTACACAGTGTGTGAAATGATATTTTGCATTTAAGTGTCCTTGTTACTAGGAGATAGCTCTTAAGGTTGCTTGGTCCATCAAATGTATTGGGTTTATTCTGTATTGGTCTTGCTTGAAAGATTAAGGTGAACTCCTAAACACATAATCCTACTCAAGATATTTTGTTTGCACATGAATTCCTTTAGGTCTTCTGTTACCTTATATTTAATAAACACTTTCAAGGCTTATTTTATTTGTGTGCTTCAATACACAACCATGTTTTTGTCCGGCTCCCTCGATTTGCCTCTATGTTAATTTCAGGAACTCGGGGGGTAAAAATGGTAGCTTATTGGCAGAACAGGTATAATCGCTTGATAAAGGCCCTAGAGATGCTCTTTAACATTACCCATCATGCCTTTGGGTTACATTACATATCTAAAGACCTAAACAATGCGTAAACCTTTCCACTGTTGTGCTTTTGAGAGACAGTTTAAAGGATACTTTGAGTTTAAATTGCAGTTATAACATCTTGAGTATGTGTTTCACATTGGTGATATCTGTGAAATGAGTCCCAAACTTTTATTTGTATTGTTCATGACCCAGAAGTTCTGGTCACCATGGTTATTTTTGCTGCTGTTTGCACAAGCATAGGGCGGTTTTGGCCTACTGGTTAGTGAGTTAGTTGTTAGTGAGTCTGGCTTGTAATCAGAATGTTGCTGGTTTGATTCCAGCACTGGCAGGTAGCAACTGAAGTGCCTTTGAGCAAAGCACCTAACCCCCAGTTGCTCCCCGGGTGCAGTTGTAGTGTGCTGCCCACTGCTCAGGGTGTGTGTTCATGACTTGCAGTGTGTTCACTCCTCACCAGTGATGGGTTAAATGCAGAGGTCACATTTCGGGTATGGGTTACCATACGTGACAAAATATGTCACTTTTTAACTTTCATTTATGTGTACACCATTTAAGTTGCATTAAAAGTTTTTCCCTGAATGTTCCTAAAACAATTATGACCAGGTCACCAAGTGGTCTTTTTAAGATGATTGGCTGATGGAACAGGCAACGTTTACAGGCTAACAATTCAAGTTTCAATTCAGTTGAAGTGTATGGTTACAGCTAACAGGCCCATGTTAGCCAGTCACACATGGAATCTTTGAGTTACGGCCTTAGTCTGTCAGAAGCAACTTAGGGCACTTTCAGACATGAAGATAAATGACCCAGAAATCAGGCTGCTGTAAATGTAAATTGGTACAGACAGATTAAAAGCAGGAAAAATGTGAAATAATGTGTAAGACAAAATGGTGCTTTCTAAACCTCAGGGACATTAATGACACGTTACAAAAAATGTGTTTATATATGAGCCACCTGACCTAAAAGACAATAACTCATCATTGTTCATACTGTCCTGATTGTTTAAACTCTTCATAGTTTTGTGGCCAGTTTCCACTGGTGTAATAACTGAAACCAGAGCATCACACAGAAACATTTTCATACACAAAGGCCATAAGATAAAATATCAGGATTTTACCTTTATTGATTGATGATTGATCATATGTTCAGTATACTCTGAGTATTCTTATGCTTTTGTTTCCCTGAGCTGACCCCTCACTCTCTCTTACCTTTCTGATACTGGAGCCAGAGCTGTTGTTGGGTCTTCTTACTGGGGAAGTAGATGTTGCAGGTGAGTTCAGATCCGTACAGAGCCTCAGAGATGTAGTGGCTGCCGTACTGTTGAATGAAGGCAAGCATCTCGTCTCGTGTGCTGTCCAGTGTTAGTGACTTTAGAACCTTTGAGAAATCTGCCCAGTAGAAACAACACACAAACAATAAATGACTCATTTTATTTTTCAGCATATTTTCAGCTCATATTTTACCCTTAATTAAATAAAAAGTGAAATGATATTTTGAATAAAGCAAATAAAGTAAGCACATTTTGCACTGTGACAATGACACCACAAAAATCTCATCCAAAGATGCTCATCCAAAACACTTTAATTTACATCTTTCAGTTCTATAATGTAATAACCCACATGTTCTTCAAACGTTTCATTTGGGGCTTTTAAATGTTACTTGATAAAGACCTTCAAGAGGACCTAATGCTTTATTTAATACACTCATTGTCATAGCCTGAGAGTTTGTTATTGGTAGATAACAGTGTTTCCCATCAAATGAATGTTTAGAGGATTTTTGCCTTCTGAAGGGGATGTGATCACATTCAGAGCAGCATTAGCATGTTTCTCATTTGGCTCTTGTTAGTGTCTGCAGGTGTTTTACCTGTGGACAGGGTGATAGCACTCAGTTTCACCTTATACAGGTTACTCCGCACTCTCCACTGTTGCATCATGGGATATCCCGTGGCTTCACTGAACTGAACATCTCCTGAAACACATAAAAATAACAATTTCTTTCTTACAGTATCATAACTTGTTAAACATTCTCCTTTGTGTAGCAGACAAACAGGGCGCACATCAGTGGGGAGGGTGATGGGGGCTTTGGGGAGGGGGACCTCCAAAAAAGTGGATGCAAATAAGAGCCAAGACGTATTTATGAGTTGAATAAATAGGACTTTATTTAGGTACAAACTGTCACCTACCTGTGTTTTCCGATAAATTGGTGACAGGCCTTTATTTAAACTAAAACTACTAAAAACCTGACTAAGGTGGGCCTTTTAAAAACAAACTTGGGAAAATTTGCACACCTGTAAACAAGCATTCAAACATTTTGGAGACACCGATGGTGAGCTGAGGGACTGACAGCTATGATAAAGAAAATTAAAAATATTTAACATGACCTGCTGCGTAAATCCCTGTTCCAGAAACATACAAGCCACTTTAAACCCTCATGAGTTCTAATCCTTGTGAATTCTAAGTATAGAATTAACCTAACTTCCAATTTCTAATGATCTCAAGGTAGGTGGAGGGTTTACCAATCTTTGTCTGATTCTTATGAGAAGGTGTCAAGGATTTAAAACCTCCCAGTGCCTATCAGGAACCTGACTACTAAGCCAAGATAACAGCTGAGGTAACAGCCACATACACTTTTTCAAAGAAAGGAAAGCACAGAGCAGATACCGGATTCTTCTTGGTGGGAAGAACACCAATCCACGAACAGACTTTACTTCAAGGCATATGCTTTCTTTGGTAGATGGAGGTCTGGCTTGAGGTATAGTGTCTGCTATGACCGGTAGTAGACCACTTAAGTCTGCCACGTCCCATTCAGAAACCTCATGTGGAGGATCCAAAGGTGTGGACGTGGGTGCCAAATGTTGGCATCACGCCTGAAAACCAGGTCTGGGTGTGCCAGTCCCTGTCCTCCCTGACCTGGCACACTATTTGTGCAAGCAGGCTCACTGGGGGAAACACATTTGAGAAGCACATTTGAGGCCTAAACTTTCACCCCCTCCCCGCATATACATTTTATGGAAGACAAAAAAAAAATTTATATATAGATAGAAAAATAGGGGATAAGGGGAAAAAAAAAAGAAAAAAAAGAGGGGGGTATTTTTTGGGGATAAGGGGGAAAAAAAAAAAAAAAAAAAAAAAAAAAAAAAAAAAAAAATAAAAAAAAAAAAAAAAAAAAAAAAAAAAAAAAAAAATTATATAATTTTATTTTTTTAAAAAAAAAAAAAAAAAAAAAAAAAAAAAAAAAAAAAAAAAAAAAATTTATTATTTAAAAAAAATAAAGGAGGGGGGGTTAAAAAAAAAAAAAAAAAATTTGTTTTGGTTTTTATAAAATAATTTTTTTTTTTTTTTTTTTTTTGTGTGTGTGGGGTTTAATTTTCCCCCCCCGCATATAAACATATACTCAGGGTTTAGCAGATGTTTCTGATAAATGACTGTGTGATATACAGTAAGCCAGTATGTGAAGGTTTATCATAACTGAGGTTTTTATTTGTTATATTAACTGAGCCTTGCGTGAAGTATATGCTCACATCAAACTAAATTTTGACTGTGTTTGGTGCAAGAAATATATAAGTGGACATCAAGGAAAATTATAATGCTAGAAGAGTGAAGAATCAGGCTTATTAAAGGCCTTGTTTACAGTCCATGAGTGTGTGTATTTCACCTGAGAGCAGCTGGAGGTTGGGCAGAGGTTCGGAAAGAACTCCTCTACACTGCTCCTCCACAGGCAGGGGAATCACCATCAGACCGTCAGCCAGCTGAGGAAAATCCTTGATGAAGTTATTCTCCCTGGAATTCCAGTACATAGGGATATCAGAGATATACAATCATTAATGCATTCACTGGCTGTGTCCCAATACAGACTGAGAGTTAAAGAGCAGGTATAGCACATTCACATTTAAAGGAACAGTGCACCTACAAATCATTTCTGTGAATAAAGTTTCAAACTTTACATTTCCTTTACTTCAAGTATCGTAATCGTACAACTTTCCAATATATTTTCCATGTAAAATTCACACAGCATATTGTTTTCCAGCAAATGAGACTAATAAATGACAAACACTGAATAAGCTTACACTGTAAAATAAAAAAATGTAAAAACAATGTATGCAATGAAATCAACTTTAAATTGCATTGTGTTTACAGGGTAAAAAAATATTTTAATTAAGCTTATTAACTAAACAGAGCACTAATTGCTGTGCGGTAATTTCACACTAATGAACTATTTACAAGAAAACTTCAAAAACACTAAATAGAGCCAAAGCATCTGTTCAGTGAATAGCAATGACTCCATAAGTCACAAACACACAGTTAAATGATTTACTCACAGGGGCTTATGGGTAATTTCCCAGCCACAAGGCTCAGCAGCAAACGTAATAATAAATGATTCATAGTGCTTTTCCATAATGGCTTTACAACAGCAAACTCAAAATCAAACTGTACTCAGAAAATCCTCTAAGTGGATAATCTTAAGCAATAAATGGTGTCACAGTTATGATCTGAATGTCAGCTGCTTCATCTCATGTGACTTCTTTGTATAAATCACCAGTAACACACAAAACCTTGACCAGCTTCAGTCTGAGAACAGATTAAGTCAGATGATGCTAGAGGTCATACATTATCTGTGAGTATATTTACAATATTGTTAATAGAGTCTTATGAACTGAGTCTTACAAATGTTTTAATTTTATTTTCATTTAAGCTGCAAGCAAATTCCTGATGTTTCTCTCTTTCACTAGAAGATCTAGCCCCTGATGTGTTATCAGTTAATGGCCGGTCTCTAGGGGGCACTGTGTTTTATATCATAATTGCAATGTTTTATTGACCAGCATCCAAGAATGGAACTATCCATTTTTAATGATATTTAAACAATGTCTCTGTGCATGATGTATTACATAAGTTTTTTGTGTAATAATTTCTTTGTTCAGCAGATGTTTTTGAGAGACGTTTTGAGAAACAGTCACAGGTTCTGGGAGTTGTGATTGTGCTGGGACTTCCACTTTCTCTTCAATCTAATAAAGTGTAATGAGTCACCAATTAAAATCCCTCAGCAAACACTCAATCTTCTTAATTGAGCTTCCGCTGTATGAAACATCAATAGCAAACAAAACTTTCATCGCTCCAGACTGAGAGACGCACCTCTCGAATACATAATAACACTGATAGAGAATTTGTATTCAGGGGATTATAGAGCAGAAGTGATGCTGGCTAACATGTTCACTGGTGTGTGATGTTAATAACTACATACTGAGCAGATGTTTACATTAAACAGTGACTCCTGTATATACACACACATACAAAACAATCAAATGCTAGTTGCATGCTCATGTTTATCATGTCAAGAAAAATGCTATTTGTGTTTGTTCTCCTAAAGTATGCAGAACATACAGTATGCAATAACACATTTCATTTGTAAAGCTGCAGAAGAGGGTAACTGTCTATGTAGGGAGTAGACAGCAAGCTATAACAGAGCTAGTAGCATGTCCACATGCTCACTAACCAGTAGATGTCAGACTGGATCTAAGGTGATCTGTAACTATTACTTTGTTCTTCTTACTCAGTGCTCTGTTAATTTTTTTTCTGGCTTTCAAAGTGCCTTTCAAGAGAACAGTGTAAACCGCAGGAGTCAGTAGGAGGCAATCAAGACACGCTTTACTGGAAGAGTGAAGTTGAAACTCAAGGGCACAGAGAAAGAGAGAGAGAGAGAGGCCACAGTCTAACGATTACTCACTCACCCTCACACAAATCTATTGATTACCAAATTAAATCACCATGAGTCTGACCTGAGGAGAGTCAGTCAGCCCATCGGGGTGCTCACAAATAAAAGTTGGGGCGTATGGATTTTGTCCTAAATAAGACTTTGTCCTTGCCACCAGAATGAGCTGCTTAATAATTATTGTATTTATACCAATCAAAGCCTGATCCCATCGCAGAGTGATGGTTTCTCCTGAGCAGGCGTGAGAAATGTTTTTTTTACTTTTAGTGCTAACTTTGTGATAAGATTTGGTTTCATTATCTTGAGACAAATAACTGTTCTCATTACAAATTCAACAATACAAAACAAAAAGTTAAAATGAGAAAACAGCATAAAAACTACCAACAAGCACCAATGAATGTTCAGAAGTCACAATCTATCAGCATGTAGTGTAATGTGGTGATTTCCTGCCTCAAACACAAGGGCCCTTATAAAAGACCTCAAATAAACACAGTCAGTCAGTCAGTGCTATGTTCCAGCACACGGCACACACAGCCTCTGAGTATTTCAGCTGCTACACCTGATCACAACTCACTGCTGATGATTGAAAACTGAGCTCTAACACAGAGATTTAAATAATTTCTTCCACAGACTCCTCAGAGACAAGCAGCAAAACACAATACACTTTTTTATACACATTCAATAATGTGTGTGCGTTGGGAGAGTGACTTTAGAAGTTATGACCTGCTGAATCCACACAGAAGAATCATTGTGTGCATGTGTGTGCATCTGCATACATTATCTGCATATATAAGCGCATACAAGTTACCATGGCATTATTATCTGATACCATCATTGTATCATAATATTACTACAGTACATTAATACAGTAATGTATTATGAAATGAAATGTACAATACTTACATAATACTTTTAAAGGAGTATGACATCAGAGAGTAATGTGAGCTGCAGTAATGTGCTAAATGTTACCACGATTGGCACATTGACACTGTTTTACACTGTTTTGTTTTATTTTAATAAGTAAAAACAAATTTATAAGGCAGAAAACAAATGAAACAAATGCAAAAAATTTAACAGTTATAAATAATGCTTGACACATTGTTGAAATGGGTGTCATTAAGTTCATGTGTGAGGTTCTTTAGCAGTGTAGTCTACACAAACAGTGTCTGTGTGTAGGAATGCTCAAACAAAACAAAACACAGACGTTTGTGTGTCAGGAAATGAATGGGTGTTGTATTCAGGACTCGAGAGTCTTCATTAGAACTTCATCTCTTGTTTGGAACTCTCTCTCAGGCAGCTGTGTTGCGTGTTTGCCCCACAGCGGATTCGCAGTTCTGTCTCTGTTTGTCCAGTGGACAAATAATGTAAAAAAACAACAGACTGACCAGAACATACAGGTTTGCAATAATAGGAACTAGTGAAGAAATGCAGAAGAAACCAAACAATCATTCAATAAAAGTGACAGATGATGAACTGCTGTACAGAAGTTTCCAGAAAGATACTAGTGGTTGCCATGGGATTGCTATGTGGTTGTTAAGGTGTTTATAGTAGAGCAGGTTTGAGCAGGTAGCTGTGCATGAAGTTAATTGTTTAGGGAGATTGTTCACGTCCTGTACACAGAGTATTAGTTATAGAAATAGTGATGCTTGACTTAGCAAACACCCATAATAAAAGATCCCGTATATACTGCAATTTACTGTCACATCCATAAACTTTTATTCAATGCTAGTGATATTAAACAAACACCTATAAACACGTCTCACATTTCACAAGCACTCAGTAAATGCAAAGCTCATATTGATCACATTCTCTCTATCGCTTTCACACACACACACATACTGGTTTTCATGTTTTATGGGGACAATGACCATAGACACAATGTCTTTTATACTGTACAAACTGTATATTCTATTCCCTAACCCTTACCCTAAACCTAACCTTCACATAAACCTTGCATTTTTACATTTTCAAAAAAGATCATTTTGTATGATTTATAAACTTATAAGCTAAATCAGGTTAACTGAACTGAACTGATCGTAAGAACAGCAAACAGTATGTGTTACTCAGCACTGCCCAAAACTCTTCAGAACAGTCAATAGCAATAACAGAACAATAGCAAATACATTTAAAAAATAATAAATTCTTACAGATTCTGATTGTTCTAGCAAAGTCACCTGCTGAGCACAGCGACTTGTCTGTGTAGTAAGTGAAATCGCTGTTCGCTCCTTGGTAAGCAGCATATCAGCATATCGGCTTATCAGTGGAAAACTCAGTAGCTACTGGCTATAGTTGAGTGACTTACTGCAGCAAGTTATCAGTCTTCATTTTGGACCTTTCAGTCATAAGCATCAAGACAAATGTGATAACTGAAGCCACACCTTCTTTCTTTGTCTTTCTTCTTGTCATTCGGGCGGCATTATTCAAATATCGCCACACTGTGACATCAGAATGGGGGAGGCGTTCTCATCAGGTCTGGTGAGCCTTTTCTTAACATCTATCATTTTGTGGGAGACTTTGTAACTGCAAATCTTATGCAGCTGTTTGTGCATGTATAACAAACTAAAGAAACATGAAAACGCATCATAAGACCTCTGTAACGTGATCACATTGTCTCCCAATCACATTCACTTTAGATTTTCATCTAACAGCACACACCAACACATTAAACCTCTGGATGATCCTCACTGCATTTCATTTTCACTTCACTGAAATGTTAGCACTGTTACAAGAGTATTTTTTAAACATTGAGCACATTGTTTTATTATGTCTGTTATGTGACTACATTTACTCTTATAAATTCAATTTGACACTTTATTAGGCACTGTGAAATGATAATGTTACATCAATGTTCACCACTAGAGGGATCACTTCCCCCTCACAAGTCAAGGAATGATTGTGTTTGCTTCTGAGACTCAGAAACAATGGGGTTCTGACCACAGAGGTGATTTTAATCAGAGAATACAGTCAGCAGATAGCAACAGAAATCCTTGAAATATATCTGTTACCAAATGCAACATCTAGGCTAGATGATATAAACAATATATGTGTTCTGTGGCTGGTTGCATAAACTGCTAAAAAATCATCATATTGGTCATAATTTTATTAAGTCAGCTACATAAAACAGTAGATTTGTCTAATCTGAATATGTGAAGACAGTCTGATTAGCTCTTACTAATTGCTAGTTGGTCAGACTAGTTCTTAAGGTGTTAAGTTAGCAGCTATGTTTATGAGCCAATAAGACCTACATAGACACTTGTTAGTCCAGCACACCACACATAGCCTATTTATGTATTCACCCAGAAATAAACCAAATACAATTTCTGATATCATTTTTAAATAAATGCTAACATGACTACAATACACACATGGCCAAATAATTTTATTTTAGAATTATTTTGCAATATACAATTTACTTATTTTTACCTAATATACTGATGATTATAAAAACATAATAGTAATATAATATTATTTTTCTATAAAGACCTTACTATAATCATAGAGTAGATATGTTCACACATGATCAAACATTACACAATATAACACACAGATGTATTCTTACACCTCAGTTAACAGAGCATTGTGTTAGCAGTGCAGCGGTCATGGGTTTGATTCCCAGGTAACACACACTGCTAAACTCTAAACCTTAAATACACTGTAAGTCTCTGTGAATAAAAGCATCTGCCAAATGAGTAAATGTAAAATGAGGCATGAAACACTTACTTTGAGTAACTCCTAAAGCTATCTAACTGATGTCACATTCAGTGTGTGATTCAGTGTCACATCCAGATTAAACAGAAATGAAAGCTCACATACTAGACAGCAAGTCAAAGGATACAAACTCTTCAAACAGAATGAGCTATCAGTATTAAAATAATATAAATTATCAAAATATTTTGCTGTTCCATTCCTGAATCTGAAGCCCCTCCTTCAGAATTAGGCAATGTTACTCTGATTGGTTAGCTGGCGCAGTGTTATAATTGGCTAACTGCGTTGTCAGAAATATCACGAGATACATTCCAATGGACAGGGTTCCTGCACAGTGTTCCCTGCTCCCTGAGCATGGTATAGCCACTGAAGTGGACTTCAATGATAATAATTGCTCATTTGGAACACCCTGCAATGTCATCACAAAAGGAAACAACATAGTAGAACCCCATAAACAGTTAATATTTAAGTTTTGGGTGTTATATGATTTTAAATGTGGCATAAATGTCATAACTTGTATCAGAGGCTCAGAGGTCATCAAGTTGTAGGAACCTATTTTTAGTTGTTCTTGAGTCACAGTGTGTGATTCTAACTCAGTCCCCACCGAATAACAACGCATTTGTGAAACCACCCACATTTGCCTGCTTTCGGCTCTGTTTCGCCCAACATGCAATGAAAAAAATATCAAACCATCAAATCCTGCCAAATGATTCATCTCTTCTCCTAAAGCGCATACATCCAAGTTCTTATGCTTGTAACAGGACACATCGCCTACAATCATGTTAACATGCTGAGTTCAGTGGAAATAATCACAAGTTATAAATAAAGAAATAAGTAAAACACTTTTGGCCCATTCGTGTGAGGACAATTACGCATTCAGCCTATCAAACTTTAAAACTCCAACACCCACATCATGCAACAAGTCAAGAAAAGTTCTTTTACATGTCCTCGAGGAGAAAACATTTACTCATGAACTTAAATGCGACTGAGATGAATTAATGTAATACAAAATGGCATTTGTTTACAGATGTCAGAAAACTTGTAGTAGATTTGTGTGCTGCTCAAGGGGACATCTGTCCTGTTCTTCAACAGGCTGTGTAACTGTAAAGCAGTGCATTAACAATTCAGTTGTGAATGTACTGTGTATATCAGACAAATATAGGCTGGATTTACACCCCCACTATTGTGCTCTTGGAAAAGACACTGGAGGGGGTTATCTCTAAAATAAGTGTACTGATGTTTACTAAATGACTGTCTGCTAAATGAATAAATGGGAAAAAAAAGTGACCAACACATGCTCTTTTCCAAAAACCCAGCGAGCTGCATGCAGAGATGTTTTAATTTATCACAAGTGCACTGTTGACTCATGACTGTTTCATGATGTAGGCAACACAGATATGCTTTCTTCCAAGACACCTGATGGATGAAATAAAAAAATATTGACTGAAAAAAAAGCATATAATTAATATTTATTCAATACCTATACTGAAAAGTATATAATAATGTGCTATTTGTAATGCTGTGTAAGCTAAGCAACAATTATGTCCTGTGCTATTTGTGTGGTGCATATGAAGTGTTCCAAACCCATCGCTCAATAGGGAACAAGATGGTTAGTATGCAGTCATCAGACAAAGGCATGTCATTAGGTTGTAGAAGAGAACAGCTGAATAATTACAGTGATGTTAAGGTAATCTACAATGACCCAAAATGGTCTACTGCATACTAAAGCCCAAAATAATCTACACTGCATACTAAAGCCCAAAATAATCTACACTGCATACTAAAGCCCAAAATAATCTACACTGCATATTACAGCCAAAGTAATATACACTGCATTCTACAGCCAAAATAATCTACACTGCATACTAAATCCAAAATAGTCTACATTGCATACTAAAGTCAAAATGATCTCCACTGCATACTAAAGCCCAAAATAATCTACACTGCATACTAAAGCCCAAAATAATCTAAACTGCATACTAAAGCCCAAAATAATCTAAACTGCATACTAAAGCCCAAAATAATCTACACTGCATATTACAGCCAAAGTAATATACACTGCATTCTACAGCCAAAATAATCTACACTGCATACTAAAGTCAAAATGATCTCCACTGCATACTAAAACCAGAAACAATCTACACTGCATACTAAGGCCATCACATCAGCAGCTCTTCAAATGTAAAATCTGTCTATGATTAATGACATCAGTCAGTTAACTGGGCAGCAGAACATACCGCATCTTTATTGTGTGACAGGAAATGAGAAATAAGTGTGACAGATGAACCCTGTGACAGTCTCTGTTTTATACCAGCTGATCTGAGTCCATGTGTGAAAGTTCCTCACATGCAGAGCCAGCAGCACACATGCACCACTCACAGTTTGGTTGGTGCTAAAGATACAATATGTCTCTTCAACAGTTTGACAGCCAGCTATTGGCAGGGACGCATCCGGTTGGTCGACCATATTGTCATGACAAGTCATGAATGAAACGTTTGAGTCTTGGACCGAACGCCTCGGGCTGTGGACTGAACAGATGGGCTTCACTTCAGGCCACATCAATTTTTTAAGAGAGCAGAGTGAAGATTTTATTGGCTTCAGTCACTGTAGTTTAATAGAAGGGCTGTTCTTTCCACTGTAGACAACAGTGTGTGTCCCATCTTAGTGGAGACTAGATGAAATTACACTCAATTCAATTCAAGTTCATTTATATAGCACTTTTCACAATGGCACATTGTTACAAACCTTTATTCCTAAGGTTTATCCTTAAGGTTCTTAAAAGACCAATTTTGGTTTCACAAAAAGGAACCATGTCTTTCTTACTTTTGTATAATCTAAAGAACCTTCTTCCATCACAAACCTTTTGTAAAAAAGAAAGAACCATACAGCCCAAAATGTTTCTTCTATGGCATTGTAAACATCTCATTTACAGTGTAAATTATAAGATGTTCTGACTGATAGTTATCTTGAGGCTGCCATGATTATATACTGTAAATACAGGACTATGTAAGTAATATATTAAATAGAACACAATAATCCATGTACATGCTATTTACTGAGGAGCTGTAAATGAGAAACAACGTTTCTTCAAAGAACAGAGAATGTCATGATTATGACTGGCTTCATTCTGATATGAAACTTTTCACAGTCTAATCAATTCCGGATGAACACACTGTTTTTATGATTAAAGATCCTGTTTACTTCAGAATTGTATCACATTACAGAAGGGAAATAAATTGTGAATGTCGCACTAACTATAAGTAGACGAGATTAAAAGAGCTCAGAGCTGAAAAAGAACTCAGATGTTAAACCATCTGTGAACCGTCCTTAACAAATAATAAATTAAAGTCCAGAGCCGTTCCACACACACCTTCTAAACCTGGTGAAAAGCACAGCTGAGTCTCACAGTGTCAGAAGATGCAGGAAGGTCAAAAACATTTATGAAACCCTTGTTAACCACAAACATTGAGCTCATTACCTCAATAACCCCCTGTCAGCTTCAGCAAGACAGTCCAGACCTCATGAGAATAAACTAGGAGGTATGTTCTGTACTCAGGGCCTCTGATGTATGTCTTCTGTCTTCTGTGTGCTGGTGCTCAATGGGAGTCATTGACTAATAATAACTTATATACACTTAAAAACTTCCTATGAAAAATTTCCAGGTGAACATGTAAATCTTTCATTGAGGCTGAAATTAAAGGTGTTTCCAGCTGTACATACATCTACACAGGCTGGATTTTAATTTTAAAGGGCCTATCGCAGCTATAATGTAGCGTCTTTTGTTTTAAACAAACCTCACATACTCCCAGTGGGCATGTGTTTAAGGATGAATAACATATTAAATCTCAATTTTAACAATACAGAGAGATTAAAGTAATATATCTAAGCAATTAAAACTGAAGAGGGGGTTTTCAGTAAAATGTAATTCCACAAAATGCAAATTGTAACTGAGGCAGAAGTTAGGACACCCTCACATGTATTCCCTCTTAAAATGACTCAAATCACACAGGTGTATCACACCAGGTTCACATAATTAGTAAATCTTACGCAGCATTTTGAATGAGGCTTGCCCTATCTAAACCTCAGACATTTAGTTTGGTGCACTCCTGACTGTTGAAGTGAGAGTGAGCACCTTGGTGGGAGCAAAAGAGCTGTCAGAGGCCTTCAGAAAAACAATTACAGTATCCTATGAGTCTGGTAAGGGATTTTAAAAGATCTCAAAAGATTTTGTAATCAGCCATTCCACTGTCCGGAAGATCGTCTACAAGTGGAGGGCTTTCAAAACAACTGCAACATGCCCAGGTCTGGTCGCCCCAGCAAGTTCACCCCAAGAGCAGACTGCAAGATGCTAAAAGAGGTCCCCAAAAACCCTAAAATGTCATCTCGGGACCTACAGCAGGCTCTGGCTACTGTTGATGTAAAAGTGCATGCCTCTACAATCAGAAAGAGACTGGAGGAAAGGAGGAAACCTTTGCTCTCTGAGAGAAACATCAAGGCCAGACTGACATTTGCCAGAGAGAATGTTGACAAAGACCAGGACTTCTGGAATAATGTTCTTTGGACAGATGAGTCCAAAACTGAATTATTTGGACACCAGAGCAGAGGACATGTTTGGCGTAAACCAAAGACAGCATTCCAGGAAAAGAACCTCATACCAGCTGTGAAGCATGGAGGTGGAAGTGTCATGGTTTGGGGCTGCTTTGCTGCAACAGGACCTGGTCAGCTCACCATCATAGAATCCACCATGAATTCTACTGTGTATCAGAAGGTGCTTGAAGAACATGCGAGACCATCTGTTAGAAAATTAAAGCTGAAGCGGAACTGGACCATGCAACATGACAATGACCCAAAACATACTAGTAAATCAACCAAAGACTGGCTGAAAGGCAGAAATGGAGAGTCCTGGAATTGCAGAGTCAAAGTCCAGATCTGAATCCCATTGAGATGCTGTGAAAAGCTGAAAAATTCTGCATTGAGGAGTGGGGTAAATTTCTTCAGACTGATGTCAGAGACTGGTAGATGGCTACAAGAAGCGTCTCACTGCAGTTATTTCAGCCAAAGGAGGTAACACTAGCTATTATGGGGCTAGGGTGTCCTATCCTCAGTTAAAATAGGCATTTTTGTAGAATTACATTTACAGAAGATCTTGAAAAGACTTTTCTTCAGTTTTAATTGTTTAGTTATATTACTTTAATCTCTCTGTATTGTTAAAATTGAGACTAAATACAAAATACACATGCTTTCACATGTGTCCTAATTTTTTCACATGACTGTAACTTAACTACATTCATCAGTAGTTTGCAATGAGCAATGCTTTGCAACAATACAGCGTCACTTCTTCTTACACAAACTAAAATTGTGCATTACTGCCATCCACTGTTATGTCATGCCTCTTGTGGCTTTATGGTTCACTGAGAGGACACTGTCTCATAATTATTTAAAGCAGGAGTTTGGGTCGAACAGTGGGGTTAGCTGGGTTAACAGTCAGTTGGCTGTTGCACTGAAGTATGATTTGTATGATTTGGTTTCGGTATCTTATGATAAGATATTTTGGTACTGCAATTATATTTCAAAACTTTTGCCTGTAATTTTATAGTCAGTGTGTGTGAATCAGAATGATCACATTATGATCTTTGCTACGTAAAGTCAATGAAGTGCATATAGTTTTGAAAAGCCATTCATTCATAATACAGTAATACATTTAATATAACAGAAAGAAAAAAGAATAGAAACATAATAGAAAGAACCCACTATAATAATGACTTCATGATCACCACAATAAAGCTACTGAAAACAGACTTACAACACCTGTCCCATTTATCTCTAGAGAGCCATGCACATATGTAACTGACTGCACATTTATGTATGTTTGGGTATTGTGTGTATTTAGTTTACAAAAAACCAATAAACTTTGAAATCATAATTGTATTGCATTACATTGTTTTAAACCCCAGATCTTTTACCTAAAACAGTCATCATTAACAATTATTCAGCTAGTTGTAATACACAATGACATGTAAAAAATCAATTATTCAAAATACTTTCAAAGCTAGCCTTTTTTTTATAGTAACTTGTACAACCTCATACATCCAGGCTTTACAGAAAATGTCTTCATTAATGATTTAAATAGGCTGTTGTGTATAACAGCAGCCTGTCTTTTCATCTGATGTCATTTGTTTTATGTACAGTGTGAGCTGTTGTCCTCCTCTGCTCTCAGATCAATACTACATCATTCCTCTTATCTGGACTTATGTGCGATCAACTTCTCAATCTTTTAAAACCAACAATATCTGTTGTGCTCCACTATCAAACTGTCGTTATCTCCTGTCTCATCTGGATCTGCCCTCGAAATTCCCTCCTTTGAAACTTTATGAAGACAGCCGTAATAGTCTTAACAGCTTAAATATCTGTTGTTTGAATGGATGTTTAATGAGAGAGAGAGGCCATTGGCAACACTGATATAGAAGCAATGTCACCCTACAGTGTAACTGAGTGTCCAGGCAGTGGCGACTCAACTCTTTATTATGTTCATGAAAACAGCTCTGAATGAACTGCAGAGATATTAGCTCACGTCAGAGCAGCGAGCAGTAATTGATATGCTGTTCAAACAATACTGCAGTTTACACAGCGCCTGAGGCTTTGAACACTGTTCATCAAAGCATAATGGAACAGGCATGTAAACAGATTATGTGCTGATTGTGGACTTTAATGGGTGGGTTTTTTAAATCTTATACTGGGGTTTAACAGAGAAGCTGCAGAAAACTGAGAAACAATATGACTGACTCCAGATCAGTTTAGAGACCCCTACTGAGAACCACTTCCAAAAACATAATTATGCAGCTGACACGTTCAAGGAATAATTTGTATCGTGTATCTAATGAAGTTTTATTGCAGCCTACACTGTAAAATCCCTTATTTTGTTAGAAGCAGGTAACCTAAAAAAGGTCTTCATTTACATCTACATCTGGTTATATCACCAAACGTACATTTTAACAATTACATCAGGTAAAATATTTGCTTTTTAGATAACTTGCAGTGTATAAATCCCTATATGCTCTTGTAAATACCCATAATGAGTATAATAAGGGAGATCAGGTCAGGGTGGTACATGGGGAAAGTGTTTTTAGGGAGTTAACTATAGTATAAAATCTGGTGTCTATCTGCATGCCTGTTTTCTGCAGATGTGCATTTTAATGATGGTGTACAACATGCATTTAAACATATCCTAATAAAAGACAGGAACAGTTCACATACAAATGTTACATACTGTTATAATTCAGATTATCATTGTTTTGTTGTACTTTTAAACACACTTATTGTCACTATGCAAAACATCTTAATGGTCTTAATAATTGGTTTCATTTTCATCAAGCAAATGATCAAGCAAATCTTTCACTTGACGTGAAATATCTGGCTGACAGCAGTGGAAGATGTTTCTATTTGAGTCTGACTCTATTAATATCAGGATTAAGGACTGAAGTCATTATCAGACACTCAATGTCATTAGAAAGCATGACACAAATACATAAACTCCTACTATTATAACAACACAACTTTAAATACCTGTCCAAATTAATTACCCACCTTTACTTTGAAATACCCATAACACTGTCATTCCCAAGTGACTCTTTATTAATGTGATAAGTAATTTTTGCCTCTCTATCGCCATCTCTGTTTAAAACATAAAACTGAAAATGCTGAAGACATTTTCTGTGAAAGCGGACACATTATAAATCATTATTATTGTGTTGACTGATCTGCACATGCTCAAAAACTATTTTTTGTTTATTTGTAACTCAAATAAGTTACAGATCTGACATTTGTCTGTTAAACTCAGAGCTGCAGCTACAGAGGTGAAAGGCAGGAGTGATTTTAAGGGCCCCCGGGTGCAGAGGGGCCCTTATGCTACTCTAAAACCACAGCTTCATGCCTTTAGAGGGCCTGTAACTGCTTCACAACACCCTGTTTGAAAAGCCTCAGAGTTCTTACACAACAAAACAGATCCTACACTCAGTCTGGTCAGAGTTCTGACTGCTCTGGACCCCAGCACGGCCTGACAGATTTCAAGCTACTTATATTACACTCTCCCATCTAACCAACTCTGTCCGCCTCATTATTCTTTCACCTCTCATCTGTTCTCGTCTTCCTCTTCATCTGTCCATTCATTCACAGACAGAGAGCAGTCACCCATGAGGTTGAGGCGACAGCGATTGGTCTATCTTTACAGCGAATTTGTTGCGGCTACAGTTAGGTGCACTATGAAACATTATAGCATGCTACAGTGTGCGACACTCCAGGTCTTTAGCTTGTAAACTCTTGTCATTAAATAATGAACAGTGAGTTAACAAGCACATAAAAAACTGACAGCCTGACATGCTACTGTCGCCAGCGCTGTGGCGTTCAGTTGCGTGAAATGTGTTTTTCTTTGTGCCACCAACAGGGGTCACTGCCTAGTCGACTTTGACAATTTTACAGCCTCAATGAAATATCACTTCTTTTTGTATACCCTACAGTAATAGATTTTGTTATACCTACATATAAAAGCAGCTCAGAAATGCACTCGACTTCAAATAGATGTCTTATATAAAGCCACCTGGGTTAAGTGGCTGTATGGGGTAACCATCACATGACACTGTGCAGTGCACACACAGAGCTGAAGTGTCTGCACATCTATAGAGTCACATTACATTGTGTTGGACCAGAACAGATGAATGCAGACAGGTCACAACTGAGTCTTTCAGTTTTCTTTCTGTTAATGACATCATTTGAATGTGATGTATTTATACTGCAATATAAATCTCACCTTAAAATATTTTCCTTTCATTTCCGGAAGATGATCGGATTGTGAGCAAGACATTTTATATCACAATTTCCCCATTTTTGTCCTCATCATGTCATAACTACATCATGTCATATCTTAAAATATGAAACTCACAATTTTTAAAGATGGAAATCATACTGCTTTGTTTTTATCACAATATTACAATTCAATAAATTGTATATTAGTCAAACTTTGGTTTGAGTGGAAATATTTAATATGATTTGATGACACTGTCTAACAGCATCAACCATAAGATGTGATAAGCAAAACAATTGCGTTAGCAGTACCCTAGAAAGGGTTAAATCCATTTGCCAGGCACACTTGCTCATTGGTAGCCTGCAGAAAAGACTGCCCTGCATTTCTAACCCCTATGACAGTTCATTTATATACAACATTCTCAATTGCTATTCAGTCACATATTGATTTAGTGTTTCCTGAAGGCTCAGCCATTTTCTATTTTCTCACTATCACCCTCCTGCAGACCCAACAGTCTAATTACAGTAAATCTTGAACCTGTTCTTCACCAGAGAATATGATGCTTTAACATTCAGTTTATGTGGTGCTACACAGCCACCCAAATCCCTACAGAGATGTAATAGATTGCAAAGCTCTGAGCATGAAAACATTACAACTATAACAGCAAGAAATCACAATTGTTTCATTTTGTGTCCAGTTTATAAGCTACAAAGTCTAGCAATTTTGACTGGCTTTCAGATCAAGTAGAATGTTTAGCATTATACCACCAGACTGCTAAATGCTGGATTCTCATTGGCTGACAGATGTTTGAAGGCATAAATTATTTTCCAGTCATGCACAGTTATGAAGCAGCTCCAGATCTGTCATCTCATTACATTTCAAATAGACAATAGTTTGTTTCTCAGTACTTCATCTATAAAATACAGGTAATCACACCAGTGCTCTCTCTCTCCTTCTCTCTCTTTCTCTCTCTGTCACACACTCATCATTCCTAAGTGATGCTTTCAGATTAGTTGGGTGATTGGGTGAGTCTGTCCAACAATAACAGTTTGAATTGCTGCAGCAAGACTCAGCAGCACAGTCAGTCATTTACACACTTCCTGACTGGCAGAAAACATTTTAACAAGACATATCTCTGTAATTGAGACTTTGAAAATAAAAATAAAGAAAAAAATAAGGAAACAAAGTACAATGTGTGTTATATGCAAACTGCTCTCCAGTTAATATTAACGCCTCTAGCTGCTCTTCCCTGCTGTGACAGTTTAATATGAGTTAATCCAATTTCTCTCTACTGCATTCAAATTATGCATTTCTAGCTAAAATGAGCAACAGAAAATATTCAGATATTTAAAGTTTTCTCTCTTTCCATTTAACTGTAACCTCTGAAGGGCTTTAATTGCCTCTTAATTGTGAGGAAACCACACTTATTTCTGTCTATCTTGTCATCATCATATCTGTTTTCTTGCCTTCAGCACTGAGAGACTGTCCTTCACATCTTCTCCATCACTTCAACTGGCTGGGACAAGGCTGTTTTATGCCTGGCCCAGCTGATGGATGTTCTTCATCTGTCCTGTCCCGTAAGGATGAGGAGGACACTGAATGGCTTTCAAAAGGAAACATTGTGCTCGCTGGGGTCAGCCGGAGACTCTCAGACTCCCAAAGCTTCTATTCTCAGATTGGTATGTCAATGTTTATTAGCCGTTCCAATGGCTCTACAGCTGATGCAGCTGTCCGAGGAGACTCAGCAGAAATTCATGCTGAGAAACATTCATGTGAGCTGTCTGCCAAAAGTGCATCTATCCATAAAAAGAAACCTCACAAGAAGACAGGTTTGTCTGGCCAGCAGCAAAAAGAAGCGTTCACCCAAAAATAACAATTCTGTCATTCTACACATGACGTCCAATAATCTCCTTTATTCAATGTATATTCAATTTCAAGTTAAATGACATACTCATTGTTTGTTAATGACAATAACATATTCCAGCGGATCAAACAAGGCCGTAACACTTTTCTGAGTCCACTTTAGACATTCTACTAACTGTAAGTGACTTTGCATCTACCAGGCTTTAGAGTGATAGTAGACTAACAGAATGAGTTAGTGTAAAATATCTGCTAACACTTTATTGTGATTGTTCCTCAACAGACTCCTCGGACTTAAAATATCTTGCAAGAATGTCAACTTACTACCTTTAAAACTAATACTAACCTAACAGCCTACTAACACTCTGATGAGTTAGTTAACATGTGGTTGCAAATTTACTACAGCTGGTACAATGTCTAAAGAGGACTTTTGAAATAAAGTGTAACCAACAAAAAAAAACCTTTGGCAGACACTTTTATCCAAAGTGACTTACAGTTCATTCAAGTTTGATACATTTGTCAGTCTGTTATGCTGCCCTGGGAATCAAACCCACAACCTTTGTGTTGCTAATGCAATGCCCTACCAACTGAGCTACAGAATACAAACTTTTGCAAAGACCAGGTCTAAAAACAAAGTATATTAAAAAAGATGTTTTATACAACCAGATGTACTGATATTTTTAAACCCAGGCATGAATGAGCTTCGTTTATCAGTAAATAAATTATTTTTTATATAACTATTCTAACTGACACCAATAACCGATATTAACCCAGAATTAAAACACGGACCAGTGATTAATATGCAGCCACACACTGTCAATGGGGCTTAAGGTCTGTTCAGCTCTCTATACAGTGAGAGTAATGCAACAGTTCGCTCCTCACTAGTGCTCAACTACTATGTAGCATCCTCTGAAATGTATCTGTCTTCTTCACTTACCATTTATTTCTGAAGAGCAGTGGATAGCTTAGCTAGCTGTATAAATTTTTGAGTAGCTTTGTCAACACTGAACACAACATTATGTCACTGAGCTCTTGAATATTCACATAAACGTTCACAGATCCCATCACACCCTCACAAAAAACAAAATCTGATGCCTGCGTGTTGAGCTGCAGAGGCATCCATCTGAAGGAAGCATTTGTCTTTATTTTGCAGGAAGTGAAATGGCTTTCAGGAGTTTGACGGTGGGGGTGTAGCTGTGAGATAACAGCTGACAAACAACACTTCTGGGCTAACAGTGAGAGAGACTTAGTGTTCTCAGCTGCTAACCCACAACATGCTGGTCCAACACAAAAAATTGCCAACGCTAGAAACTGACACAAGTGTTAGATGTAAATAATGTAATTTTCTGTAAATGTGAGGCTCTTTGAAAATATGTTGCCTTGAAAAGGCACACCTGAAAGTTTTTCCACATTCACTTTCTCCATAAACACCAAAAAATCAAACAAAAAAGAATCAATGTGAAGCAACGAGAGTGGCAGTGCAGAGCTCACCTGAAGGTCATCAGAAACACTGCTCCAAGATTAACCTGTTGACTTTTATTACTGTATCCGTGCAGCATTTCTCTGAAGAGTGTGTTGTTGAAACGTGTGTCCTGTCTTGCACACTTCGGCCCTTCACAGTGCTCAGCCAGCAGGAGACAGGAGCGGCCATCCGACGCCAGCTTGTATTCCTGCACACACCTGAGCAATCACACACACGTAAGGTCTTTATGCTTTGTGAGGACTTTCCTTAGACCTAAAGACTTTTATACTGTACATACTGAATATTCTATCCCCTCACCCTACCCTTAAACCTAACTCTCAAACAAATCAATACCCAATTTCCCTCCTGGGGACCGATGACTGCTCCCCACAATGTAGGTGTACGTATATTTCATGAAGTCAATACATGGCAGTAAAGTGATATATGTTAAATGGGTCATTATGGGATGGAGGAGTTATTTATGGTGATTATAAGTACACACTGGTGTCTTTACCAGTTTTAGACATCTGCACTGTTATATTCACATTTGCTCAAAGATTTCAGGCCCAATGAAACTTCACCTTATGACAACAATAATGGAGAGATGCAACTATAAAGTCTAGTTTTAAGCCTTCTAACATAATCTAATGAAAGTATCTGTGGCAACTATGTATGAGATTTTTAGATTGTTCCTACACTTCTACAATAATTTCAGTTAGCTCTGTTACACCTTCTTAGGACAGACAGTAGCTACGTTTACATGCAACCCAATAATCCACAGTATTCAGATTAAGGGGCTAATTGGACTGAACAGCCTACATGTAAACATATTAATCGATTTGAATGAGCTCGAGCCAAATGAAATTTCGACTGGATTTTAAAGGATGGTGTTCACCTCATCAAAAGGAAAAATAAGCATGTTAATGCTTGAATCTGATTCAAAATGACTCTACAAATGCGCAGCCCAATGAGATGTCACCTGTTACGTCTTAAAGAACTGCTCATGCTTTGAGACGGTGAACTTGAGACGCTGTGCGCTGGAGCAGGTCTTTTTGTTTGGATTATATATAATGTACATGTTAATGAATATATGAATCGCATTGTAAGGCTTATTCTACATATAAACAGTATTTTTCTGTTACAATCTGCAATCAGACTAAATTCAAATGGACTGATAAAAATGGGTACATGTAAACATACCTACTGTTACAGTGTTATCTTCAGTTAGCTGTTTGTGTGTCAGGATTAGTATGTGTGTGTTCTTCTCACCCGCAGAACATCAGCACATTGCTGGAGGTCGGATCATCAGGCAGAGGAACCAGTTGCTGCAGACACAACTGCTCACAGCCTCCATTAAATCCATCTGTACAGTCGGTACCCAGCGAGTAGTCATAGCAACCCGAACCATCTTTCATGGGCCGCAAGCCTTCTGGACACTACAGATGATTCAGAATGAGAGATGAACACAGAGATCAATGTGTGTCTACTGCTCTGGTCTTTCTGTTACCAGGTAACTACAGAGGGACAATGAGAGGTGTGTGAGCTTCAAGTTGCCAGCAGGAAGTTATTATGTCATGAAGGAAAGTGTTTCTGAGGAAGAAACAAGCACTAATGAGGGTTTCCAAGACAGCGGCATAGAATTCACAAAATAAAGCCCAACCTCAATAAACACTCATTAAACACACAAACCCATATATATATATATATATATATATATATATATATATATATATATATATATATATATATATGATGTACATACACACACACATGCATGCATATATACACACACACAGTACATATACTATGTAAAGTGTACATACAAGACCAATGAACATGGAGTCATAATAAAACCTTGTTATGTGATATATGTGAGGTAGTTAAAGTGCAGTGTATGGAGGGGTGGGGGTGGGTTGAGATGATGTCAGTTCACATTAAGTAATCAGACAGCTTGAGGAAAGAAGCTGTCCCTTAGTTGGCTAGTGCGGGTCCGGATGTAGCGTTTTTTTTTTATTAAATTGACAACATCACGCACAAAAGACAACATGGTTACATACAGAAAAAACTAATAAATAAACAATAAACTGTAGTGTCTCGATGGAGCTCGCAACACGGCTGACATACTCGGCACCATCTTGGATCCTTTCTCACACACACACACAAACACAGAGGGAACAGGTCTAGCGTTTAAAACTGGTCTCAACGAGGACATGCCGGCCTGCAGTTAATTTACTGACTGAGACAAACACAAAGTGCTGCTACATTACACTGTTAGTGTAACTGCAGCACCACGTCAATATGAAGATTAACAAACAAATAAAAAATCTCTAAACAATAAGGACATATTTCTAGATGACAACCATAAAATGCTCAACAGGCAGCTGTAAAAGACGAGCAGCCATGATCGCCATGACAACAGATGATAGAGACGGAGGAGTGAGAGAAGGCAGAATCCTCCGGGATTCAATCTGCCTCACCGTTTACTCTCATTAGTCAATCTAATCACCTCCAGGTTTATAATCAGACACTGTGCAATTAAGAGACAGCCGTCATCTTAATGAGTGTGTCCCTCAATATGAAGCTTCCAAAGAGAGTTTGGAATTAAATGGATGAAGATGTTGGGAAGTGAAGGTACACCTGGTCACTTCATATGTTTTCTCTGATTAGATATCTATACAGTTGTGTAAAGACCTCCAAAACACTTTCAATGTTTTAAATTCACTTCAGGAAGTGGTATGAGATGCTTTCCGGTTGAAATTGATCCAGTGTAAATGCATCTGCTTGTGAAAGGCACATTTGTCAGCACTTTACTCCTCCCAAACAGAAGTACATCACTTGCATCTGTCATCCAGGTATCTCATTGGGTTTTCCACCGTGAATTCCATGACAGACCGCTGGCATGAGTTTTAATTGTGTGGGACAGAAGCAGGAACATGCTGTGTGTTCAAAAAAGATGTAGTGTTATCGTTGATAGTCTACACTAAGAGTAGGTGGCAGTAAGTGCACTATTTAGGGTTGTCACTTTGCAGCAGACACAACAGAGGAGAATGGTGTCGGTTATCACTAGTGATTCACTTATATGTTCTTATTAGTGAAAATTTTCATTGTAGTTCTTATGTGATCGTGGGTGTCAGTGACACAGTGAAGAAACACAACATGCTTAAAAAAGACGTGAGAGACACAAGTGAAACCCTCTTATCCAGCACGTCTCTTCATCAGCAGCTGGTGACGTCACCGACTGTTGTGAAGTTGAAAGATGGCTGTCTGGTGTGATATAAAACTGTTTTTGCTTTGGTATATAGACAGAAATGTGATTGATAATTTACAGTTATTCTTAGTTTAAATAAGTTTCATTGACAGAGTATAGAGTACTGCAGTTGTCATTTGTTGTATTAAATTCATGGTACACTGTTTTTATCAATCTTACACTGTACTGTTTCTAGTGATGTATCCTTGTGTTCATTAAGACATTGTCTTCAGAGGCCAAGTATTGCTTTGTAATTCACACATGCCTGATCAAGTGGATCTTATTTATTATGCACATAATATGTGTAAGTGTCATTTAGACTGTTCTTTTAGACTGCATTCACAAAACCAAAATAACAGAGGCTGACATTTCAGTTCAGCTTTGTTCATTTAATGGGGGAATAGAATATCAGAGTTATATCTGTTTAACTAAGACACATTCATGTGGCCAAGTGTAAATGGAACAGTTTTAACAAACCAGATCTGTTTAGAGAAAGTATGGGAAGTGACTAGGTGCAAAAGGGCCTTTAGTCACTTATGACTTCTTAAAAATCACTTTTATTTAAGAACAATGTGTTTCTAAATGTATTCTGAATTTTGCCCAATTGAGTAGAACAAAGTTCTGAAGAATGTGTAATTCTTCAGAAAAAGTTTCTTAATATGGTATGAATTGAATCACAATTAAACTATTCTCATGTTTAAAAAGCAAAAGGATTTTGATGGTAAATGTTTGTAGATGATCAAATGTTATGAATGTCGCAAATCAAAAATTATGAAAAGAAACATCTCGGGTGAAAATAAAGAGAAAGTACAGAAGAGAGAGCGTCACTATTCTACCTTCCCAACAAACTGTAAAGGTGCAATTCATTTGCATAATGCTTGCCTCGCTATGGCCACCTCCCTGTTTTCATTTATTTCTAACTAAAGAAATATGTATATTATATAGGTTTATTATACATACATATGTATATTATATTCCTGCTCTAGATTTGATCTTTTTCCAAGCGCCATCTCCATGTTGGCTGGATATCTTGCAACAGCATATCTTGTTTAATATGATACCTGTCATCTATGTTAACTGACTAAATGTCTCATAGTCTGAGAAGTACATACTGTTTTAGTATGAATACATTACTCTCTCATACACCACTGAGAGAGGTATGAGTCTTCACACACAATGACAGATATTTCTTATACACATCCATTTATTCAAATTATTCAAATGTGTTGTAGTTTTCATAAGTTCAGTCGGGTGTGTGTGTGTGTGGATAGATACTGTAACAATAAGAATATAAAATAATAAAAATAGTGGTCTGTTGTCTTTGGTTGACTTTTTGGTTTGACTTTTGATTTGTATTTTTAAATCATATAGTTTTACACAGCTTGTCTTTAGAATGAATTGTGAATTAATATGAGTAAATAAAAAGCCAGTCAGTATTTACAGTTTACTCAAGCCCAATAAAGAGATATCTGAAGAATTTAAAAACATCAGCTAATAATAGAGAAACTATTAAACAGAGGAGCAGTTTTGTTTGGTGTTCTGGAGTTATAAATATGTCGTAGATGATCGTGATTAATGTTTTCTCAACTCTGTGCTGACAATCCAGTGGATGAAGCCCAAATCCAAACAGATAGCAGAGAGCTGAATCGATAACAACAAGCATCATTTAGGTCCTTGTTCTTTGAGACAGCTTGATTACTCTCACTGTATAGCCACTAGCTACTCTCTCTCCCTTTCATCCAGTACAAACTGGTATGCTTTATTCTGGAAGGAAAGTTTTTCAGCAAAAAACACACAAAATATACATGAAGAACAACTAATAAGACTTTCCAATTTTATTTGGTGCTGAGCTGTGAGGGCTGAACTGTTGCCAGTGGGTGATCTTATTAAAACTTTCAGCCGAGAAAGAGCCCTCTCACCAACTGCCAACAATTCCTCCCCCTGATTCATTTATTGCCATCCTTTCCTCACTGACCGCACAGATGAAAAACTGCTCAACGTCTTTGGATTTTAGACAGACTTCAAAGCGCAAACGAGCGCTTTGTTCACCCTGTGGAGGAGGAACATATTCTCATTCTCTCATGTTTAATTTTGTGAGCTTGCTGAGCTGAGAGCAGTGTTACCTCCCTGACTTTAGTTCACTGTCTGCTAAACTCATCCAGATTCATATAGAGGATTGAGGAAACTGAAGGGCCGCCTGGTTATGACGAAGGAGATTTACTCAGGTCAAAATGGAGAAGAACTTGGTAGAAAAAAACACAGAGTTCAGCAGAGGTCACATATATTAATGGCAGAATTTTCATAAACTATCCATTTAAAAGTATTATTTCTTTCTTAATTTTACCCTAATGGTTTTTGTCTGTGTATACGTGTAATTTCTATATATATATATACATATTTCTGTATATATATATATATATATATATATATATATACACCACACACACACACACACACACACACATCCTGAGGGTGTTTTTTATGTTGTATTTTCAAAGTTAAAAGGCTAGTTTGATTTTCATAAAAATCTCCTGTAAAGCATCACGGAGGTGTATTTATTAAGAGCCAGGCACCTTTTACTTGTGTGTCGCTTCTGTTTATTTCTGAAGGCATGTAGCCTTTCATGCAGTTCTATCTGTATTGCAAAAGAAACAGCCTGCATGTCTGTCATTTGAATTTCCTCCCTGGAGTTCAAGGCAGGTGTGTCCAAACCATTACACTGTGGTGGCGACTCCCTTCTGGGTCATTAGCATACAGAGAGAAGATGCCTCAAACCTATGAAGAGCTGAAAACAGGAGAACGCTACAGAGAGATGAGGGGACGAGCCAGACTGAATTATGAACAGACAACAAGTGTAGAAGGATGAGAAGAATAGAACTGTGCTGGGAAGAGGAAAATAAGACGAGACAATCAGTCACGTGCCATCAGTCCAAGTGAGGCTTTGCATGTCTTCTGTTGTTGACATCAGAGTTATCCTGTCAGACTAGCCAAAGTTGGCGGTTACCAAAATGGACAGGAAGTGACATGCCCTCATCCTGATAAACTATCAACAGAACTACACAAGATGAAAAAGGTCTTAATTATAAAAACTCTTCATTTAAACTCTTCTTTTGCCATTACCATAAACCATCAAAATAAAAAACATCTGGAAACTGATACACAAAATGTATATTCTCTTATTCAGCCAGTGTCATGTCAATAAATATGATGTATTGTTGAGCATGTGCAGTCAAAAATGAATCCATCTGTCATGTTTGATATCAATGACACTTTTTCTTCTGTTGATAGAAGTGTCAATACTCTAGTGGATCGTCACATGGTGGGCTAAAGCAAAACTAGCTGAAAATCATATTTCTTTAATAATTGTTCTGCAGAAACTACAGACCAAAGGATCCTTCATTATATAACTTTTATATATTCCTCTGAAAAGGAATATATGAGTGTAGCATCATTACAGATGTCTAGACAACATGAAAGCACTGTATTACATCACGGCCAACGCTTATTTCATCATCAAATGCCAGAGATAGTTAGTTTGGTGAGAAACACTTGACTAGTGCCTGTCCTGGTGAACTCATCTGAGGTTGAGTAACTTTTCATGCACCAGGAAGAGTGTGAGAAGTATTATCACAGTCCTTCAGTGAGACATGTAGAGTGAGCTGAATGCTGTGCTCACGCTCACACACGTCATCTGGAACAGAACACATCAGACTGTCATTTTCATTTCAGTGTCCCTTAAAACACATTCCTCATTATGCTTATGGTGGTATTGGAAAAATGTAGCCTGTAATTCAGAATGGAGAGGCCTGGTTAGGAATACACATCATATATTTTTACTGTATATGTGACTGCAGTATGAACACAGATACAAACTCAATCTTACATGTTGCTGTATTCTATAATGTTGAGCACAATTCATAACAAGGCAAGTATGTCGCATCCAAGTAAGCCCGCGCCAGCCAAGGGTTCATGTCTGCATTTGTGTACTTGTGTATGTTTCTGGTCCTCTTGTGTTTCTCAGCTGACAGTAGAATCTTATGTGTTTCTCATTAGAGAATGTTTTCCCTCGACTAGTCACTCTCATTCACCCTTCATTATGCTGTTAACACCACAGTGATGTCTTAGAAATGACATTCTGTAACAAGACACATTCTGTTGTGCCAGGAAATGTGCAACAGTCATTATAATGTAATTCAAGAGAGAAATTCCAGCATCATCAAGACTGTTGACAGTCTGAGACAGTGAACGCTTCACTCTGATTTCAACCCACCATCCGTTCCACAGCATGAATTCATCTTTTTTGTTTTTTTCTGTTTTGGCATCATGTGATAATGTTAAGCTGGTAGCTGAACGCCAGCAGTGAAGAAATTGGCATGTCAGCTGCACGTTAAAGCTTTAAAAGAAGTCCAACTCACAGTCACGTTCCCAATTGGCAGAGCTGTGCACAATGTGAGATATTCCACAAAAGACTGCCATTTCAATTTCCTCTCCTTTAATGGTTTAATGAAAGCAGGAGTTTCAGCATTATGTGTGGCAGATATCATCTCCAATCTGAGGCAGGATGCCGGTGGGGAGGAAATAACAAAACAGCTTTTAAAGACATTATCCTCCACACAATCTTTTGCTGTCTTGTAATGTTTTCCTATTAATTCCATTTATTGCTTTTAGATGCGTGTGTAGATTGAGCCCTGACACGCCGTTATTTTTGGTTGGTTTGCAAAGCAAAACAACAGTGGACAATATCAATAAAGGGGAAACCATTTGGAGAAAAGAATTCACCAAATCAATGAAGCCTCTTCCACAATCAACCCTAATGCATGAATTCAAGCTGTAATCCATAACTCTTTCAGATTCAGATTTATTTATATCATGTTTTTTACAATGTTCCATTGTTTCAAAGCAGCTTTACATACAATGAAAAAACAGAAAATTACAAAATATTTGTAACACAAAATCCATGGTATTATATTTGTTCCTTATAAGTTGTAAGATAAGGTGCTAAGCACTGTGTTAACAACAAATAGCTCCAATAACTTGTTTAAATAAATTAGTTCCAATCAACACACAGTTTAAATCAACACACAGACGCCCCATTAAACAGCTGCTGGTCTCTCTTTTACTAATCTCACCCCAAAACACATTCAGTTCAACTTTCTACCTTAACCTTCCCATGGGCACACACTTTACAACCCCATAATAACCCACAATAACACCAGCAGAATGAACGTTCATTGTCAGCCAGTTCCACTGAAATTATTAACCGAAAGTAACACTATTGTAATCCAGTTATATGTTTTACGTTATATCTACTTGCAACTAGTTTAGTTGTAAGCTTGTTTAAAATGAATAATAGTTCTAAACATGACATTGACATGACAAGAAAATACGGTTGCAACACATTTTTCATAAATTTCATTAAATGAATGGAAATGATATTAAAATACTGGACGTAATGAATCAGGCAATATCACCAAACACCAAAAGGGTGTGTGTGTGTGTGAGCGTTTGTTAAATACATTGTGACAGCTGATGAACAAGGTGTCTCTACAAATGTTCCAAAATCACAAAGATAATGTAGCAACAATTTGATAATGTAGGAAGAATCCACATGACACACTTTTAAAGTTGAAAGAAACAATGTTCAAAATCTGTCATAATTTTGTATTGTTTAATCTAGATTTTTAACAAGCGCTGCAGATTGTGACATTAAAACAAGGTCAAACTGTTACTGTATGCAAAACAGCTTGGTTAGAACTTCAAATGAAGGATCTCATTTAAATGTTCCATTACAGAGTAAAAAACAAGTCTATTAAAACAATGTTATTGTGATTATACTGCGACGATAATACTGATAACATTAATCTCAACTGTTACATAACATTCAAAGAGAAGTTTGGTCAAACACACATCTGCAAACATCTTCAGTATAGTAAGTGTTAAATTTGAGACCTCAAAAAGCTGCAGTCACATCCACTGTGGAAGCACATCTCTCTGTTTTCAGCACAACACCCTGACACACTGAAGGTGAGGCAATTCCATCCTGAAGTGGATTCAGTCTGGATGTCTTGACTCAGCTCAAGTCACGAGAGTGTCTGCTCTTCAGTGTGCCCGACATCAGGAACTTTTAAGAGCATTCCTCCACTCTCTCAGTAATCGAGCTGAAGTAACTCTTAAAGGGATTAAGCAGCAGCTGTTGAAAATGCCCCAGAAGTGCAGCGCTGATTGTTTGAGGACATGCTCTGTTTTGAAAAGAAATGGCTACCTAGATTCACAGTCCATCCCAGAGTGCATTAAAAACCCTTCGCTCACTCTTCTCAGCTATGTGTTCTTCAAATGTACAGCCATACTGAGAAAGATATAAATGTCAGGTAGAGATTCTTCTCCCTTCACGCCTTATAAACATCACAAATAAACAGAAATGCTGTGAAGATGACACACAGTCTTTCAGCCAGGCATCTGTTTTACTCTAGCAATACTGAGAGCCTTGAAAGTAAGCCAAGTCTGTGCAAAATAAAAATAATACAACAAAACGCATAACTCTAAAAATAAAACAAATCACTGCCAACATAGTGGCTTCTGACTGCACTGTACACACATGACTGTTGGGCTGATTTTCCTCATAGCATCGCAAATGAAGCTTTTAATCATCAGCTCTAATAGTGGATCTGTGCAGTAAATGTTAGTAGTGACACTCGTGTTGTCAACTACACGGGCTGCAGAAGCAGATCTGAGCCGTCTGTTAGAGGAAGAACATAAACAACAGAAAGAAAATCTCACAACTCTCACCTGTCACAGACTTCTGGTGAAAATAGTTATGCTGTTTAGGTTATTAAAGGCACTTTTTGCACAAGCACTAAATAATTCTCATTATCGTATACATTGGCTTTGCAATTAACAGAAATGCATTAAAAAATTTTCAGAGGTGGAGAGCTGAAAACGGAAGCTATTTCCTATTTTTCCACTAACAGCATAATGACATTGTGCTTTGCAATTAATATAACTAATTATTAATATAGCTGAATTTAAAGGTACAGTACACATTACAACCCTCCAACCACTTATGACAGAATAATTCATTTAAGTGAAAGTGACATATTTGTCAGATATGGTAACTCATACCTAAAATGTGACCTCTGCATTTAATCTATCACTGGTGAAGAGTGAACACACACACACACACACACACACACACACACACACACACACACACACACACACACACACACACACACAGCAGTAGGCAGCATGGCTGTGCCCAGGGAACAACCAGGGGTTAGGTGCACTTCACTTGGTACCTGCCAGCGCTGGAATCAAACCAGCAACCATCTTATTACAAGCCCGACTCACTAACCAGTAGGCCACAACTGCTCCCACAGACAAACTCTTTCTTTAAAACACTGCAGATGATCAGACTGCAACATCAGCGTTGGATTTTTATTCCTAATATAAAGAGTAAGTGAGGTAAGATTCATCCATTCACACAGAGATCATAACTCTCACTGCTGTCTGAGTAGAGCTCATTAACTGACATTTCTTTCTCTCTTCTTTTAATCTGCAGGTAAACGTATCTGCCTGTAATGACATGAACTGGCTGGAATTGACTCTTCTTATAAACGCCAATTAGCAAAACAGTCGCTGTGCATCTCTAATACTCTGACTGCAGTCAATCATAAAACAGGGCAGTTATCAGGGCAGGACTCAAGTGCTGGTCCTGGTGACCATGGCAACTCACCACACAGCCTGTCGAGTCCATCCGCCTGTCAGAGATGCATTTGAAGTTTTTACGACATCCACCATTGTCTTTAGAACAGTCTCTCACTGGTCCGAAGGAGGCAAGCAGATCGTCCACTGTCTCAAAGTATGTGGACATGATGGCTTCTTCCCTACACATGAACAGAGAGGAGAAACATGCATCAAAACATCATGCACTAAATCTCACAATGTAACATCTCAAATCCTTTTCTACTATTGCTCACGTTTGAGAGAGCACTCTGAAGCGGAGGTTTGATCGGACACTTTCAAAGCTTGCTACGACCAGCTCTTCTGAAATTGCCTTTTCTAGCCCACCCCAGAACCCCAGCATGTTATTCAGAGAATCTATGAACTTCACTTAAGCTAATCACATTCGCTGGCCACTAAAGCATTATTAAAGTACTGCAGTCATTAGCAGAGATTCAGGGGGATGTGAATTATACTGTCCTTGAATCAGTGTGATTCAAACACAAACACTGAATAACAAGTCAGACCAAATGTTCTTTATAATCCTTTCATGGCCAGAAACATTGAAATTACAGACATTACAGTCCAGTGAATGATCTAAACCTGCTTTACTGTAAAACCAAATCCAGCAAACCCCCTAAAGTATCACATAATTTATCTCACAATTTAACACACAGCACTTTTCAGTTACATCAGGACTCTTAAATACAGAATCAAAAGAAGAAATTGAAGCAATGAGACCAGTGATAGAAGTAACAAAGTAGATATCCACATGTAAAACTGTATTATTGCACCCTTATGAAGTGACTAAAAATGTTGAAACTCATATTTTAGACTCTTTGTCCAGAACAGCTTTGTTACAGCTCATCACACTCTGAAAGCTCTTTTTATTGTTATCGTTGACTTCAGTACTGTTGTGTTTGGATGTACAAACGTTTATATGTAAACCAGCTGCCACAGAAGATCTCAATTCAATTGTGTCTTTCTGGTCATGTGTATAGGACATGTGGATGTCTATAGGCGTAACAGTTGCTAGGGTGATTGTTAGCCAAGGTTTAGGCTAACACGATTGAATGTGATTTCCCATGACAAGAGCAATGACAGTGCCCACGGTGTATGTCACCTGAACGTTTTCATGAAATGTAGCCACAAATCAGCTAGTTACAGAAATGATAATAAACTGATTATGATAGAATCATTCCTAGCCCCAAACTTCTCCACAAAAGATCATTTATATGGAAAACATGCTGTAAGTTTTATTCTAATGGGAACTTATTAAATGTTTTCAATGTTTTCAATGTAACCAATTAATGTAAAGTTGATAAATCATTTCTGGATTCCCACCTTGACAGAAATGAATATAAAAAAGGTGAAATAATATTATGGGGATAATTCCTTAGAAATTCTGCTGAGGTCGTGCTGGCTCTCGCGCTGAACCATTTGTCTTTTGATTCATAGAATGATGATACTGCTGTGGCATTTCATAACGGTGCCGCTATTGACAATTTTAATCATTTCACTTTGATCCCAGCCACCCAGTCCTGTGACGTCTTAATTGAATTCCTCTATGACAGCTGGTGAGAACGACAACATTGTAACCTTTGAGATTGTGTTTCAATGCACCCTCGCCCCCACACCCACAACACAAACACACCTACCGCGGGACCTCTGGAAATGAAAGAAGGGCTTTTTTCATTGTCTGGATCTCAGGAGAAATGTGAGCTTTATGTGAGTGGCTTCAAAGGGGTGATGAATGACTTTTAGCTGCACCGCTTGCCGAGCTCTGCAGAATGATTTTGTAATTAATGTGAAGGCTGAATTATTGATGCTGACCGGAGTACAGCTGCAGCCCCTTCCTGCAGTATAGGTCAAAGTTCTGCCTCAACCACCAACATTAAAACTTCCCTCACAGACAGTCAATGCACTGAAGAGTCAGTGAAGAAACCCTGAACTTTATTCAATGAGAGGAAACATTTAATGAGAAAAAGACGTGCCGAGGCTGAGATTTTTTCTGCTGGACCTGATGCTTCAATCAAAACAATGTTTTGTTTTATTATATTTTATTCATATTTCAAATGCACAGCGTTATTATGGTCAGCCAGATGGTATTAAACTGACACTGGGTGCTGTATATATACGTTGAATCATTAGAGAAACAAATCAAGAGGGATACATTTAAAGGAAAATGAAGATGAGATTCATCAATATGATCACAGAAACAATGAATCAGCCATTCTCAATTAGCACAAGATTATCAGACTTATTGAGCTGCTTTGGGTCAGAACCAACCCAATGGGGCACAATTGTTCAAATGTATGATTGAAAGCATTTACAGACCAGACTGAATAGCACATGGGCTGTGCACTAAACACACGCACATGTTTGTACAGCTATGTTTGTGAGAAGAGTCACTGACACAATACAATCTCTAGTCCTTTACCCTAATCTTAACCAACACAACTCAGTGCCTAATGCTCAACATAACCGTAACCTAACTCTGAATCTTAACCCTCAAACAGCCCTTTATACGGGTGTCAGAAAGTGAGGATGTACAAGTGTACACACCCACACACAGGGTCTGATCTCTGGTTTCTTATAGCAGTAAAGTAAAATTAAACTGATTTTGTTCTCACAGGTTAAATGTGTCACAGTAAAAAGTCTGGAGTTTTCTGTAATGCTGTTTATGGATGACATACAATAAAAAAAGAGTCAATTCCTCTCTCTCTGTCAAAAACTCTTGTCAGTTTAGTTTCAGTCAGCTACAAGCGCTGTCTTTATGATGAAGCATCACATCCTAAACTGATCATTACACTTTCTGCTCTACCTCTCAGCTAGACCATTACAGATTTACATCTTCTGCCATCAGTAAGCCGGCGACACCTGGTGCCACCATCACACACAACATACAAAGTTGCTACCTGGAACTTTCTGTAGTAGGACAAGCTTTCATCCTTCACCATATCTGCTGAGAACAGCACATAATAATGTAGAAATACTTAATACTTCAAGAATACCTCATACTGCAGAAATACCTCATACTGCAGAAATACCTCATACTCCAGAAATACCTCATACTCCAGAAATACCTCATACTCCAGAAATACTTCATACTGCAGAAATACCTCATACTGCAGAAATACCTCATACTGCAGAAATACCTCATACTCCAGAAATACCTCATACTGCAGAAAAACCTCATACTCCAGAAATACTTAATACTTCAAGAATACCTCATACTCCAGAAATACCTCATACTCCAGAAATACCTCATACTCCAGAAATACTTCATACTCCAGAAATACTTCATACTCCAGAAATACCTCATACTGCAGAAATACCTCATACTCCAGAAATACTTAATACTTCAAGAATACCTCATACTCCAGAAATACCTCATACTCCAGAAATACCTCATACTCCAGAAATACTTCATACTCCAGAAATACTTCATACTCCAGAAATACTTCATACTCCAGAAATACTTCATACTCCAGAAATACCTCATACTGCAGAAATACCTCATACTGCAGAAATACCTCATACTGCAGAAATACCTCATACTCCAGAAATACCTCATACTCCAGAAATACTTCATACTCCAGAAATACCTCATACTGCAGAAATACTTCATACTCCAGAAATACTTCATAAACTTTAGAAATACCTCATACTGCAGAAATACCTCATACTGCAGAAATACCTCATACTCCAGAAATACCTCATACTGCAGAAATACCTCATACTGCAGAAATACCTCATACTGCAGAAATACCTCATACTGCAGAAACACTTCATACTCCAGAAATACCTCATACTGCAGAAATACTTCATACTGCAGAAATACCTCATACTGCAGAAATACCTCATACTGCAGAAATACCTCATACTCCAGAAATACCTCATACTGCAGAAATACCTCATGCTGAGAAATACTTCATACCAGAAATACTTCATACTCCAGAAATACTTCATACTCCAGAAATACCTCATACTGCAGAAATACTTCATACTGCAGAAATACCTCATACTGCAGAAATACCTCATACTGCAGAAATACCTCATACTGCAGAAATACTTCATACTGCAGAAATACCTCATACTGCAGAAATACCTCATACTGCAGAAATACTTCATACTGCAGAAATACTTCATAAACTTTAGAAATACTTCATACTGCAGAAATACCTCATACTGCAGAAATACCTCATACTGCAGAAATACTTCATACTGCAGAAATACTTCATAAACTTTAGAAATACTTCATACTGCAGAAATACCTCATACTGCAGAAATACCTCATACTCCAGAAATACCTCATACTGCAGAAATACCTCATACTGCAGAAATACCTCATACTGCAGAAATACTTCATACTGCAGAAATACCTCATACTGCAGAAATACTCATACTCAGAAATACCTCATACTGCAGAAATACCTCATACTGCAGAAATACCTCATACTGCAGAAATACTTCTCATACTGCAGAAATACTTCATACTGCAGAAATACCTCATACTGCAGAAATACCTCATACTCAGAAATACCTCATACTGCAGAAATACCTCATACTGCAGAAATACCTCATACTCAGAAATACCTCATACTGCAGAAATACCTCATACTCCAGAAATACCTCATACTGCAGAAATACCTCATACTCAAAATACCTCTACTGCAGAAATACCTCATACTCCAGAAATACTTCATACTCCAGAAATACTTCATACTCCAGAAATACCTCATACTGCAGAAATACCTCATACTGCAGAAATACCTCATACTGCAGAAATACTTCATACTGCAGAAATACCTCATACTGCAGAAATACCTCATACTGCAGAAATACCTCATACTGCAGAAATACCTCATACTGCAGAAATACCTCATACTGCAGAAATACTTCATAAACTTTAGAAATACTTCATACTGCAGAAATACCTCATACTCCAGAAATACCTCATACTGCAGAAATACCTCATACTGCAGAAATACCTCATTCTGCAGAAATACTTCATACTGCAGAAATACCTCATACTCCAGAAATACCTCATACTCCAGAAATACCTCATACTGCAGAAATACCTCATACTGCAGAAATACTTCATACTGCAGAAATACTTCATAAACTTTAGAAATACTTCATAAACTTTAGAAATACCTCATACTGCAGAAATACCTCATACTCCAGAAATACCTCATACTGCAGAAATACCTCATACTGCAGAAATACTTCATACTGCAGAAATACCTCATACTGCAGAAATACCTCATACTGCAGAAATACCTCATACTGCAGAAATACCTCATACTGCAGAAATACCTCATACTGCAGAAATACTTCATACTCCAGAAATACTTCATACTCCAGAAATACCTCATACTGCAGAAATACTTCATACTGCAGAAATACCTCATACTGCAGAAATACCTCATACTCCAGAAATACCTCATACTGCAGAAATACCTCATACTCCAGAAATACCTCATACTCCAGAAATACCTCATACTCCAGAAATACCTCATACTGCAGAAATACCTCATACTCCAGAAATACTTCATACTGCAGAAATACCTCATACTGCAGAAATACCTCATACTGCAGAAATACCTCATACTGCAGAAATACCTCATACTCCAGAAATACCTCATACTGCAGAAATACCTCATACTGCAGAAATACTTCATACTGTAGAAATACTTCATAAACTTTAGAAATACTTCATACTGCAGAAATACCTCATACTGCAGAAATACCTCATACTGCAGAAATACCTCATACTGCAGAAATACCTCATACTGCAGAAATACCTCATACTGCAGAAATACTTCATACTCCAGAAATACCTCATACTCCAGAAATACCTCATACTGCAGAAATACCTCATAGCAGAAATACCTCATACAGAAATACCTCATACTCCAGAAATACTTCATACTGCAGAAATACCTCATACTGCAGAAATACCTCATACTCCAGAAATACCTCATACTCCAGAAATACCTCATACTGCAGAAATACCTCATACTGCAGAAATACCTCATACTGCAGAAATACCTCATACTGCAGAAATACCTCATACTGCAGAAATACCTCATACTGCAGAAATACCTCATACTGCAGAAATACCTCATACTGCAGAAATACCTCATACTCCAGAAATACCTCATACTGCAGAAATACCTCATACTGCAGAAATACCTCATACTGCAGAAATACCTCATACTCCAGAAATACCTCAACTGAAAATACCTCATATGGAAATACCTCATACTGCAGAAATACCTCATACTGCAGAAATACCTCATACTCCAGAAATACCTCATACTGCAGAAATACTTCATAATCTTTAGAAATACCTCACAGTGTAGAAATACCTCATACTGCAGAAATACCTCATACTGCAGAAATACCTCATACTGCAGAAATACCTCATACTCCAGAAATACCTCATACTGCAGAAATACTTCATAATCTTTAGAAATACCTCACAGTGTAGAAATACTTCATACTGCAGAAATACCTCATACTGAAGAAATACTTAATACTTAAAATACCTTCTCATACTCCGGAAATATCTGCAAGGTCTTGACTCTTAACCTTTGACCTGACTGCTAAAAGTTTTTTATGGATGCACTGCTATTATTTTTAGTCCTTTAATAAGAAATCTCTTGTGTGGCTTTTTATTCATCTCTAAGTTTATTTAGCTAGAACCATCTGGGAAATGAATGTCCATTTATGTTATACAATCCTCAACATGTTAGCACTGAGATGAAAACAATATTGCAGCACACATTTATTCACGTACAACAGAAACACTACAACCTCTAGAACAGAAACATATTATGCTAAAAATAAAACTATCATTATATTTTCAACAAGAATTATTATTATTATTAGAATTATTATTTTGCCAGTAAGGGTTTTTTTTACATACTGGTCAGATAATCAGTTCTTTAAAGCTTTATTTTACCTTTTAATGTTTCCTATTATTCTCCACAACAGACCAAAATGTGTTTGTAATATTAAAAGAAAAGGGCTGATCAAACGATTCTTAGCTGATACTGGAATCTCACTTTGTGTGGAGTAGATTAGATTTGAGGGCAATATTTCCACAGGGTGAGCTGGGTTGATGAGGGTCACAGATGGGGCTAATGTGGGCACAGACATCAGTGATCTCATTCAGTCACACATAGTGATGAAAGGTCTGAAATATCAACGCCAGTAATCCATTAACATTTAGTGTTAATTACAGGAAAACATTTAAAGGGCTTCAGGCTTTGTGCATATTGTCTTCTTATATGTGCATTGCTGAAGGAGTTTCTGGGTTATTTTCAACTTAATGTCTATGGAGCATGTGTTAATTACCACAGTCAAAAAGCTGGACCTGTTGATAACATGAAACATGTTTACAGCTCAGTTGGTAGAGCATTGCTTCTCATCTCCTCTGGCTCTGCTGCTGCTACTGCTCTACTTCTTATCCAGCTCTTCTGCTCCTCAATATTTGAGCACAAAGTTTGACCAGCACTGGACAAAACCTTTGACATTTTATGATTCTGGGACAAAACAGATTTATGAATCCAGTGTAACAGATGGTTTAAAACAGCACGAGAGTTTAATAAACCTGGGTTTCAAACACAGCGTATGTGGGGCAGATGATTATAGATTATGGGCAGTCTGTCTCCAGGGATCTAACACTGAAACATCAATATACACTGTCATACTAGACAATGTTATTTTTCTGGAAATGATGTGGTACTGAGTGCAGCTCTGAACTCTCACTGTATTCTGAATGCATGATCTTCTCATTTCATGCAGGATTTTCAGGGTTCTGGCACATTAACTGCTACGATTCTTATCTTGTGTAATACAGATGGACACCTACTTGACCTCTGAGGCCAGTAAATGAGTTCCCTCTACTGTGATGAATTTACTCATTCAGTGGAACAATTTCACTCTCACGGTCCAGACATCATTCATACTCTCAATCAATCATGTCTGTTTACATAAACTCTGAACAAAGCTCTATTATATTTATATTATAAATTTATAAATATAATATAAATTTATATTTATATTATATTATATTCCTAGGAAAGGGATGTGTGTTTTTCTTCATCTAGTACAACACACACACACATAGCATAACAGTGCAGAACTTATATGTACATTCAATGCAGGTCATCCTTTGTGTTATGAGGTGTCACTGTTTGACTCTTTATCCTCGTCTCCACAAACTCATCCTTGTGTTCTCTGAATACTGCTCAATAAGCAGGTCTGCTCAGTGCTTTATGTGTGTACAGTCTCTGTCTTTACTCTTTAATGGGTTGAGAGCTCATTTCACCAGCAGCTGAGATTTAGTCTGATGTCACATCAGTAAGAAAAGAATTGACCAAACGGCAGGGCTATAATGTTTCACTCCACAGAAATGAACTGACTTCACTCTGAATGCATTATTATATTCACATCAAATTATTGGGACTACTGCTGTCTACTGAGTGGATTTGTCTGCCCTCTTTAATGAACTACATGGTTCACAAATTGAGTTCAACATACACAAATATATTATTATTAAGAAAAACAACTGGGGTAAACTGTTACTTTATTGATCATTAATCTTCCTAAATTGTCCTAAAACAATAAAAGGCACAGATATTAACATGTTTTATTTAACAGACTTGACTGTATATGTTGTTGTAAGGGGTGATTTAGTTTGCAAAATAATCTTGTTCTTGAAATTTCTATCAAAATCCTCTTGTTCTGTTCTGAAAGCCATTCCATTTCCCCATCTTAAATTTCAGTACGCAGAACTGAAAAGCCAAAGGGCTAATGGGATTCAAAAAGCTTGTGTGATTCTTTGTCTGCTTTTCTGTGAGTTGCTGTCTGACATTACTGCTTTTACATTTTAACTGTCTCGTGTACAAATTGACCAATTTAGTGCGGTCTTAGAATTACCCAGCATGCTTTGCTATACTGATGCTCCAAACGTCTTTTTGGTTGCTGAATGAAATGTTAAAATAGCCTGTGAGAGAGTCTGTCAGGCGTGAGTGTCACTCTCAGCTCTCCATCACAGCCATCTTTTGCCTTACAAACTACTTCTGTGGTGTGTTAACCTTTTCCCTCACACCAGCAGTCCAAACACCCTGTGACCCAACAGTGATGTCAGAAAAGCCTCCAGGGGCAGAGATTTTTTTGTTTTGCCAGCTAAACGTTTTATAATCAACTCGACAGATGGCATCGTAAAATTATATGAGTGATTTTATATCTTTGAAAAGTCATTACATAATTCATAAACAGGACTTGGAAATGATAGTATGAGGAGAAATTAAATTCTGTCGATCGATCTTTTTGTATTTTGTTTGGTCGGATTCCAGCTGTTCAGTTACAGTTTCATCATAATTTGATGCTGTCTCAGTTTAAATGTATATCATATAACAGACTATAAGATTTGTGAAAATCATTAACTTATAAGCTGCTCTATTAATGTGCACCAGAAACTTGACTGAATCTTTACTTTATTAAAAGCTCTATCTTTTACAAAAGGAAAACAATGAAAAACATATATAAAGCATATAAAATAGATATTACAGTGGGCTGAGCTCCTATAGCTCTACTGGTAGAGCACAGTGCCAGCAACAGCTAGGTCATGGGTTCAATTCCCAGGGCACACACACAGACTGATGAAATATATACTGTACCTTATACATGGAATGGACAAGTAAAGTGGTCATGTTCCAAACTCCAATTTAGATCATGTTGGTTCTAGAACATAATTTCTCTTAACCAATTAAATGTTACAGCTGAAGACAGGGTTTAAAATACTCTTCTCACAGTACAATATACGTCTGGTCTGAAGGGGAGATAAAGGTGTGTTTTAGGACTGTGTTTGTTTGCTCCAGAACTAACAGACATATCGTACGAAGGTAACCGAGACATTCATGACATATCAATATTTAATGGTTAGCTTGCTTAAATGAACAAATTAGCAAATGTGTTCACTTTTTAGTGGTTATTGACCATACTGCTCTAACTGCTGTGTGTTTTTATTGAGCAACTGCTGTTTGTGTTTAGTCACATGATTCTAGAACGTTTTCTATCACATTTGTCATCTATACAATTTCCATTAAACTGCCATATATTTGCAAAAATTTTTAGTTTTTACAAGGGAGCTAAAACTTGCTGCTGGATGTTTCTGGTGCCTCTTCACTTCCCTGCATCTGCCACCGAACACACGGATGTCTCAGCATCCGTTTGCCAAAAGCAACAAAGCAGGAAAATGAATCCCAGACTGTGAGGAAAAAAGATGCAGGGCGACGTGCAGGTGGAGAAATAAGCACATGCAAACACTTCCTGCTCACAGATGGTTGTGTTAAAAACAAGGAATGCTGAGGAACAACAAGGGAGATAGAAACAAGTAAAAGTGTAGAGTAGGCAACAAAAACGCAGATGTTCCGAGAACCGACGGTGCTGAAATTTACTACAGTAAATGACTCAAACTTTCCTAATGCATTTCAAATACATTCATCTGTTCATGTATTTCCTACGGCATATTTTCTGTCTTCAGCATTTGTGCAGCATACAGAATTGTTAGTTTTCCATTTGTTTTTCCATTTAATACAAAATGTAGATGGATGTTGAATGTATGAGTACTAAAAATATTAAGGAAAGAAATGCCATCGAAATCTTTATTACAGAATATTCTGGAATTATTTTTAACAATTTTGAACTAATCTATGGGAACTTTTGCAGTTTAGGTTTTGTGGCATTTAATTTCTTCATATCAATATATAGATGTTCAAGATTAATGTAGTAGTTCATTATATAGTTCGTCATGCTGTTTGTGCTACTGTATCTTTAAGATTTCTCTATGCAAATGATATCTGTGTAGTTCTGCTATATCACACATCTGATTTACTTAGGGTGATTAAAAGAGTGCTCAAGCACCAATTACTCACTAACAACATAATTATCATGAATAAAATAAGATAAAATAATAAAAATGAATAATAAAGAAACAAGAGCAAACAATAACTAGATGAGTTTAATTTAAATGGCAACAGAACAACCAGCATCATTCATGAACTACAAGCAGAACAAACTTCTGTGTTAATAAAACCATTTTTTACCTAAATGATCCCAGTGTAAAAATGAAATTGTAAGAGTTTTATGGAGGCTTTACAAGGCAGATTGTTCTGCTAATGCTTTATTAGATGTACTGGAAACAGTAAAACTCATCTAGTTATTGTTTGCTCTAGTTATTGTTTGCAAATAATGAAGTCGCAGTACTGGCCACTGAGTTGGGCTGACAACAGTATACATGTTTATAGCATGTGACTAAAAACCAGAGAGTTGATAATGTGATAATCACTTATGGTTCTGGCTCCAGATCCGACCAGATCATACATGCTGGTTACCCACTGAGACAGAGACTGAGGTGGTCTTCAAAAGGGTCACACTAGGAAAAAACAGGATTGTCATTTCAAACCATGTTTGCTTTTTCCACATTTTATGCTAAAAATAGTCATTACAAAATGACAGACACAAAATAGATACATACCATAAATTATGAAGTGACTAAAATGTAAATAACAAATACAATTAAAAAAATAATAAAGCATTTTAGCATAAGCCTCTAAATCAGATGGTTTTTAACTGTCATGAGAAAGCTGATAAACTGCTAGTAAAATTCAAACTTGTTTCAGAAAATAAAAATGTTTTCCATGAGCTTTCTCTGTCTTATCTGAGAACAATCTAACAGCACGCTTTGTAGAAGCAGCTTTCAAACAGCTGCTGTATTTCCACAAAGCAGAGATCCTGGATTAAGTTGCAGGAAGTGACATTAATGTGGCCATTATTAATCTCTCTCTCTCTCTCTCTCTCTCTCTCTCTCTCTCTCTCTCTCTCTACAGGGAGATGAATCACTCTGCTGGATGGCCGCTTCGTGCTTGGCCACGATTACCCAACTTATAATTGCTCAGGGTTGATGTGAAGTTGATGAATGTGCTGCTGCCTGTAATTCACAAATATGTTTTGCTTCATCACAGATTCCAGTGGGTGTCTAAACTCTAGCGGAGCCTGTCGCCTTTAATTGAGATACTTCACATGCATGACAAATGAAGGAACTCAACACAAGACCTCAACAGGCCTCTGTATTCCCCCCACAGAAGGTGAGACTCAAAGAATAAAGGGATATAGAAACACAATATGAATTATGGAAGCATTTGGTTTGGCCGTCCATTTAAAGCCCCAACTTAATTCCTACTGCGGTAGCAAAGAGGAAGTAGAATATAATTCTAATAATTTCAAAAACATTAAATGATAATATTGTCTGAAATGCCACTTTAAGTAATCTGTTTTATTGGTATGTCATTAGACATCAGAAAATGACCTTTTTTTAATTGAAACCGGTGGAAGAATAAATCCTTCTCAAGTCTTTGACATAAAGCAGGTTTACAAGATGAAAAGCTTTAATAAGAAAAGTTGATCTCTTCTTGAACATTTTGTTATACTGCTGCACTAATTAAGTTACATTATGTGACTGTTTTTTTTTAAATCTTGTAATTTAATAAATTCCTTGTCCTGTCATTCTAATTTATATTCATCTGGGGTGTGGCCAATTCAATTCACATTGCAAATCTAAGACAGCTAGTAGTTGGTCTGTTGTGGGTGTTAAATAAAAATTTGAGTTGTGTGAGATAAACTACAACAGATGGTGCCCTGAAAATTACCTCTATATGTTCCTTTATAAAGTAAAACCTCTGAAAGTTGGCACGCTGTAAAAAATATGACAGGCTGTATGATCTGTGTGGTACAAAGGACATTAGCTTGTGGTAATGTTCGGTTTGCCCACTCGCATTCAATGCTCCATTCATCAAAGCTGCCGGGCTGTCGCACACCCCCTCAGCTTATTGATGCTTTCATATTGACAGAACAATGGCTTTGGGCACAGCTGGAGATGCCTGGAGTGGAATTGATCGCGGGATTTAAGGAACATTTGGATGGTGTAGCTCTTCATGTTAGCCCATAGAGGACCTGTGTGGAGTACCAGACATACTGCAGTGCAAATGACACAACGGCTTGTAGACGTCTGGGGAAAACATGACCTTAGACTGGCTGAGCTGTTCAAGAGTGCCACCTAAATCACAGGGGATCTGCTTCTATAAACAGAGCTGTACAACTCCAACAACATCGAAAACCTCCATCGGACTTTCAGGGCCTGAAGTTTGGATTGTTGGCACACAGTTCAGAGTGACAATAGGGTTCTAATAAATAGGGTCTTGGCAATACCAGAATCCAGTGTCCTGTCAGGGGCTTATAGCTATGAGTATTGATCCAAAAGCCTTATTGTAAATCACCAGGGGTCACATGAATGAAGAATGAATGTCTTCTTTTATCTTACAAAGTCCCGTGTGGTGCTGCACAGCCTTGATATAAAAGCCTGTCCATCACTGAAACCAATTTCCAGCTGAATGGCTGAAATATCTGAAATGTACCTGCAATGCATTCAGCGAATCTGGAATGAATAACAAAAGCGATGCAGTTGCTATGGCAATCTTGTTGGTTGCTAAGGTCGCTATGGTGGTCATAATGTGGTGGTCTCCCTCAGTGTAAGTCTACAGGTTTGTTTTGATCCATTTTATCACCCAACAGGCTAAAAGTATAAGTTGTTTAACAAAGCAACAGCGTAGCTCTGTAACATGAGGGATGAGTTACAGGCCAAAGTTTTCAGGGCAAGTTTTTGTTGACATCAGTGAATATAAGCAACAGCAGTTCATAGTGATGCCTGCTTTAACACACACTGTTAATACTACTGATAATCTTTAAATGCATAATATCTGGTATTTAAACAATACCAGAATAACAACTGTATTGTTTTTATATACCCTGTGTTTTATAATATTCACTCCATCCAATGGTATTTTCCATCAAACTTAAATCAGTCATGTCGATGAGTCTTTTTCCAGACATCACACAAACACCTACAAACATCACACAACTGATTTAAGTCTGGGTTTAAATTCCAGACAGTTCTCCCTCCACTAATATAAACGGCTTAGCAGAGCTAAACTAAACAGGCTAGAAATAAGCAGGTTTTGGGATGATCCATCAGCTGATGTTTTTAAGTCTTTAGTACAGTGATGTTCTTCCAAACACAGCTGACTGAACAATGTAATGAAATTTAATTAGCTGAGACACACGTCACTTGGTAAAATAAATAACCTTGACAAAGCCTGAGTCTTAAAGCTATCACAGTTACTGGACTGATTACAGTAAATCATAATTACTGAGACAGTAATTGTAAATGTAATGTATGTTGTCTTATGGTAAATTCAGGTCCAGGTCACTAACCCTAATTTGATTGGATAGACGTTCGGTGTAAAAACAAACATGTGAGATACCTTCACCCACAGCATTTGATTTCATTGTTGAGCCAATGGGTGGTCCTTACAAATCCATATAAGACTCTCATATAAGACTGAGAACGGAGGGATAAACAGTGATATTAGATAACTGTCTATAGTGATATAGTGTTTGTTGCTTTACCTTTTAGTTATTACTTGTTTACATTCTAACATGTTCATAGTCATTTAACTTGTGTCACTGATGTAGAATTTTTCTTGCTCAACATAACTGTAATAAAGAGGTTGTAAAGCCAGTGAAACTTTATTAAACAGGCAACAAAGCCGAGTCTGTTTTCAAAGGTAACTCCAAAAGATGTGGTTTGCATATATATATATATATATGTACGCCTAAAGCTGCACACAGTATACCATATATGCATCATTTGTATTTTAGGGCACTTTTTACCATATATGAATTCTTGAAGTTTGCTCGATAGCTGTCATGTCAAGCTTTAAATAGTTACTCACTGCAATCCTCAACACATAATCTCTCCACACAGTCAGCGGAATATGAGTAGATAATAATAGAATAGTTTCCTCTTATGAATGGGCATAATTCTATATATTATATTAGGATCAGTAAAAATATTCTGAATCACACAGATTGATTTATTCATGCAATTTTTAAGGCTCATCATTATGGTTTAGTATTTCTCTGTAATACGTAACATTGCTAACATTGTTCTACATTCTCTCATCCCTGAGACTCAAACCATTATCTAATACCCCCTCCCCAGCACATATTTATGTAATTAAATTAATATCATAAACATGCGACTATCTGGCTGCGTTTACACTGCATGTCTTAATGCTCAGATCCGATCTTAAGGCCACTGGTGACGCGACAACTCCATACAGCCTCCTTATATTTTGCACTGCCATGGCAGCCATGTTTGGTACATGTGCGCAATGATGACGTTCAACGCAATTCGTCGTGAAACAGGGCATTATAGCCAAGGTGAATCAGATATGTGTTTAGACGCAGGTCGGATGTCTGGATATCAGATATGTATCCGATTTAAATCCACATTTGAAAGCGGCTTAGATCGGATACGAAAAAATCAGATCTTGTGTGTTTACACACGTGCAACAAATTCTGATCTGGGTCAGATGTAAGTAAAAAATCAGATTTTTTGTGCCAGTTTAAACACAGCCTTTGACTAATGGCATAAATGAATGACTACCGGAAAATCCTAAAAACTACTACTACTAGAAAAATCCTTAGTCTGGATGACCCCTTTTAAAACAATAACAACAACTAAAGTGGTTACACTTTATCTCGACAGTTCACTTTGTACATTGAACTAACTCATTAATTTGCAAGTATATGGGAACTGACTCTCATTAGAGTATTAGTAGACTGTTAGGTTAGGGTTAGTAGGCTGGTAGTTGACAAGAAGTTGTAAAATTATTTATAGTTAGTAAAATATACTACAGAATCTATCGAAATAAAGTTTTACAAGAAAAGTTTACTGTACCAACAATGGCATTGTACTAGTTAAATGTTGGCCTAAAAAGAAAGTACGAATGCAGATACACACAAGTCGATACATTTTAATATCAATTTCACAGACAAAAAAATTGGAATAACACTCACTGACAAAATGTGCAGAAACACATTAAGACAGTTCATTTTGATTTCACGCTGACTGATGTCACACATGCATTTGTTTATCCTTCATTAGCTGAATGCTGAAGCTCAGTGACGTTTCATTGTTAGCTGGGTTTTTCCACTCATGGGTTTGTATATCATTTGCATAAGTAAGAAGGCTCATGATTCACTGTGCTGCGTGTGATGTGACACACATTTCCTGTGCAGAGAACTAATTATTTTCCAGATACATTAAACTGATATAATGTATTCCTCTGAAACTCTGCTAATCACTTTTAAAGAGTGTGTTTCTATTCTATTCCATTCCATATTCTGTTATTATTCTGTCCTTGCCATGATGTTAAGTGCTAATTAAGTTGAATAAATGATTCACAATCTTAACTCAGTTAGATGAAATGAGTGCAGGCTGTAGAGCAGGATTCAGTTTGAGACAGGACTGCTTTATTCCACACTTACACTCTTGAAACAGTCCCTCATTAAAGAGAAATGAAGACAAAACATGCTCATTAAAGAAACATGTCGGATATACAATAATACAAATAAACATCTGAATCCATGAGTAAGACAAGGTCAATCCTGTGTGTTTACTCTCAAAGCCTGAAACTGACACAAACTGCTGATTAGTCACGGTGCAGGTTCAAAGGTGAAGTGTGTTACTGACAAACAGAACAACTAAAGTAACCAGATTTTCTAGAACGAGCTAGACAGTTGCCATAGTGACATTAAAAAAATCTGTCTTCACAATGTTCTGACCCAAAGAAATTTCTCAAACAATGCAAGTCTATGGGGTTGGTTGCTAGGATGCTCTAGTTGGCTGCTAGGCCATAGTTAGGAAGTTGCTAGATTGTTATTTATTTGTTGAAGGAACCCACCCCCATCCCTCTGTATGATGTTAAGATCCAGAGATTTAATCCCAACGATCCCTTGCCAATGTTCCTGTAACTATTGCTAGTGTGTAGACACTTGTTGGTAAGGACATAATTCGATTTCTGGAAGTTGGTGTGGCAATATCCCTACCTTCCCTACTAAACATACATAAACATACACCTATGCTGTTACTAATAACAGCATAGGTGTAAAATATAAATAATAAAAATAATAGATAAACCAATTTGAGTTTAAAAGCAACATTCTTAATTTTGCCTAGTTTAAAAAAGTTTATTTCCACTGGTTTATATGACTGCAGCTCACGCGGTTATTAACCAGCGCAAAGTAAAGAAGATTAGGAGTGTTTACTTTCCCAAGTGCAGCAACGTGTCACTTCATTCGGAATGGAGATAACCTCTCGAGGGTTGTGAACCAATCGCATGTGGCAACAGGCTGGGAACAACACGCTGCTGCGAAAAAACAACACATTCATATCCATCCGGTGGAATCCAAATAAAAGCAATCACATGCCAACATTCCCACTTCCCCTCTCAGGCAGAAGCAGGAAGACACAGCCGCCTCATTCTGGGATGAAATTGAAATGTTAATGAAAGCTATTTATCACCAGAAAGCAGAAAGTGATGTAAGCGTGTGAGGAGAGAGAGTGTGTTTCCTGAAACTAATATAACCCTATTACTGGACACCAGACACAAACTATACAAACTATAGTGCTCCATTAAAAAGCTTTCCCAACTCTGCTTCTGTTATTTGGCAAAGATCATTCTCAAATGTGCCATAACTGCTGAAATTTCCCATAATGAACTCACAACCAAAAACATAATTCATCAGCTGGCAAGCTTTTAAGAACAAATTTAGTTTAAAATAAAAGGCATCCATCGCAATATGTCAAGAAAGCTTTCATAAAGCACGCTCACGATCTGATGTGTCTGTGTCTGTTTCACACTTTGTCTGATCCACACTGAAGTTCACACTGTCACCAGCAGAATATATCAGCATATGTTGAGTTTACAACAATGATGAACAGCTTGCTTGTGAAAATGTGAAATAAACAGCTCACTCCCCTGAGGGTGTTTCAGTCAGCTGCAGTGATGGGGCTCTCAGGAATGAAGGTGGTGTCATATAGAGGATTTGGAGAGGTGTATTAATAACTAAATGATGAGGAGAACATCTTACTCAGAACAGAGCTTCAGCCAAGAGTGATTTTGCAGTAAAATACAGAACCAATAGCACAGCTCAATGCAAAAACAACTCAATACACTTAACTCTACTTCCCATGTACTGTATTTCTTTCTCCCTCTGTCCATTTTCCAGTTTACAATATATTGAAAAGTTAACAGGTTAGTCACGTTCAGCCTTGATTAACTCACCGCACTTCTCCTGGGTCTTCGGTTACCAACACATCCGTCTTACAGCTGGCTATAGGGTTGATTGACAGCTCCACCGGAGGAACCACAAAGCTCTTAGTGACAGGCAGCCAGAGGCCCTGACCGAGACTGTATGATGACCTGACACATTAACACACAGAGAGAGGCTCAGTGTCAATAACACACTGACAGCTGCTCATGACCAGACAGCTTCACACTCACTCTCTGTTAATAACATTCACAAATAAAGACCAGCAATCCAGTCAGCAGTAATAATGACAAGAACATTTAAAAAAAGCTACACGTATTATATGAAACTGTTGAAAATGGACGAGAGACAGAAAAGATGTTGTACGCTCGCTGGGAACTGGTCCGTCAGGTTCACAGTCAGCTCTGAGTGTGCCCCGTTCCTGACCCTGAACATATACAGGCACATCTGAATGATTGAGAATCAATGCACACTTCTACCCATTAATAAGACACTGATAGCCCAGACCACAGTCCAGACCATCAACTGACACTTCAGAGGCCATCAACCAGCTGCCCGAACCTCCACTATCAGTCTGCTGCTGCCGGCTGAAGTAAATGCCGTGAAGGCAGGTTGTGTAAAGAGCGAGAATGAAATTTCTTTTCATTTTTGTGATTGGACCTGGGGAGTGGAAATTGGTTAGGGCTTCGAGTCTGAAAAAGAGGAAAGGGGCAAAAATATATTGTGGTGGTTAATTACCAAGAGACAGTGTTTAAATGAGAGAAGCAAAGTGGGATATTGGCATTACATTGGGTAATTGGCCAGTGCGGAGGACACATTTGTCTCAGTTAAACTCTTCACACTGGGGGTGATATGACCTAACATTTAATCACAGTGTGAGGACTATATCACACATCGCAACATCTAGAAATAATTTGCTGCTTTATATTTTAAAACTATGTGGCAATGCATTTTATGATCATCTATGAAATTAAATCCTTTTAAAATTAAAACTCATTTATCTCATTTGATTTTTTAAAATAAATAATAAGTGAAAAAAGTGATAATTTAAAAAGACTAAAAACAGTAAATCTAACATTATAAAATTTGTAATTCTGATACTAAATTCAGACTGAAGCAAGTTTGAAGTTTTTACATGCATTATTTTATGTGCATTACATGCACACGTTTTCTCTTGTGTAAATAACGTAAAGTAGATCAACTGTGTTTCAAGTAGATCAAAAGCTCTATATTTACCTCTTGGTTATGTCAAATGATCACATTAGCAACATATAAACAAAACATAAACATACATCATTCATCCTGCAGTCAAGTGTGTGTGCCCAACAGTATCTCCAGCACATGAAAAATCAATACATAAAACCACTAAACATTCACATTGGCCCTGGACTCTGCTTTTAAAGCTCCAGAACCTTCCTCCAGGTAGAACATGCCCAGGGCAAACTCACTCCAGAAAACCCTGAGGCCTTCTCAGAAGCACTGTGTTCAGAGTGAGGGCAGCTGACAGCAGGCCAGTGCCGCCCATCTGGGCTCTGGTACCTCAAGGGCTTGTCATGTTCTGTATGGGACCTTCATCTGAAGGACAAACAGCTCAGCAGACAGACAGGATTTGGAGTTGAGCTTACCTGAAAATCTTCTCAGGAGCCTGTTCTCCAGTGACAAGGTCATAACCCCTCTCCAGGTTTGAGTACGGCCATGGACTGTGGACCAAACACAGAAACATGGTTAATGAACGATACAAGTCTGTGAGTATTAATGCACAGGGTTTTAACTGACATGTGAAAAAAGAAAAAAAAATCACACCAAGAAAAAATGTCATGTTGCAGGTGGTTGCCAAGGTGTTGCTATGGGTTTCTAGGGCATTGCTATGTTGTTACTGGGGTTTTCTGGGTCATTTCTTACTGACCTAGTAAGCAATAACAGTGATTCATTAGCAAACACTAGTGATAAATGAAGTGCATGTAATCTTCAACTAATCTGCTTGTTTAAGTCAACACCAGCTGTGGTCTGATTCTCCCTTATTCAACTGTAACAATGTCCCACTTTTTATCTTCTCTTCAACCCATGAGTTGACGTTTGTGCCAAACGTTTGGCTGCTGTTTTATTAGACCAGCTGTTGGCTAGGGCGAGTTCATTAACATGCACGGCTGGAGGTGATGAACAGTTGCTGAGAGTGGTTTGTGATGCTCACCCTTCATTGCGACCCCAATCGGTGCGAATGCATAGGTGCTCGTACTCAGGGTCGGAGGCGTAACCCTCTAGACAGCTGCATTCTCCTGTGAAAACACAACAGAAAGATATTACATTCATTTATCTCTCTCACAAATAAACCACCATGTTTGTGTGGCACCCAGATCGACCAGATTTTGCCAAGTGAACGATGTTCCTGAGTCAACATAGTTTGTTGACCGTGGAACAAACTTTTTGTAGAAAACTCCATCCCTACTCCAAACCATAACTCCCTAAAAAGTCATAGGTGAATAACAATGGTGAAGAAGCACCTCACTCGCTCAATAGCAATTGTAATAGCAACTGTAAAATCCCTCTAATCTGATTTGTTGATTGGAAGGTTGGTAAAGTTGCCCCCTCCCCCTGTGATGGGGGGGATACAGGGTCCTTAGCCTTTTCACCTGGTTGGTAAAGGGACTGGGACGTTAGCAGCTAGTGATCAGCTGGCTCTTGTTCGACTGCTGTCTCCCGGGTTGTGTTGGAGTAGCACCCTCACTATAGAGGGTCCTCCCCCCACGAGAGCTTCACCTTCCTTGGGTGAGTGTTGGCAGTGGTGGTGAGTGACAGATTTTTGTCTATACGTGATGAGTTTACAGGAAAGTGTGTTTGCATCTCTTTACATGACAGACTTTAATAATCCTAAACTGAAGAAAAATATGGTAAGGGCTTATTTTGATTTAATAAATTTTTCTGTGTAATTTCAGGTTTTGAAGGATTGGGCTCCCAAAATGTATCTTCACACTTTAGTAACTGTTAATAAATAGTAACTGTTAGTAAAATATGAATTAGCATAAGGGTTTAATTGCATTAAAAGATCAATATAAGTGTCATTTACAGTACAGTCAGTTCTCTCAGACCTGTCTTCACTGAGCCATTTTTACAGTGACTTTTAATCAGCTGGTTTTATTGTGATATTGAGTGCATGTATGATGTCACATCCTCTAGTTCACACAGAGTAACCACAGGTGTAGCTGAACACATTATCTCTAGACATGTTCCCCTGACCGCTGAAGTACAAATGTCACAATACACAACACTGTGTACTGATTTATGATTTAAAACCTAATGAAGTTCTTTCAGTGAAATGCTGAACTTCTCATCCTTCTCAAAAGAAATGAGATATTCAAAACTCTATTAAACATAAACACGAGTTCTGTAAACACTGATAACATGAAAGAGCTTCACAAAGGCCATTTGCAGCATCATTTAGATTATTGGCAGTGACAAAACTAATCTCAGTTTTCACACACACCACAAAAAGCCTCAGACATCCTTTAATATTTATTAGAGTAAACTTCAATATTTGTTTGTGGTTTGCTCGTCTTAGTGCTCAAAGCAGTCAAGCATCACATGGTATGATTTATTGCTTCTATTATCTTCTTTGTTTAACAGTACGGCCATTAAAGTTGAAAAGAGGTGTTGTTATACACTGACAGAGTTTATGATGTGCAAAAAAGATGATTCATAAAACAAAATCAACCTAACAAAACTGACATATTAAACAGAAAAACACACTCTTCACACACTGTCACCTGTTCAGCTACTTTTAACATTCAGACATGAGGGGTTTTTTTGAATACTATGAATCCTGAAAGCCCTATACATGTTTGATTTCTTTATTGAGATGAAGGTAGTGCAGAGATATTCACAGAATCAGTGACTGTGTTTTAAATGTATCATTCTGTAGGAACAAGCAAACTACAAAAAATAGCAAATAATTGTTATAAATGAAGGAATAAAACCATATTACTCCAGGCAGATGTCAACACATCTGACAACAAAGTAAAAACCCATAGAGTATTATAACAGCTGTACATGATAATACTTCTAATAACACTATACTAGCAAAATGTGATTGTTTCTTTTCCTCAGAGGTTATAAATGAGTTAAGATAACAGCAGAATATGAACAAAATTAGATACAGTATAATATACTCCATCCTCAGATATCAGCTCATTTCTAAACTGCTGCTGGCTGGAGGGCAAATGAAAGCATAATAAAAGTCATTTCACAAACAGCCTGGCCAAATATTCATATTGCATGAGCGGGAGGAATGAATATTAAAAATAATATGCACTTGTCTGTATTTGCTCTGTCATAAAAATACTCGTTCTGTTTCAGAGCTCTGATTTCTCGCCCTGCCACATACAGAGAGAGTAAAGTTGGCAACAACAGGGCACTGGATGCCAACAGTGCCCAACTGTATCTGATACAGCAGATAATAACTAATAACATTTAGTGTCCTAAAATGTACTTGTGTGGTAAGCAGCCATGTACTCAGCAGGATTAGGTACAGCCAGTTGGTTGTTATTGCAGAATAAAGCCTTTAATTTGCACTTGATACTTTTAACATGTAAAAATGTAACAAAATTAATTTTAAGACAGTAGTATAAAAACATGAAAAATATATTATAACCTGCTGACAGGAGATTAAAACTGTACTGCAGACAGAAGAGAGGTAATTAAGTTAATAGCCAAGTGCTTCATCATTACCTGTGACAGACACGGCTGTGATCATGTCCTTCTGTTAAACATCACCAAAGCACCTTCCCATCTTTAAAATGAAGCTTTACTGCACCAGGATGCTTGAAGCTGCAGTCAAAGCTGCTTCTCTCCTCAATGTTGCAATTATTCTGATTTAGAGGTTTCAGTGGTGAATGATTTGGCCTATAAATGCTCGTCCTTCGTAATCCTGTGAGGTTCATCTGAAGCAAACACTTTGTGTGAGATAGCAACTCATTCAATTCTTTTTGAACAAAGTAGGAAAGTGTTTTGAGTGACACTTTTTAAAGGATTGCATGTTTCTTTTCTTTTCTATAGATTTCCCATTTAAAAACAAATAATGTGCAAATAACTTGTAACATTCAAGCGCTTTCTTACAATATGTGTGCTTGTATACTTCTATTGAACGTTTTTGCCCCACTCCAAGGTTTGCCTTGACTCCTCCAGTCAGATCGACTAATGCAGGTTAGCTGAGATGAAGAAAAGGTTTGAAAGAATTCTTTAGCTTTAATGTTTACATCAGTTTCATGGTAAACGCAGACTGTACACCGCTGTGAGTTGGTGGCAGGTGGATGCTGGTGAAGCAGGGTTGACCTCTCTTCTGTGATGATTCATTTCATAGTCTGTTCTGCTTTCCTCAGGCTACTGCAGACAATATCTGCTTATTTACTGAGCTCAACATATGGCTACACAATTACCTGTACAATAACTGAACAATTAAGTTGTAAATTTACAGTAAGTAATAGTGAGGCCTGCGGTGCTGGGGCAGGTTATACAGTTACCCAGCATGCACTGCTGAACACATAAAGAACTACCTTTCTTGCAGCAGTTTGTGTGATGGACGCTAAGCACAATGAACGTCTAATCAAATACCTGGGTTAAGTTTACATGTTTTTATTTGTACTTGATACCTTCAGCCCCCAAGACACATATTACACCAATTACAGCACTGGTGAGCTATCAGCATTCCCAATGTGATGTGTGTTTTGCCCCAAGAGACTAATAAAAAATAAAAATAACATCAGGATACACAAAAAGATTTCCCTTTCGAGGGAACTCGACACTGTATCTGGTTTGATGCTATAGGGAATATCTCCAGTGTGACCGGTGTCTGAATCACATCTAACTGGTCCCACACAGAATACCTCTCTGTGTGTATAGTGTAAACTTTTACAGGGCCGTGCGTTTGGGCAGTGGTTCGAGAGCGGTACTGTTGTCACCAGCAGTGCTGAGTAGGGTGTTATTGCATTACAACTATGGTGATTATGCTTCAACACAGACCATGTGACAGCCGCTTCCCCTGCATGGTATAGCATTCCCCACAGCATCAAACCCGATGCACTGTCAAGTTCCCTTGAAAGGGAATGTCGCTTGTTTACGTATGTAACCTTGATTCTCTGAGAAAAGTAACAAGTCTGCTGTCTACATCTCCTTCAGACAAATAAGTTAATGAGATGCTCTGCAGGTGCCCTAATATACTTGCAGGTGCACCTCATGTGCATGAAGCACTGCCGTGAGCTGATTAGATTGCTGTGATTAGACATGAGTCTTTGGTCTTATCTCACCTTTTAAATACAGGTTCATGATGACCGTGCTGTAGTGTGAACAAAGCCAAAGAGGCACACACACACACATACACGGAGTGCTCCATGCTGCTGAAAAATTGCACCTGCAACGTTGTCTGTATAAGACTTTAGCTGCACTCTGATCAAGACCATTGAAAGAATTTATTGCAAGCTTTCAGCTCCAAAACAAAGAACCACTGATGTCCTTGATTTAAAATTCAGAACCGGACATGAAATGGATGTGTTTGTGGGTCATGTGGGTTCTGCTGACACACACCTCTGAGGAGAAACTTCATCTGTGTGTCTGTGTGCAGAAACGCACACATTAGGGTCAAACACACATGCCTCACGTTTTCTGTGATTCACACAATGCCAAAAATAAAGATTCAGCTACAACTGAATCCAACTGTTTATATCCAATCATTACAGCTCTTTTGCTTTTAAACAACGAATAACAAGATAACAAGATTCCCTCATTAGAACAAATTCCTCTCTTGTGAAAGGCAGAATGCACAATTTTTGGATCTCAAGGTTTGCAGTGTAGGCATGAGGACAGAGGACATTTATTGGTGTTATTTTACAATTCCAAGGGTTGTGCCTGCGCATGTGGATCTTGAGAAAATTCATCATGTTATATTCCTTTAGAGACATATAAACAACAGTAGAGAGAACAAATAGAGCTGATAAACACTCAATACTGTGAAACGACACAACTGTTTTGTCAGAGTGTGGGCACAACCTGGGAATATTTATAGCAAATGAATACAAGAGAGGGTTGGCTAGTTGTTATTAAGTCATAAGCAAATCCTGTATTTCTGAAGCAGCTCGTGAGGGAGGAGAGAGAAGGAAAGACAATCGAAGCTGATAACCTTGTGGTTTAATCAAACGCTGGTTGTGGGCCGAGACCGAGCTGGCGGACGGCCCGGACGGCTGAACACTCTCTCACTGAACTGGTGTGTGGCTTTTATCAGCCAGTTCTCCAACAGGGACAAATGTCTGATAAGCCCATCTGCAGCTGTGTGATGAAAACAACATCACGCACCTCTGTGAATCACCTGAACGTGCCATCATTTACCTTGTGCCTTTTTGAATCAATACAACTGACTGCGTTGTTATGAACACTAGCACACACTTTTTAAAGTATTTGCTGTTTTTTCTGTTAAAGGTAAATTTATTAACTTAAAATGAAAACTGAACGCTCATGAAAAAGCTTAAAGCAGATTTTAAACATCTCTATTTCATCTCTATTTGTCTTCTACAGATGAAAGAAATTAGACATGCTGCCTTTTGATGCATTAATTGTACAGCTAAAAGTAATTTTGAATTCTGAACTGTGTGTATCCTAACTAACATCGAATGAAATTTAATAATACAATCATATATTAAAAGAAAACAATCATAATATTGCTTATGATTTCATTTCTATTCTTTATGTTTCAAACTTACCAGCTTCTCTACAAAATATAGTTGTGATGATTATCAGTCAGAGTGATGCAGTTTCTGCTATTATAACCATGTTTTATTATTTCCTGCAGTCTGATGTTATCACCGGCTCAGATGCTCAACTCTCATTAGATGCATTTACATGGAGCAATGCATTGCGACTGTAAGCAGTTTGAAAGTCCAATCCAAAAGAAAATGTTCCATGTAAACACTTCCATTGGAATAAAAAGCCCAATGCAACTGACATTTTAATCGCCTGAGAGGGGTGGGATAAACCTTTTTATAAACTGATGAAACTCCAACATGTAAATGAGTTAAACCAAGTACTTTTAGTCTACATCCTTCTGTGCATGCCTGGTTTTGACGTGATGCAGGTCAAGAGGTCAGGGGTCATCAGAATGCAAAATGGTGGCACAATGAAATCGAATAGTGTCTGGTTGCATGAAAACACTGTATCTCTTAGAGGGAAAATGCCGAATGAGAGGGATTTCTGCAACAAACTGTCACCCTTACCCAGTGTTTATAAGAAGCATTTCACAATAGCTTCTATCAAAACACAGCAATAGAGAAGCATTTGCTATAGTAACACAGCCTCCCACAATAAACTTAACATAACAGATCTCAGCCTCACTTGAGACGCATGATCATATATTTGTGACGGGCAAAGCTAACACTCACAGTGTGCAATAAGCGCACATACAGCTACTCAAGTGGTCTTTTTAAGCACACTGTGCTTATTCCTGTCACTGACACTCAAATGATAAGCACATAAGTACTATGATAAAGTGTTCACCACAAATGGGAACATACAGTATAAATGAATCACTAGTGTTCGCTGTTTTGACACTGTGTTGTGTTGCTGCAAAGTGGCAGCGCATCATTTTTTTTAAAAATGGAGGTCTGTCCCCTAAACTGTGTACTTACTGCCCCCTGGGAAGATTACTGCCACTACACCATGGAAAATAAATAAAGGGTTTTATTTCAACTTAAACTCAGAACTTTCGTGATTTAGAGCAACATTACATGAAAGTAGCATACTTAAGAAATTACATTCCAAGATTTAAAATGCAGCAAATAGGACACAGGCTAATGTGCGCAGATCAGATCAGACCCCTAAAACAGGAACCTGCTTCCCAAGAGAATAAAACATTAGTTTCAGATATAGATCATTAATGTAGATATTATTGTGATTGTGTCACAGCTCATAACCTGTGCTAAAAATTAATATGACAAAGGATATTATGAAAATCATAAATGAGCAGTTTTGGAGTGTTCAGTAAAGCAATAAACCACATGGATGTGCATTTATTTTACAGTTATTTTACCACGACTGGAGGCTGTAACATTAAAAATTCTATTGGCAGGTAATAAAATTCATTAGTTTCACTGCAGGAAATTTACTGTTGCAGAGCAACATAACCATTGAGTTTGTAACAACACAATCACACATGCAAATCAGCAATTTAACCACACCTTTAAACTTTGCTCATCCAATCAGATATAAAAAAATGTATAGATCCTTTAAAAGGCAAAGGTTTAAAACAAATGGATTAGACTCCACAACCTTGTACTTCTGTGGAAAATCACACTTTATGTCAAAACTTTAAGTTAAATAGGCTTTATTATGAACACATACACATGATGGACACAGAAAGGCACATAAATGCAGTATTTCATCTAGACTAGAGAAACAGACGCTTTATCAAACCAGCTGTGAGAACAACACAATCCATTTCAATCCAGTCATGAAGATGACAAATCTTCAAAGCACAAGTACTAGAATAATATATGGAAAGACAGACAACAGTGTTATGTAACTGTTAGTATTACTTTTGGTATTTGCATTGCAGATAGTTTATTACATTTTCAACATAATCACAATCTCAAAATGACCTGCACACAGCGCTGCTATACCGGAAATATTGGCTTGGCTGCCCAGCATCAGTCAATTACACAAAAAATAAGTATTAGTAGTAATTCAATGTGATATTGAGGTTTGCCACCTCTATGATGGCTCATATACAGAACATAAAGACACTGTAAGGAAATGTCAAGAAAGGTCTCACTGAAGGCTCCTCAGTCTCTCATTTCTTTGCTTTTGTTCTCATTAGACAGAATTGTGCAGGTCTTCACCAGTGTAAACAGCTCTGCAGATGAAAGACGCCACTGGTACACGATGAAGAGGGCGATGCAGACTCAACACTCAACCGAAGCTCAGCTCAGACTCGCTCTCCTCACAGGGAGATTAGAACTCTCCTCCATTAACATAATATCTGCTCAGCTCCAGTTACATCCTCAACATTTAGAAGCAGAAAAAATCATCTGGATCAGCAAATGTGCAGCATCGCTCTGCGAGCGCAGGAGATGTGAGCGCGTTAGAGGAAATTGCTCTCCGAGCCATTGACTCCAGAGTTTATGAGGACCCTCTCCTGCATCTTTGTTGAGAAAATGGCTTTAAAGCTCGTAAATAACCTGCATGATCCATTAAGTAAAACACAGATCGCCATATGCTGAGTGATTAATAGGCAAATCAATTTTTCAAATGAAAGGGCCGGTAAACTGGCCTTCAGTCGCTGTTGTGAGTGTCACTATGTAATGATGTGTTTAATTCAGCTGTATTAAATGTGTGCTGTCTCAAATGTCCAGCTGTAAATCTACAGACTGAATGCTTCACGTAAACAAGGCAGAGCTGCTGTTATACGTGAGTGAGGTTATACATATCCAAGATTTGTTTTATGGTCATGTTAAACACTCAAGCTATATACATACATTTTACGTTAAAATGTGGAATAAAGACACTGAATTACATGTTTGACCCTGCAGATATCCAGACGCACAGACTGTATTTTTAAACTTAGAAATGTTGTTGTAGGACTGGGTGGTATGACGTATGTATATATTGTAATTTGGCTGCACAATTTTGAATAAAAATGCAATGTGCAATAACTTGCTATGGAAAATTGCTATAAAATGCTATGGAAATAGCACTGTTTTTGTTCCATTTGTGATAAATAAATGATAGGAGAAAACAATTGTTGGGTGTGTGTTTGGGTTGTCATTGTGAATGTTGGCTCAAAAGGGAGACCCATTGTCCTTGACTTTGAAAACCTCTAACCAAAAGTATCGTTTTCTTTATTTACTCCTTTTTTCCTGCTTTTAAGCACCTCTTTCTCTCTCTCTCTCTCTCTCTCTCACCCTGCGTAGCTTATGCAGCAATTTTTTAACTTGCCATTGCTCTTGGTTCTCCTAGCTCACCTTCACATTTATGTAACCTTTACTGTTTGTTTAGGTGGCTTCATTCATCAGGGTGGTATCATTCATATCTGGCAGTGCATTAGTGAACTCAAGTGCCTCTATGATATTGATATTGAATGATGATATTGAAACATTATGTGCTAAAAGCAGCAGGGAAATATTCTAACACGGGGTCGTGCTCTCATACAGAACCATTCTGTATATTTTATTATACTATTTCTAAAGAAAGGCCAGTTAAAAGACAGTAGAGGAGGAAGATAGTGCTTCAAAATGTCAGGTCACAGAGCACTGGCTTAGAGTCTGGAGTCATACATGAGCTGTATTTCTATTGGACACATCTCTCTCTCTCTCGTGGTGGATTGTGGGATTGACATCTCTCTCTCGCGGTGGATTGTGGGATTGACATCTCTCTCTCGCGGTGGATTGTGGGATTTATATCTCTCTCTCGTGGTGGATTGTGGGATTCACATCTCTCTCTTGCGGTGGATTGTGGGATTGACATCTCTCTCTCGCGGTGGATTGTGGGATTGACATCTCTCTCTCGCGGTGGATTGTGGTATTCACATCTCTCTCTCGCGGTGGATTGTGGGATTCACATCTCTCTCTCGCGGTGGATTGTGGGATTGACACATCTCTCTCTCACGGTGGATTGTGGGATTGACATCTCTCTCTCACGGTGGATTGTGGGATTCACATCTCTCTCTCGCGGTGGATTGTGGGATTGACATCTCTCTCTCGCGGTGGATTGTGGGATTCACATCTCTCTCTCGCGGTGGATTGTGGGATTCACATCTCTCTCTGCGGTGGATTGTGGGATTCCTCGGTGGATTGTGGGATTGACATCTCTCTCTCACGGTGGATTGTGGGATTGACATCTCTCTCTCGCGGTGGATTGTGGGATTCACATCTCTCTCTCGCGGTGGATTGTGGGATTGACACCTCTCTCTCACTGTGGATTGTGGGATTGACACATCTCTCTCGTTCGGTGGATTGTGGTAGTTAAATAGTTCAATTATTGAGCAACTGCATGTTGAATAGTTTGTATAAAATAATATACTGTCTGTCCGTTGACCATTATCTACTCAAGAGGCTGTGCTTTCACCCCAGCAGTCTAACATGTTACTCTGACCGTAATGCAACAGAGCAGCCAAGAGAAACATTCCACAACAATAACTGCAAATGTCAAGCATGAAGCTCATAAGCTCAGGGCCCTTGACACCACACTGGGGTTGTGAAATCCCATGTTCCCCTGGCACTGGCAAGCTTATCAACTGGCACCCTGCAAACTGACTCAACCTGGTTGATACCATGAGCTGTAGATTACAGCTGAAGGTCACCAGCAAATAAATATGTTTTGGAACATGGGCCTAAGGGGTGTGTGTGTGTGGGGGGGTTACATAACCATACATTAGGGACAAATTTGTACCCAAAATAAGTAAAACCTGACAAATCTGAGCAAAACTTTTGGGGATGTCCTCATTTGTAAAAATGCTATAAAAACAAAAGTAAATAGACATTATAATAGATATTATCAAAAATGCAATATGGTAACTGTGATGTAACTGTAACTCTCAGGTAGTTGATTAAGTGTTTCAGGTCAATCTGTGTTAAGCCCTGTGGGCAGCATCTGTGTGCTGTGTTCTTTAATCTCTTCATTTACATTTTTCTTTTTGCACACAAGGTCAGAGTTAGTGATTCTATCACACAAGCATCAAGTTACCACATATATTGTAAGTCTTGTCTATGTTTTTAAAACAGAATGTATTTTTAACTTTTTATTCCAGTGCAATGCTCTGCCTGTAAGATATGTTCATTATTGTAAAGTTTTGCTTGTTTACATAAACCAAGAGATAAGTTGAAGATTTTCTTAATAACATTATGACACATGTTTGTGTATTAGCAGGCATGTCCACTTACCCGTGTCCTGGTCACACAGCTGTTCACAGGGTTCAGTGGTCCTCTGACCGCAGTAGTCTCTCACCCACTGTGTTGAGGTGTTTGTCTGGTAGTAAAGGGTCAGTTTGGCTGGATTCAACCAGTTGGAGACATCCAGATAACTACCCATGCTCACAACAAAACTGCTTCCTGTGTTCAAAACAAACAAGAGAATTCAAGTTCATCTTCCAGTCTTCAGATGCCAGGTTAACCTGGACAGCTCTATTATAAACATTTGAAATATCAAGTTATGACTGCTGACTGCCACCTTTGTGACTGAGGTTAATTTGTTTACATGTCTCCAGCGTATTTGACTGGCTGATATGAACTGTGCAAGTCACAGGACCCTTCAGAAACACAAGTAAATAATGATTTAATGAAAATAAATGATTTATATCCGGAAAATACACTACTTGTAAAGCTGGAATAACACTATTTATTTTAACACAAAAAATGACAATACCGGTTTAAAGAAGATCTCTCTGTATAACATTAAAAATAAAGGTTTCTGAAGAGTTCTTGTTCAGACTGTTTGGTTCCACATAGTTCCACTCAGTGGACATCTACATCTGTTCTGTCTTATGTTGTGTGAATACAGCTCTTCATAAAGATAAGAGCAACTTCAATTAAATTGCTCTGTAGTTTTATAATCCCCTCAGCCTTCTTAAACCAGGAGCTGAACAGAGCAGCTGGATGATCTTGCTCGGGGACATTCACAGACACACAGATTAAAAACATCACAGCAGCTACTGTTCTCATACTTCAACACATAGTAGCATGTGTGGGCTAACAAAAACTACACTGAACAAGCTACACACTACTTAATTACATTAAGATTAATATTTTATTAATATTTCTATGTTGTATAATATAATATGTTGCATACTTGTAATTGCCTGTAACATTTAGGCCTACTGACACAGGTTTTGTGTGTTAAAAAAACTGGCTGCAACACTGAGAAGAGTGAGACTACACAGCGGCCACATACACCCATATAAACATAAACCAGCAATTTCATACCTGTAAAAACTGGTGATAAGAACACACCCAGTGTGCGCAACCTATAAAGTTCCTTTATGTTTTTGATTCGTAACTGTCAGCTTTCACAAGACATGTGGCACCACTCTGCTTTAACAGAAGTGTACAGCTTCTTTCACTTGATAACGTAGCAAAAAACACTTATATGACATGATATGCGATGGTTTAATTACTATGGCACCGTAAATAATTCAGGCCATCCCAATACAAGCACCTACAGCCTCCCTCCACTGACCCAGAAGATTCAGATTTCTGAACAGTTTTTATAACATACAGGTGTAAATAAACAGCTCATGTGGTCATTGTTAAATGGAATCGGGTCTTTAGGCATGTGTATCTGTGAGATGGCAGATGGTCCAGTTTCTCTGAACTGCAGTCTCAGCATCAAGCTGCTCTAACTGAAGGTTTCTTCAGAACAGAGCGTGCTCTTCTGCATCTGAGCTCAGCCAGGTTTCATTCTTCAGAATGTCTTCTGGTACACTGCTGTGTCAGCAGCTATAATCCGGCACACCTCAGACCTGCTCTACCTGTACCCATGCCCTTACGGCACGTTCACTATGAATGACAATGATAACAATAGCACAGTCCACACCACAACTATAACCATACAGATACAAGAAATAACGATGGGATCACGTTCTAAGCATTTTTTCCAACTGATGATGAATAAAACATTAACAGCCAATCAAATCCCTTCAGATTAAAAAGGCTTGCACATGTACTGCAGCATGCATGCTTAGAATAAACAAAGTGGCATCATCCATTTGTGCAGACGCTAATATAGTTATCATTATAGTTATTTTTCTAGCTATCGTTCTTGCTGTGATCTCTGGGCTTATGAAAGTATAAGAATGTTCTGTTAACATAAACTTGACAACTACCTAAATAACATCCGTTACTGCATTACATGCATCACAACCCACCAATATTCAAATGTGTTTATTACAGTGCTGTGGGTAGCATTGCAGCTAGCACTGAACATCCACAGAAGTTTATAGACACAGTAACTGAATTCAGACACATGTTGAATTCATGGAAATATGTTTTAGAAACTCTTTGTGACTGGTAATTCTTTATGTCTGCTTAGTGCTCTATAGTTCTGTGGGAGATTTATATCTCTAAAAACATGCTGTCATGCGTCCAGACAGTCAGTAATTACTCTGATGCAACGGTCACTAAACTCACAAATGTGCATGTTTAACGTGCTTTAAAAATCAGATAGCACAGCTTTCAGCCAAGTGTGAGTCAGATAGAATCAGATGGTTGGATATAAACATCCAGGGGCACTGAAGCTGTTTTTGCATGATAAAACAGCTGATGTTAGTGATGTAAGTGAGAAATCAGAGCAGACTGAGCGAGGAAGTTTCAGTGACTGACTGATTCTGTCTGAATACTTTTATTCATTACAGACACAATAATGCATCAAAAATCTGACATGTAACAGATCAGTGTTTAAGACCTTTACCTTACCCACATTCACAATGATAAATTTATAATAATGTTTATCATTTGAGCTGTCAGGTCTAGTTTGCAGGTAATGACATTCTGGCTTCATTTAACATCAACATATGTAAAGTATGTAAATTAACCTACAATTTTATGTTTCAAACTTTGATTTTGATAAAGAGGCAAAAGTTATGGATTGCTATTACTATATAAACCGAAGTATTTTTCTGAGTATAAACTGTACAGAATCTGGAATACACTTTTATAGAAACACGTCCTTACATCACAACACAAGCATATTACTTATTCTATTTAAGTTTTAAGAGTTCAAAATGTACTAAATGCAAGAAAACTGTTTTATATCTCACCATCAGCAATGAAGTGCTCAGGAACATGCAGTGTGACCTTCACAGTTAGGGGACAGGACGTCTGTGTGCCGTACACGACTGCCACCACACATGTGCAGACGGTGATCAGTGTTAACGTGGCTTTGCTCATGGGACTCTGTGGACAGCCTGTGGAGATAGTCAGAGAAACAGACAGAAAGGTTTTTACCCATCACTTGGACCCGTGTATTCACACAGTGTCACAAAACAACTGCCCAGTCACCATCACTCTGAGCCTTTGCTAAGCCCCGCCTTGAAACTGTACCGACCAATCCGACTTGCAACTGTTGCCCTCCATCAAACAAGACTTTTACTTAGTTGTAATGTAAGTTTGTGGACGTGTGATTTCCAGGTAGTGACACATTGTTCCTGAGGAGGAGACATGCAGTAGTTTCCTCTTCTCCAAATTGTAAAATAAATCTATAGAAGTATATGGTCATAAAGCTGTGTGTCACCCACAGAAATGGAGCATGAGCTGGGTGGCACACACTTCTTAAACTTCTGAGAACTCATATTTTCTTGATTCTCTTATTTAATACTAACTGCTTTCTAGCACTAATATCTTCTGTTTCCCTCACTCTAAACCTGACTACACAGACAGACAGACAGGCTTCCTGAAGACATTTTGCAGCATCTTTTAAAGGCTCTGTGGCGTGAAACACTATGTCAACATATATACAACTATAAATGTAGGCGTGAATTCACACGTGTTCGGAAGCGCGTTCCCCATAGCGTGAAGCCATGATGCAGCGTTGAGTTCCCTGTCTCAGGGAACTGGGAACCGGGAAAAGTGACAACAGTGAGCAATGCTGTTCTTATGAACAAAGATGATCTTCACAGTCAGCTCTTTCAACTTGCCCTTCTTCACTTTAACTATCAGGTTAAAAAGTCCTGGTTAAGCCATGACATATTTCTTAATGCAAGAAAACAGATAACAAGCCTTCATCATTACTCTGTGTGATCTAGACAGCAGTGTTTAGATAAAGCCTAAAAATAATATTGAAACTGTTGTCTTGGAAACTGTGTTAACGTACACTCAGCTAAGTGTTATAGAGGCTCTGGGGAAAGAAGAAGTATTTCTAGCTTAAGCATATTTTCAAGAAGCTAAGAACTTGCATCCAAGAACCTCACAGATGCTTGTATTTATTTTGCTGGTGCACATAATCCTGCATCTCAGGGGTCACACCTGCCGTATTCTTCACACTGCAACATTCACTCTAGCTCGTGTCTCCTGCAACAATCTGTTTGTTCGCTGTGACGAGTCACTGGCCAAGTAAAACAGACAAACGAGGGATAAATTAATTCATACACAGATAAATACAAACTTTATGATACCAAATAGTCATAGTTAGGAAGAGGTCAAGACAAAATCACCTCAGATGACCTCACGATAAATCAAGTACAATGTTGCCAAAAAAATAAAGATATCTGTAACTACACTTTGATTAACTCTGTTACTCTGTGACTTAACCCATGGACCTTCTAACATGCTTTTATGTTTAGAACTTTATGTTCTAGTGTCTGAACTATTACATATCCAACATCAACTAATGGTGAATAAAAGTGCTGACAAGAACCAATAAATGGATGGAGTCACCCTGACAGCCTGAGACATTGTGTGTGAAGAACACACACCTTTAGCATAGTTCATCAGAGCTGTTAATATAAGTGGAGCAGTATTTTAAGAATTATCATGTGTGACACAAATCTGAGCTAACACATATGAGAAGAATATTGCAGTCCTTTAAATAGTGACTAAAATAACAGAGCACAGATTTAAATATAAAAGAGCAATCTTTGTGAAAGTCCTCAGAGCACATTAGCACATTTACCAACACACACACACACACACACACACACCTGGGTCTCAGTGTATGAGTGAGTGCTTGATGAAGCTTAGCAGAGCTTCACACTTGTGTCCTTCACACTGTCTCACTCAGAGTGTGGATCTTCTCTTCCACACTGCACTCCACAACACTCCAGTTCTGTGCAATACTAACACTCATGTGGTACCCACAAAACATGGCAACAACTGATTAAACACACACACACACTTTGTTTATTTATGTCATTGTTCCTGCTGTCCATTTTCATCTTAATAACTCAGTATGTCACAGGATGACGGTTTCAGTTTGTTTATCAGCTGTGAAGCTGTGACCCACACCCAGAGAAACACTCCTCCACAAATAAACCAACAGAACCTCTGTTACAGATTGTCTATGTTCTATAATTATGATTTTTTGTGTGTGTCCTTGACTGAGTCCTCTTGAAAACAGCACAGCTATCACCATGTGCAGAGTAATTTAAATCTGTGTGTGTGTGTGTGTAGATATGCTTTATGAAATTTTTCGAAATATAAGCTCTGCTCCAAACTTTATTCCACTACCTACTGCCTTGCCTACACAGGCAGCATCTGAATGTCAATGGCATTTCATAAGTGGGCGTTTTTGGTTTCTGAATGCTCTACATAGACAGAAACTTCTTACATGAAGCACATGGGAAATTGACTCAATTTTTTAGCAGTCTGACATTGGCATGATGCTAAACTACAGTTTTATATGCATACATACACTCAGTACACACAACATTAGGTAAAATATGTATTTTTTTTTCTGATAATTTGAAGTTTTAAATGCAGAGGTATAGCCATTATTTCAGAAGTGAGGGGGACTAAGACATAAATGAAAGTATATTTTTCTGACCTTTGTCTAACTGATTCTGACTAAAAAGAAGAAAGTTATAGAGTTTGAAATACAATGGAATTGAAATGTGGAATATATATTATATATCTCAGAGCAACCCACTGATCTAAACACTGATCTGAACAAAACATTGATCTCAAAGTCACAATTTTTTTTTAGGATGATATCACGAAATGTGGTTCCTGTAAGCTTTTTTGTTCTCTAGCATGGCACATTTTAAAAGCTGGTCACTGGGAACCTTCAAAACGTCACTTTGTAAACAAATGAACAGATGTAAAGAAAGCTTAGTAGATCTTACCATTTACAAAGTGGGTACCAAGTGTTTTCCATACAACAGCATTCACAATCACTGTTAAAATGATTAGAATCATTATTAAAATCACAGAAATTATTACTGATGGCCGGTGATCTGTTTTTATAGCTGCACATTCAGTGTAAATGGGCAGTAATGGGCAATAGACACATCATTCAAATAGCAATCTGTCTCAAACAATATGCTTTTGTCCTCATTATTTACATAAATACATACATATTGTAGCCACATTGATCATTTGTTGCTAACAGTGAATGATCACAACAGAAAGTCAGTACTGCAGACTACACTATAGCTAAGCTAACAGATGCACAAACTCGTTCACCACAAAATAACTTTTAATTTACTTTTTTAACATTTTGATGTCTGAACGCATTACCTGCTGTGAAATATGAATTGTGTGTGTGGGGCGGGTTTTACACATAAGACTAACTCAGCTACTTGCTACTTATTCATCAAGAGAAATGAACAGAGTTTAAAAATAATATAAAATATGTAGCAATTTATTTATAATTGTGCAACACAATTGAAATACAACATACCAACGTGCACGTAAGAGCCCTAAGTGACATGACGTGAGTGGCCAGTTGTCTTGGAAACATGAGGTTATACATAAGCATCTTATTTTAAATATAATTTAATTAAAGTAAAATTTCAAATGTATTCACATTGACCCAAGGTGAACGCAATTGTGCAGGGGACAGATTTACCTTTTAATAAATTTGGGGTGGACATGTCCCTGCATATTCTACGCTCATGACTGAATGGAGTTTAAGTGTATAAAATAACATTAATCTGGCTCTGTCTGCCATTGCAGGTTTATTCATTCACTCAGCTTTCTGAAATGCATTCTGGGATTGCAACTCTGCCCTGCCCTGTAATTCGGCAGTTTTGAGTTCTCTTTAAAGCCAACATGATGTATATGATGTGGGAACATCCTTCATGTTAGGAGTGCCACATAATGAAAATGCCCCCTCGTAGGCAGCTCACTAGGTTTAGAAACAGAACTATAGTTTAAGGGTAAGTGTAATTTAAATCATCATTGTAATGTTGCGTGGTCTGAGATCAGTGCTGCCCGTCTCCTGTGCGCTGCTGTTTTGTGTGGTATCATAAATTCTCAGCAGGCTGTTTTGAAAGCTGGTGATAGATGATGGTGACAGCAGGGCTCTGATTCGACACGCTGAGCTAATCATCTTTACCTGGAGTTGTTTGTCTCTCAACCCTGATAAAATAACAACAGGAAATGACTGTTTTGTCCTCCTCCATTTTAGTAAAGTCAAACATGGTGTAAAATCAGCACAAGCAGATTTGGTTTGGATGTACCTTTGGTGCAGAAATTACCCTCAGTTTGAACATTTAATAGTGTATTTTTATGAGAGGCTTTTAATTGGTCGGGGCGTCACACAGGACTCACAGTTGAGTTCTTTATGTTCGCTTTGAAGTCTTCATCCCTTTATATGAGTGCAGTTAACAAAGACAGCAGCAAATTGTGTGTGGTAGTTTCACAGTGTTTTCACAGTTTTTACAGTGTCTCAGGACAACACCATAATTCTCCATTCAGAATACAAATACCCTTCATTTCTTCTGAGCTATTTGTGTGTAAACCAGTGACAAACATACAGCTGTGATATAAGAGTTTCTGTGGCTTGTGTACGTCCGCTCAGGCTAAACAGTTTTTATACACAGCAAAACGACACTGAGCATTAATCAGGTAAACTGGGGCGCTGGGCACACACTGAATAATGACCCTGATGTGACTCAAATTATTCACAGCCAAATCCACACTGCATTCATTTAGTTCCATGGGTAACACTGTGTGCAGCATGGTTAACCCGCTTTCCAAAGTGCCTGAAATGATCCTGTTCCAGCTCGTTTAGTTATTAGAGAACAGGGTTAAGATCAGGGTAAACGTGTACTGAATAAAATCTGCTTATTGAGACAGTTTCCCTGGAAAAAAACATGAGCTGAAATATATTCTGGCCACAGTCTGAGGAATATTTTTGCTCAAAAATGGCAAGTTTTCTGCAATCGGACATGCTAGTAGTCAGGGTATGAAGCCACCATGCACACTTTTGAGCGCAGTAGAAAAGAATTGATCTGATAATGTTATTTTCAGACTAGTGACATTTGAATGCTACACAAGTCTACACAAGTACACTGGTTACAGGTATGTCAAACATGTTTGAGATGTAACTGTATATTCCGCTCCACACATATTTCCTCATGTTTTTCCCACATGCCTCTTTCTGTGTACATGCAGCACTTGATCAGAATAAACTGCACAGTAGACAGGAGGTGATTTGACAAGTGAATATAATGAATATAAAAACACACAGCACATCATCAGTCTAAACATGCTGAAATCACAAAGATGGTTTGGACTGTAACTTTTCACTTCAACACATGAAACACATCCCCTCCACCACAATTTTTGTGATTTTTAGTTGTTTAGTAGCTTATGTTAATGCCTGTTTTGTCTTATTATAAATAATATTTAATAAACTTGAGGCCACTTGTTGAGAAACTCTGATTTAAAGTAATAAAGTGTACTGTACAGTTTTGTTATATTACCTTTATATATGACTTTAATCGTATAGTGTCACATTCTATAGCTTCTGTTGCGCACAGACAGCTTCGTACTGGAAAACCAGTAACGCTGAATTTAACAGCCCTGTTTGACTAAGAGCCTGAATTATTTTAACCATTATAGAAGTAGACCATTCTTTAAAACAATGACACTAAAGGAGGACTCACAGTAAATGGACCCTTTCCTGCAACACAGGGGCGGGAAAAAAAATCCATTGCCTCAATTTCTGCACTAATTCTTGTATTGACCGCATGTGTGCAGCTCAACCCTGTTACTAAAGCTATCATAATAAATATACATCAGACAAATGTTTCTTTATAGAAAACATTGATGCTCATCAATTACTACAAAACAACATTTGATACCGAACTAGCTAGTCTGTACTGATCTGAGTTCAGTGTCGGACACAAGACTCAGATAAATGTGATCGCTGCGGTATGTTTGTGTGTGTGATTGTGTGAACTGATGATTGTGGTTTCAGTACCTTTACTGCGGCCACGCCCCCTGTGCTCTGTGTAGAACTTCAGCTGAGTGTCATCATCCATCTCAGATCCCGAGTCTCCCTGACGACCAAACACTGGAGGAGCTGGAGACAGAGAGACAGAGAGAGAGAGACAGAGAGGTCTGTAAAGACTTTTATCTATGGCACAAGATTAACTTTATACCATGCAAAATCTCAGGTAAATGTGAGTGATGTTTGTCCATGTAAAACTCATTGATGCTAGTTGACTACTTAAGGTTGGTGATTTGAGTTTACAACCCTTTAATTATATCTAATCTATAGCCCAAAGTGATGTGACAGATACAAAGTGCAGTGTATGATCTGAGCTGCTCTCTGTATCTCATCACACTATCAGCCCACTGTACCGTAGAGACACCATCTAGAGTTTACAATGCTGGACATTCAATTTCAGCCACTCAACAATACATGTGTAATACTTCCGACAATAGCGGAGATCATTAGCTGAGGGCCTGTGTTTGTGAAGACAGAAGCCTCTGCTTACCGATGACTGTCTCCATTAATTAGCATTAGTCGGTCAGTTTGTTTAAAGAAAGATGTTGCACAGCATGACTCAATGAATCCTCAATTTCACCATCACATGAAAGAGAAAACTCACAAACTCTTTAATATCTAAAACCTCTCAAAACAATTAAGACAGGCAGCTGAAAACTGCAGTTCTTCTAAACATACAATAGGGTTATGAGGAAGAAGATGGTGAGGAGGTAGATGAGGAACAAGAGGTGAACAGCAGGATGGACAAGGAGAAGATACAGAATAAAAAGTCAAAGTTGATAGCTGCTATTTGACCATGTTATGAAACCGGAAAGAGTGTCCAGAATATACTACTATAAACAGATCTTTTGACAATTTAAACAGAAGAGAAAAGGGAAGGAGTGATTGTGTAACAGCAAATGATCAACGAGGACTCCACATGACACCTCCAGTGCTGTAACCTCTGTTGAAAGGTCTGTTTTAAAGAGCTGTTAAAAAGGTCTGCTTTAAAAGGTCTGCTTTAAAAGGTCTGCTTTAACAGCTGTTAAAAAGAGCAGGACTGCACATTAGTTTTTTACAGTAAACTTCCTCAAAGGAAGAACTGGAGCAAAGGTGTGTTTTGTTTCAGACACTGTCCAGTTCCCATAGCTGCATGACAGGCTTGAAAAGTCTGCTTTCACTTCTTCCATATTCTCCATTTTTCCATATTTCTGAAAGCAGCTGCAGGAATCTTCTTTTCAAGATGGAAGGTCTTCGACCACACGCCCTACAAGTAACATCATTCTCCTTTCACTCTTCATTTGCACACTTGTTGTATTCATGTCCCTTTGTTGGTAATTCTTGAGTATTATCATCTTCCTGTGATGTTACTGTGATAATCTTCATGTTCCTCCTCCCACATTATATGGTTTGCATTTATTACATAACTAACCATCTGACTCCTTAATCTACCCATTACACCATCAGCTAACAAGCAAACTAGCTGTTTCATCAGACAGTATTGTGTATTTCTGAGGTTGCCAATTTGTGACATAAAATACCTAATACCTTAGATACACCAAGAGCTGGTAACTAATTTTTTTATTAATCAATTAATCAGATAAAATATCTATCAATGATTCTACATACATTTTTTGTAATTAAAATGTATTTTAATCCATTATTTTTAATATTGTTATTCCACATCCTATCCAGTGCTGTCCTCCAAACAACTAAGCTTATGAAAACACATATAGTGAATAAATCTTCGATCTATTCTATGCTGTACTTTATAAGCAAAAACAGTTTCAAATACATGTTACATTCTAAAGACAGCACAAAAGACAGATAAGGATATAACCATACAATGTAAGTTGTGCGCTGATTTATTCAAATTTATACGCAAATTTATTGTTGATTATTCTTATTATCAATAATAGTTCATTTTATTAGTCGCTTCAGTCCTAATCCTTATGAAGGATCCCTATTTCTTTGTGCAAATTTAAAGTAAATGAGGAGCCTTAACCTCTCAGAGCCCAGAATGACTCAGCTAGTATTAACATCTAGTGCAGGACTGAGAATATGCTGTGATGGGTTTAGAACATATATATTTTAACACCTTGAAATAGTTTGACAAGCTTGTTGTTCTTTGAACAATTGCTGTTTCAAACCCTGCAGTTTTCTTATCATCTATTGATCTTCATCAAACACAGCTCATCCAATCAGAATTTAGAGTAAGAACTGTTTGATAAATTGAGTTTGATTTGAACATATTAATAAACTTCAGCTCTAACTCGAATAAGCATCAAATACAAGGTAAAACACTTCATCCGAATGAAGCTTACTTTGAATGGAATATGAACACTCTCATTTGCTTTCTTGGGTGGATTGCGTCAAACATTCATAACATGTTCTTTAAGAATTAAGCCAAAACAAGACAGAAGAAGCTTCAGCTTTGTGACATTACAGCAATACCAGAATGTCACTGTGATGTCCACTGACATGTCTTGTTTTATTATTATGATTAAGAAATAATCTGCAGAATTCTGTTTTGAAAAGTGACAGCTGATTTGTGTTGATTATTGTCATCCTGCTCTCCATGTATTCATGGGTGTAAAGTGCTTAACTCAGCATTCCTTAATCTAAACCTTCTCCATAAAACACGTCTCAAGGACTAAAAACACAGTCACATGCTAATGAAGACAGATCTGGAGCACTAAAACCCAATTAACAGAGAAATCAAACCCGATCTCATAGACGGCCGACTGCTTCAGTCGAGGAAACATACAGTGCTTGAAACACAAGATCAAAGCTGCCGAACGCAACGTCTGTGATGCTGAAGAAAACAGACAGACAAGGACGATGAAGAAAGACTGGCTAAATAAGAAAGGTCATTTCTTAAGAGTTTAACAGAAATGGAGAGCGAGGGAACGTCTGTTTCCGCTGTCTCTCTCACATAATGAGTTTTCTGGTCTATTCGACAAATAAATTGTGTTTGGGAAAACAAAATTAGCATGTGTGATAAAGCTGAAGGAGAAATCACTGCTGAAGTTTCAATTTAGAAGCCGGTTCTTCAAGCCCTGTGCAGTTATTGAGTGTGTGGAATTAAAAAGGGTAGACATGAATTTACACACTTCACAAAGCTTTATGGAGCAGGACCCCTGAAGAGGTGTTCTCCTAACCACTGTATAGAGCAATCACAGAACATGTCAAACGGCTGATAAACAGCTGGTGAAGAAAAGGAAAGCCACGTCCACTCCACTACATCAGATCTTCTCAAAGGGGAAGATGTTACCTGCTGTTCCTTCAGTCTAACAGAACATCCAAACTGTTTATGAATTTTTACTTAAGTTGTATTTTGGGTCAAGGACTGCTGACTATATGTTATTTGGTTTACTATATGGCAATGTACTAAAGTAAATAATTATCAATAGAGTGAATTATAGTCCTGCTCGGCCCCTTTTATTACAACTGTAAGATGTGATATCCAAAAGTTAATAAACTTTAATAAAGCAAATACAATAAACAACATTTTTAAAATCCTTCACAGCTGGTGTAGAGCATCAAAGTTGCTATGAATTGTAAAGGCGGCACCATTACTGCTGTAGAGGCCAGAAACAGATAACTCTTCTCATTTCTCACTACAGCAATATCATATGTACCCGACATACACTGTAACATCTGTCTGTGTTAGTTTCATGCATGCAGTGGTTTATTTCCAGGTGTCTGGCCCCCACAGACCTCTCATCTGAAGCCCACTGTCAGTGAGGAACCCATTACCCTGCTCCATAATCCAGCCTACTCTGTCCTGATTTAAGTGGACATTAGTTTTTTATTTGGAAAAAGGAAAGAGACTGCAAAGTGATAGAACAAACATGACACTAGTATAGACAATCTATTTTTGTCAGAAACTGACGTTGTTACAATAAATGATTGTGAAGGATCAGACCTGTGGCACGCTGGGTAGTGAACATTCATCACTACTTAAAACTATCCTGTGCCAGATCCATTACTGTCTTTATTATAAATTAAATTCTATAAAACATTGTAAAGGAAAACATTGTAAGGGAGTATATTTACAGACATGAATTATTTTTTCTTTCTTTGCATTAAAGAAAAATAAATCGGAGGCTGCATTCAATTTCTTTTGTTTTCATTAGTTGTGCTTTAAACAATTTTTTTTTTACAAAATCCAATTCCTGCACTAATATGATTCCTGTAAGAAGAATTGTTTTAAAACACAATAAAGTCTCTTCTCCCCGAGACTTCTGATGTTGATCTCTTGATTGACAAAGACTTACTGCTTTAATTGTGAGGAGACTGAGGAGAAATGACTCAGAGGAGGAAGAGTTCTGAGTGGAGAGAGAAGTGTCATCAAGGTCTTCTGTAGATTCAGACTCACTGGAGTGTTGAGTGTGTTGTTGCATGTTTCTCCTGCTGTCAAAACTTAAGCAATATCTTCACCTAGCCTGCGGTTGTTCCTCCTTAATATCTCTATAAATGCTCCTCATGGATCACTCTTAAAAGTTACTGAGCTGGCTTAGCTTAACAATGCACAAAACATAAAGAGTAATGAATGATGCTATCTGCTCTTCAGAAAGGCAAGACGAGAAAAGGAGGCGAAGAAAGACAGACAGGCAAAAGGACAGACTGACAGAGACAGACAGACAGGCAGAGAGACAGACAGGCAGAATTTATTTCCCCTTCAATGATTCAGAGAGGGCAACTGATTTAGGAGATGAAATGGTGAAAACATACATGAGAACAGACAGAAGGACAGCTCTGAAACAGACAGTGTAAGCTGTTCCGACCAGCAGTCACATGCTGACATTTTCAGTTATCCTGCTTTGTCTGAGTGTTTAGACATCAAAAGAGAATCATAGGATCATAGAAATGATAAATGCATGGGTTCTGTTACAAAAATAACAGAGTAGTGGAGAGAGCGGATGGTCCTGCATAGCTGGCTTGGGTCATGTGTAGTCATGCTGATGCTGTTGTTAAAAGTGTTCAAACTATAAACAGCTACACTGCAAATGTAGCTAAACGTATAGAAATAATATTTCAATATTGTGTATGTGCTGCGTGATTTAATGTGAAGTTTTTTTTTAAATACGTAGTTTTTAAAACAGTGCAATTGTAATATTTTACCAAAACAATTTAATTTCAATTATAATAAAATCATATAGCTCTGAGAAACTCTGTTGTTGACTTACGTTCTCGTTTGAGTTTTTTAACAGCACAAATTCCTCCAGATCATTAACTGTTCAGCATCATCAGTAGTCTTCTCTAGCTGATTACAAATACTAAATGGAAGTGCGGAGCATCCTACAGGAAGTTACTCGCCATAACAGCACCCACCATGGAGACATGAGGATAAAGGTGGATGTTGTAAATGTTCATTATAATATTTACCGTCAGCCCGGCTCACAATACACAGTGATAAATTCACCACACCTATTTTTTGCAGGTTTCACTGCCAGTTAAACACAAAATGGAGGTTTATTTCTAAATCCTGCCTCACTCATGAATGTTTTGGTCCTTCCGTCTCTGTTGTAATACAGACAGTTCTGTCTTTCAGAACTCTTTTAACATCTGGGAACTTAAAAAACTGGTCTACAAACTTCTCAGCTGGAAATCTGTGAAGCTCAGAATAACAAGACAAACTCAAAAGGAACCAACAAACAGTCACGCGTCCATTGAATCAAATAACAGCTGTTTGTGTCAGGAGTCCAGCAGAGTTCTTTTGTGTGCAGGGTATTTTAAAGACTCATATTAAGAAAAGTGTGGGATTCTGGGATACATAAGATGTTTGGAGATTACACGGATACTCAGAACAGTCAGCAGTGATCTGAGCTGAAATGACCTCCTTTGCGTCAGAACACCTAGAGACATGAAACTGCATTTGAACCAGTATGAACAGAAAAATATTACACATCAGCAACCAATTCTCAGCACCACACACTTGACACAGTGAATGACCAGACCCTGCAGATCCAGCCCTCTCCAACCTGGGCATCACTGGACCTTCACTCAGCTGGTTCAGTTCATATCTTAAAGGCAGATCCTTCAAGGTATTATGGAGAGGAGAGGAATCAATGTCACAGCTGACTACAAGGGTTCCTCAGGGATCAGTTGTTGCTGCTCTCCTCAATATACACAGCTTCTCTGGGTTCAGTCATTAAAGCAACAGGGCTTCTCACACTATTGCTACAGGGTAGACATGCAGCTTTACTTGTCATTCCAGCACAATTACCCCCCCATCTCTGCTCAAATCTCTGCTTGCCTGTTGGACATCTCATCTTGGAAGAAAGAACAATATCTTCAGCTCAATCTCAGTACGACAGAACTCCTGGTAATTCCGGCCAACTCATCATTAAAAAACGTCAGTTTAACTTTGATCATTATCTCAACACCTACTCGGTCTGTTAGGAATCTTGGGGTGGTGAAATTCACAACTCTCACTGCAAACAATGTCTGTCATAGAGATGTATGTTCTCCACAACATCAGGAAAATCAGACCTTCCTGTCTGAGCACGCAATGCAGCTCCTAGTTCAAGCACTCGTAATATCAAGGCTGGACTACTGCAATACTGACTGGACCTCCAGCCAACACAACCTGCAAATGATCCAGAATAGCCTACATCACACCCTTCCTGATCTCACTTCACTGGCTGCCTGCATTAAATTAAAAAAACCTCTGACCCTGGCCATCAGGACATTCACCAAAACTTCACCCTCCTACCTCAACTCACTTGTTCAGACACACGTCCCCTCCCGCCAACTACATCCTGTAAACAAGCAACGTCTGACTGTTCCCTCATAACAAGGTACCAGATCTAAGACATTCAGCTCTTCTGTTTCTTCCTGGTGGAATGAGCTGCCATCCTCCACCCGATCTGCTGAAACCATCACAACCTTCAGGAAACACCTGAATGTCATCGTTATTGGCTGAAGAAACAAAATGTTCATCCAGTACAACAAATGTGTAAAATAAATATTAAAATATTTAGTAAAAACAAATACAGACAAAGAGGCTTTTCTCAGTAATGAGCATGCAGCGATATCTCTTCATGCTTCAGCATACAGAATCTACTCTGATCTTCATCCAGATACAGCAGGACTGTTGGTGACCTTCACACCTCATCATCAGTCTCTTTGTCTCTTTCAAGGTCCAAGTGGGTCACCGTCACACCTGCTCAGCCCAGCTGTCTGTCAGAGAAGTGGGCCGGTACCAGCAGGTTAAAGTAAAGTCACTTTCAGCACCACGGACAGTGACCAGGCCAATGAATCAGGCAGGACTTTTCAGCACTTCAAAGTAAACAAGATTACATGTACTGTCTGCCTGTTTGAATAACTTTTGGGTTAAAACAACTTTTGTAAACATCTTAGAAAACTTCTCCCACAATGTCACCAACAATCATTACTCTGCCCTTTGAGAAACAGGGATTTATGTAACAGTTCTGCTTCCAAACTACATGAGCTGGCAAACCACATGAGCCACTACCAAAATCTCTTATGTGGAGCATGACCCCTGATCAACATTACAATCAACCAATCAGATGATAGGGATAGTGCTGGAGTTGAGGCAATAACAGCATTCTTGTCAGGCAATCATTTCCCTCTGATTTCAGGGCTAGTTAATTAGAAAACACCTCAGCTTTATGTATTATTATTAGATTGTCCAGCTGCCTTCATTTCATCTACCTACAGTACATACAGTAGCTGTCTACTGTAATCTCACTGCGGCTGTGTAATTTACAGCTGAGATTGAGACAAAGACTTGTAGTAAAAGCAACAAGCGCATGCAGGATCGCTGAAGTATTTAGAAGTGGACTACAAATAAGCTTGACAGGTTTAATGTGTGAGAATCATGGCTGCACATTGCTGAGCTATTGCAGAAAGAGCCGAAGAGCAGGTGTGAGGTTTATGGTGGGGTCGCCTCCCCTGCATTCTGTACCACTTATCAGCTTTATTCACTTCCTCAAACTTTGATTAACGGCTCATTTAGGCAACAGGCATATTAATGGCTCCCACTGCTCCTTTCTTGTACTTTAAAAATGGACAGAGAATCAAATGCACTAAAATATATGACTGATGCTCTACTGATCTAATGACTCTGTTGTATTTTTACTACATTTGCACAATTCCAGACGAGTGGTGATTACAAGAGCAAAATGTGTGTGTGGTTGCTAAGATTCTTTGAATGTTTTTAGCATGCTGCTTTGTACTTTCTAGTTTTGATGAGTTTACTATTAATCTAAAATGAGAAGCAGTGCTGTATATATATATGAACACTATATATACAAAAACACTTTAATACTTAAAATACAAACCATAAACATCAGCATGCTCAGTGTTTCTCAGCACACAGCAGTAATAAACGTTCTGTTTGTCCCACATCAGGTTAATTCAGTCAGATTTATGTACTGATTTATTTGGATAGCTTTGTAACTGGTGGGTGTTCTGTTTGTTCCAGCAGGCTGCAGCTCATTCTGCCCCAGAAGAACCACAAGTCCAGAATGACACTCTAATTATAAACCTGCTGAGACACCTTGAGTCATTGCTCAGGGTTATTTCTGCATGCATATGCAATCTGTACAGTGTGTGTATCTACTCCACAACACACACACACACACACACACACACACACACACACACACACACACACACACACTCACACACAGACACACACACACACAGTACCAAAACACACACACACTTGCGTGCACGCACACACACACACACACACACACACAAGCACATTCACACTTGTATGTACAATATCACTCATTACAACAATGTGCTTTACCTGATAAAACTACAGTTTTTAACATGAAAGTGATGAATAACGGGTGTTTCTCACACATAATTTCTGTTTCTCAAATACATCATTTGAAGAAATATTCTGTTTCGTTTCTGTAGTTGTTTACAACTGTATTTCTAAGGTTGGTGTCTATAGCATCTTATGGGATGGAAATATTATAAATGAGATATCTTTAAAATTCCAACTTGTTCTTCTAGACACTAATGAGACAAAATGGAGAGACAAAAAGTTGCATTTGTCTGGGATGCTGACAATTACAGTTAAAGAAATTTAAGTCATCCCTTTATAAAAACACGTTAAGACTGCAACTAAAGTATGTAAAATAATAAACAGAGCAAAATGTTTTCTCTATATTAGGATTCACCTCTGAGCTCACGTTAGGTTATTGCTAAAAATCTACTTCTCACCCTTTGCTAAAATGTAAAGCTACACCCATCATGGTGAAACACATCAACAGGTTTCCCTCATGCCATTCCTTAGCTGGGATTTCAGAAATAAACACAGTAACTGTGGACAGAAGAATTGCAACACCAAAAATAACCTTACCTTTAGACATGAAGACGTAAATACAAACAAAAACAGTTCTGAGAAAGTTTGTTTAAGGTCATGCAGGAAATCACATCATAAAACACACAAACACAGCATTGCAGAGCACCAGATCACTGGTGGTCAGACGGCCGGCTGCTGTCCCACACTCTGAGCTGTAATCACACTCTATTGTCTGTGAGAAGATACTGAAATGTGTCTGTGAGAAACGGTTTTCTCTTTTACACACCATCATGACTGTTCATCCAGGGTTCTTACTGTCTGCTTCAAACTCAAACACACACACGCTCAAAGCTTCATACTCCTCCATTAATCATAGAACCATGGAACAGAGATACATCAGAATGGATCAAACCAGACAGTGTTTCAGAATCCAGACTCATTACGGCTGAGTGAGGCCTCACAAAGTGTATGCAGATGAGTGAGAGCCAGTGACTGAGTGAAAACTACTCTGTGAGAAGCAGGAACATCAAAGTGAAGCAGAATCTGACTAAACTAGACCAATTTAATCTCGGATCTGTGGTAAACACATCTGTGTTTTCAGGCGCCCATGAATATTCATTTTCATATTATTAGCAGTGCTTGCATAGTACTCATTGTACTTAGGATGGATGTGAAGAAACCACTAACCCTGAGTTAACCCCAAGTTAACCCTGCGTTAATAAAATTAGTGGTAGTATGCATAAATGACACTTCAAATTGTGTGGCATGTCAAAAAATGGCAATTTTAATTTGTCTTTTAAATTTCTCAATATTTCATTTCAGGTCATTTTTGTCTTTCCCTGAGCTCATCACAATACATCTTGAGATTGTAAAGATGGTGTAGAGCTCTTAGAATTCAAGACAGATCTCATCTTCTGATCTAATGAAGTCTTTCACTTTTAAAAGTGACTAAACTAATATTCCACATATTGAGGAGCCCAACATGCAGAGCTCATTGCCAGCTGTCCCATGATGCTGTTCTTCAGGCTGTCAGAGCGGCCATGAATAATTAGTGTCAGGCGTGTCAGACCTCTGGGCTCTGGACACAGATGGTGGTCTCTGTTGTCTCCCACGGCAGCTGCCCTGTGGTGGTGCAGGTCGCGTTAGCATAGCTAATCACTGTCAGAGACACTTCATATCTGCTCTGCCAACATGCCTGCCCGTTCCGACACAGGGCACCAATCCCCTCTGATGGGTCTTGTTTTGGAAAATAATGCTGATTGAGCAGTGTTACAGATCCACAATGAAGAAATCCATTGTCACTGACTGTCATTGAGCTCAAACAAACAGTATTTTTATGTGTATTTTTGGGATATCGCATAAAAAAACATAGGATGTAACAAACATCTCCAAATGCCCACTGATATTGTGCAGCAGTTATCCTGAATGCGATTTGGATGGAAACACTGCTTTATTCTCATCTGCTATGTGTCCGTTTGTCTCACATAAATGTAAATTGCTACTTTAATAAAAACTCAGCTATTGACTCCAATTGTTTGTAGTCGTAGTTCAATTTTTCTTTTAAAATCCTCAGTGTTTGTTCTGGGTCAGTCGAGTGCAGTTTCCCTCCCTCAGCTGTTCTGGGTCTTAATCCACTTAAGAGACCAATGTCACACTCTGTGATAGAACTTGTAGCATGTTTGTTATTCTCAACAGATGCAGAGAGGGAAAAGTTTTTTGTGCTGAAGTCTCAGTTTTTGGTGGGCAGTAATTAAAGCTCCTGAGGAGAGGTGATGTTAAGGAGCAGAAGCAGACATGTGTGAGTCAGTGAGGTGTTTAAATGGACTCTTTTCACACTTGTCTCTTTTAGCGCTCGCTCACTCAGCTGAACGGTCGAGTGCAATTTCAGGGTGGAAAGTTGTGGTGTTAAACTGTGGCTGAGCAGAGAGGATCATGGGAAGGGTTTTTTCAAGCTATTTCAAACCTCTGGTGTGAGCCTGTCCTCTCTTGCGGCCCATGGAGGAGCTGTGAGTGATGTTCTGGAAGTGTGTGATCTCTGTTGTAGTGTTGGTCCGGAAACTGTCCTGAAACCTCTGCATCAGGGCCTCAACACTCTCCTGATCCTGGTCCACTGAAACACACACACACACCTCTGCTTAAAATGCATTGCAGAGCAGAGCATAATTTAGTACATGAGGAAAAATGCTGTAGTCACGATTATCTATTTCTGTGTGAAAAAGATAAATGAGTGTAAAGGGTGAGAGATGATGTAGTCAGTAAACGGTTTGTCCTCAGAGAGAAATGAGGTCATATGAGCTCCACATATCTGCATCACTTCATTCATCTGTTCTTCATCTCTCATCTTATCAGGAACGTGCACACTTAAGATACAGAGAAAGACTGTTTTAACCAAGAGCTCATGGACCAGCTGGTTAGCTTTAGAAATTAGCCCTGGCTGACACACTATTACAAAGATGAAAAGCTAATAAGACAACTTTATTTTGATAAAAAGACATTTTCACAAAGGTTTCTTTGATGTTACTGACACCAGCAATGGTTAGCCAATTATTCTTACATTTCTTATAAAAGGATGTAATGCTACACCTTATAATACTTTTAGATTTGCATGGGGCTTGAGGAGGGTTGATAAGACACTGGGTTCATGTACTATTTTGACTTGATTTTTGTCAGTCTTTTCTCTGATATTTTTTATGTTTTTTTGAGCCATGAACTCACTTTCTTTATCAAATTAATATATTCTCACGCATGACTCTTTTACCAGCTGATCATGGGTGTGGATAGATCAGTTCAGATTATGTCACATGATCTGTAAAATCTTGCAGGGTGGGGGGGTGACCTGATTTGCATATTTTCTTCCGTGTGGAACCACCAGCACTCACATGAGTACAGACAGAGGTGATGTCACGTTGTGATGTTTGAGTGTTATTTCCTCCTGGCAGAGAATCAGAGCTCCTCAGGGGCGCCAGGGGCAACTGAACATGTTCTGGACAATTTGCAGCACAGCAGAGGCATAAAAACACATAAAAATAAACCTCCGCCCCTCACTGTCTCCTCCAGGAAGCAAAGGAGGTGAAGCAGGAGGTAGTGTCGGCAGCAATTTATCTCCCACCTCCATTAGGAAGCCCAGAGCTTCTCCCCACAGCCACTACTGTATCACAACTTCAATTAAGTCAAGATATGCAGAGGGCCACTCTCTCTCTCTGCAGGGGTATAATGGTGGCTGTCAGGGGCGATTTCCTCTCCACACCGCTCGGGCCCCTGACGGAGATGCTGTAGATGGATGAGGCTGTGAGTGGCCGCCTGCAAATGCCTGCAATATTTATTTTACTGATTTTCAATGTGTGCTTCCAGTCTACCTAATTAACATCTGCTCATTTGATAGCAGTTTAATATCTGAGTCACACTCGCATTCACAAGGCACAATCAGTTCAGTGTGTAAAACCTTTAACCATCATGTTACTGCACGTTCGGTGTGTAAAACCTTTAACCATCATGTTACTGCACGTTCGGTGTGTAAAACCTTTAACCATCATGTTACTGCATGTTCGGTGTGTAAAACCTTTAACCATCATGTTACTGCACGTTCGGTGTGTAAAACCTTTAACCATCATGTTACTGCACGTTCGCACACACACACACCCTACACACACCACACACACACACACACAAACAGACTCACCTCATGCACACACACACACACACACACACACACCTCATGCACACACAACACACACACAGACTCACCTCGTGCACACACCCCCGCTTGCACCACACACAGACTCACCTCATGCACACACACACAATCACCTCATGCACGCACACACCCCTCACACACACACACACTCTACACACACACACTCTCACACACACACAGACTCACCCACACACACACACACACACACACACAGACTCACCTCACACACACACACACACACAAGACTCACTCACACAACAACAAAAGACTCACCTCATGCACACACACACACAAAGTCACCTCATGCACACACACACACAAGACTCCACCTCATTCACGCACACAACACACACACAACACACACACACAACACACACACACAAGACTCAAATGCGCACACACCACACAGACTCACCTCATGCACACACAAAACAGACCTCATGCAAAAAAACAAAGATCACCCATGCACAAACACCTACACACACAGTCACCTCATGCACACACACACACACACACACACACACACACACAGACTCACCTCATGCACACACACACACACAGACTCACCTCATGCACACACACACACACACACACAGACTCACCTCATGCACACACACACACAATCACATCACAGCAACACACACACACAGACTCACCTCATGCACACACACACACACACACACAAGACTCACCTCATGCACACACACACACACACACACACAGACTCACCTCATGCACACACACACACACACACACAGACTCACCTCATGCACACACACACACACACACAGACTCACCTCATGCACACACACACACACACACACACACACACAGACTCACCTCATGCACACACACACACACACACACACACACACAGACTCACCTCATGCACACACACACACACACACAGACTCACCTCATGCACACACACACACACACACAGACTCACTCAGACACACAATCCATGCAACACAAACAACACACAAACTCACTCAGCACACAACACACAGACTCACCTCATGCACACACACACACACACACACACACAGACTCACCTCATGCACACACACACACACACACACACACACACACACACCTCATGCACACACACACACACACAGACTCACCTCATGCATGCGCGCACATGCGAAAATTCACACAGCAGATCTTTTCGTAACTGTACAGGTCCATGACATCTCTCTTTGAAACATGTCACTCAACACATTTACGTCACCGTAGATAATATCAGCTTTTTATTTAGATTTTGGTATTATCTGATCCAACATTTTTGGCCCGTATCAGACAGATTCCAATACTAGATATCAGATCAGCGCATCCCTAATAAGAACGTTCAAACTTGTGGATCTCAGCATCTTTTGTAAGTGAATAAATGGATTTAAGCTTAAAATCAATGGAAGACTTAGACACAGATAACACGTGCAGTTCTGAGTCTGAACTTACTCATAATATTAAAAGGTATAACTCAGTAGTTCAGCTGTTAACTGCAAGTGTTCTGAACACAGGTCCAAATCTATCTTTCAGTTACAGTGTCTTCAGCATGAACCCACAACAAACGCAATCGAGGACAAAACCTCTTAATTTAATTTGAACATTCTCCGTCAGTGTTGATATTGCTGTTGTACTCTCATTTGTCTAATCTCTCACTGGGGCCTACAACACAATTGTGAAAATGTTCATTTCTCCAAATGCATTTCTAATCGCTCCTTATGTGTCTGGCAATTCAGAAGAGAAGAGAGCTCTATGCCAGTGTGAGAGAGATTGTTCCTCAACCTGGGGAAGCTGCTTTGTTAAAAAAAGATTTCACATAGATTACTGTTTATCAATGATCACAATAGCGCAGAAAGTTTAAAAAATTAAACATATAAAAATACAAGTGCAACTTATGAAGCATGACACTTTCTGACAATTATACATTATGACAATTATGACAATTTCTTATACATGAGATGTATAATTGTTTTGAAGACAGACTTACTTGGTCTGTAAGTTCTAGTGATGATAATATATTATATTGCATATATTTAGAAGTCAGAGCTATTACAGAACTATTATACTCTACTGTACGCTGTACCCATAATTCTGAAGCAGGATCCACCACAGTTTGTAAGGTGAATCAGTTCAGCTACTTATTAAAGAATGCTTTTTAAAAAAAAATTTTTGTTAAAATTCTTGTGAAGTGTACAGTACATCAGAAGATCAGGAGCAGAGCGTGGTGAAGACTGTGTGTGTATGGTCTTTCTCAGTATTCCCTGTAGAGACTCTGAATGTGCTCATGACTAATCCAGCCACAGCTGACCAAACAAATCAAGACTGTGCAAGACCCACTTCAGCCAGCCCAGCCGTGACTGTGAAGAACCGCATCAACACAGGAGGTTAACTGCTGCATGCATATTTCATGTCCCTGCCTATGTTCGTTCTGTTGGGTCTGGAGATGAGTGTGAATTTCAGGTCCGGTCGTTCATCTGTGATTGTTCTCTTAGTGTCCATCTCTCCCGTGCTGTCACAGGCTATTGATTAGGTGCTTATAAATGCAATTGGTTGCCTTTTAAAGAAAATTGTGGCCGTGTGTGTGTTTAAAAGAAAATTGTTGGGTTTGTTTGGTGGCTGTTCTAAACATCCACCTGTGTGATTGTTCAGGAAACTCAAGATGGGACAATTTAATCAGCCAGCAGATTCTTTCTCAGCATACTAAACATGCTAGAAAAACTCCTAAAAATTAAAACCATTTAATACGGAGAAGCAGGAGTGAATATGCAGAACTTTTATAAAAGTCCAGTATAACCCTGAACTCTGAATAAAGACTGAAGCAGATTAATATCCAGATGAGCAGAGGACCAACTGCTTTATCTTTATAACTGCTGCCATGGGGAAATTAAGAAAAGAGGTGTGAACAGGTTCAAAAGACAGATCGCTCATCCAGATGAACAACTTCATGTAAGAACTAAGAGCATGTTTTTAATGTGAGGCTAGAAGCATTTTTTTCTGTGTAATTCTGCGTTGCCTTAAAATTGCCTAAAACATGGAAACAACAGACAGTAGAGACTAAAGGAACCAAAGAACCAAAGTTTATCATAAAAAGTTAATTCAACACTCTCAGTTGATAATTAACCTTACAAAACACATTGCAGTTGGCACAAACCATGTTTCCTTAGAAATTAATACAAACAAACTAATATTTAATGTAGGGTGGGGTATATTTTGTATTTTACAGTTTAAGGTTTTTTAAAGGTTTTTAAGGCTCATGCTGACATCTACCTGCATAATTTACCTAAAACTTCTACAATGTGACAGATAAAATTCACCAAAAGTTTAATTGGACACAAGCGTTTGTCATCAACAATGAAAATTATATGAAGACTCTATCCTTCCTTTTTAAAGCATAAGAAGACAGAAACTCAAGACCGCAGCAACCCAAGACTGCTGAAACTCCAGAAACTCAAGACTACCTAAAGCTAATACCAGAAAGACTCAAGTACACAGAAACAAAGACAGCAAGAATAACCCAGCACAGGCATCACTATTTGAACGAGAGTCTACATTTATTTGCAGTGTGACTCACTTGAGCTCCAGGGCACCAAGCTTTTTGTGAAATCTATCATTATTTTAATTAGACACTGTTTTTTAAACACCCTGATTTTGTTTGTTTTGGATGCCTGCTGTGCAGCTGAAGATGACATTTTTGAAAGCAATTATCTGAAGATTGTCCAGGAAGCTCACAGTAATGTGAAAATGTTCACCTGTCACTTTCGCTGCAAAATGATTTTGGTCGTCTCTGCCATTAACTGTCATGTTATTTCTGTGGTCACAGATAAACTTAGAGACGGTCTGTGTGACTCTAGTGAGAGCCCGAAACTAAAGCTCTATTTAAAGACAAATCCATTCTCTCATCTTGGCTCGACTCACAGCCCTCCTCTGTAGCCCTGTGCCCTGTTTCTCCTTCACTCTCATCTTATCTCCCCGGCTGCTTTATCAGCTCTGACACCACATTTAAACAGTGTCTTTAGGAATTGGACACAACCAATAGCATCATGTCGAGGTCCAGAACTAGATCTCAGTGGAGTGATGCAAGGAAACCCTTCAAAATAATCCACCAAATCAAGTCAGAAGATTCTGAGGAACCCCAGGGTCTCAGGGAGGCATCGGGCAAGAGAGGGGACAGCCCAAACTGTTTGCTTTGGCTTAAGTGTTGTGTACACTAGTGCATCTGTTACATGCTGTGTGACACAGTTGGAAGAGACTGAATGTCAGTTGCTCGCTTGAGTTTTCACAAAGCGCTAAGACATGAGAACCAAAGCCAGGCCATAACTCAGAACCAAACACCACCAGGGTCGAAGTCTGGTACGATTTGGAGTATAATAACACATTGAGTTGTCTGTGTACAGAGACATTCATCCACTCATAAGATGAGGAGAGCTATAATAAAGCAGGGATTGTAGTGACAGTGAGGGACATGAGGAGCTATAAACGCCTCCCCTGAGACCTCGTCAATGTGAGGTGACAGACGTGAGGTTGGAGGGAGATCGCTGTCCAGAAGGCTGTTAATGTCTCTGAGAGACATGAGAGACTGGACTAAAAACATGTTAGTATGACAGTTTTTTAGATTAATGTTGGATGACCAGAGCAGCAATTATAATCAGCATTATGAATGGACATATGTACTTCTTACACACCGCAGGCTTTTTGTCATACTGTGTTTTATCAGAGTGTGTCTATAAATATTTATTCATATTATGATGCATTTATTCACACACTCAAGAAACAGCTGAGAATGTATTTCAGAGATATTTTACCTAAAAATGACAAACAGCTAGACATTTGAGTGCAAAGACACTGAGTTCAGAATTTGGTTTATGGGTAAGTAACCCTGCTCTGCTCTTGTGCTGATGAAATGGCTGTTTGTGAAGAAACCGTCTTGTCAGTGTTATATATCTGAGGCAACAGTATCTTGCGTGATAGCACACAGTGTATTTGTTTTCTGAAGATTAATGAGATGACAGATGATATGATCATGGACTTTAGCTCATTCTCTCACCATCTGAGGCATATTGCACAGTAAAATGGCAAGTGCTGACTAATATCATGTGTTCCAAACTATCTGGCTTCACAAAACTGTGGAGAGAAGAGGCACACATTTTATTTGTCATTCTGCACTGAAACACAGTTATGTTTCTTTCGGTCTTACCTGGATGGTATGAGGAATCTAATCAGCTAAATTCTGCTAAATGCTTCACTTTTCCTGAGAGTAAAAGTGCTTCAGTGTGGACAGTAAGATACAGACAGGCTCCTGTGATCTGAAAAATTAAAGTAAAATGTCTCTCGGTTACATATGTAACCTTGGTTCCCTTTCGAGGGAACTCAACACAGCATCTGGTCTGACACTATGGGGGGACATCTCTAGTGTGACCGGTGTCTGAATCTCTCATGTCTAATCACAGCACATGATCTAATTGACCCACAGCAGTGCTTGATGCCCATCAGACGCATCTGTGAGTATATTAGGACACCTGCAGAGCGTCTCATCTGCTTCTTTGTCTTCAGGAGCCGTTTGTCTGTAGTTCTTGTGTCAAAGCGCCAATGCCAGTGGCAAAAAAACTTCAGAAAGTGTGTGTGCCTCTGTGTCAGACATTTCTGACACCTTAGGACATGCGCAAATTCTGTGTTGTCTGCCAGGGTAAAGAACAGGCGTGATCATGTCTCAGAGGAGCTGAGTGTGCACATTCCGTCAATCTAGACACAGTGTCCATTTCCATTGAAAGCAAACTTTTGTTCATATCAAAATCAAAACGCGTTTTTATGGTCGTATCTTTGCCATGCATTGAAGGTGAAAGGTTAAAGTGACATTTGTCAGATATGTTAACCCATACCTGAAATGTGACCTCTGCATTTAAACCATCACTGGTGAAGAGTGAACACACACTGCAAGTCACAAACACACACACACACACACACACACACACACACACACACACACACCACTTGGAGCAGTGGGCAGCACTGCTGTGACCGAGGAACAATTGGGGTTAGGTGCCTTGCTCAAGGGCCCTTTAGTTGCTACCTGCCAGCACTGAAATCGAACCAGCAACCTCCTGATTACAAGCCCGACTCACTAACCAGTAGGCTACAACTGTGACATTTTTTTAATGAAAGGAAATATCATTATGCCATCACTTTTGTATATCATTATGCTTTTGTGTATTATTTTATGTACTACGGTGTGCTATTTATTTATGTCTTGTAGTGCAATAAAGGAAAAAGAAGCTTTTCAAGCATAATTTCTTTCTTTTCATTGTGGGGTGAAATAGGACCAGCTTGTCCATGATATTAATTGAATGGACATAAATAATCAGCAGAGATGAAGCCAGAACTGCTGTCAGTAGATCTCTGGTCTGAATTCAATTGTTGTTGTGGAGTGAATATGCTTTAAAAGTCTCAATGATATTTTACTAACTATCTGACTTGTGCTCTGCAATATCCTGCCAACTAAACAATGCAGTGTGTTTCCTCCAGGGCTGAGCAGAGATACTGGCCTTCTGCCTCCTGCTCTGTCACAATCAACATCCATCAACACTGTACCAAGTCAATCCATAAAAACTCAACAGAGCGCATGTCAATAACAACACTGTTAATACAGTAATCAGGAAACACTCTCTGCCTCCTTCCTGCCAATACTGCTGTAACCATGGCAACATCACAATCAGATGGGACAGAAACTGCCTGGCTATTGAAGAGTCAATACAGTCCCACCCATCACCCATGATGAGTGGCATCATCAAGAGAAGAGATGTTTGATGGCGGAGGGGAGGTTCATGTTGTTGATTATGAGGTCACATTCATTTTAATAAAATAATATTATGCACGGATAATGTTTTAAACTCAAAAACACTGCAATATTCCATACAAAATAGGAATCATACATTCTGATGTCATGGTGACTTTAAGGCACATACTGTCCATGACCTATTTTGAGAATGAACTGTTTTGTCTTGTTTCCACTGAACTCTTTTTCTATTCTAGTCTCTGCATCTATTTTCTCTTTATAATAGCAAACAGAAGCTGGAGGCTTCAGGCGAACAGTTGCTCTGTCTTGTAACCTCTCAATTAGTGAGTATAAAGCCTGTGTGATGAATCTCTTGGTCATTCTCTGCTGTACCTTTTCAACTAACTTTAAAGTTATTTTTATAAAACAGTATACTAGACTTTCAGAGAAATGTTCCAGTCAAAATCCAGTACTTTTACTGTATTTGTTAAATCTTTATTGGGGGGTCAAAACAGTCTCAATATAAATATGAAAAAACTCTGAATCACAAATGTGAAACCTAATTCAGCTTCACAAATATGAATGCAATCACATTAACATGTTATGTCAAAGGAGTCATGGCACATCATGGCATCACTCTCATCAGCTACAATTAAAAGTGCCTTTAATTACCTATATTTAAGTGGTTGTGCATGTGTCATTATATATCTGCCAGGAAAATCTCAGATATCCTCAAACCTCAAAAAGAATTTGTGACAATTTACAAATTCACAATAAAAGATCAATTCTTACATGTTAAAACATTTAAAAATGTGTCAATACAGCTGTGCATTTACGCATCATGTTTTGAATGTGAATCACATTTTGTGCATTTATTAGTTGATGAGTCTGGTTACACATTTGTGAATCATATTTTGTGAATATGTTTATATTGAGATAGCTCTGAAACATTGGCAAGAAAATGAGCAAGACGGAAACAAGAACTTTAGTTACTCTTTGCTCAGTTAGCTAACACGAGGGTTCCAGCACCTGAAATATTGTCATATCAATTTCTGTCATTTTTAATAGGTTTAGGAGTAAAACTAATACTACAAAATCCAACAAATCCATTGCTAATTCTATGAGAACTGGTTTTGTTAGCTTCCAATTAAAACAATCACCTCTCCCTCACAACTACACAAACCAAAGCAGTGAAATTATTGAAGAAATCACTACTTAATTGTGATATGGTGAACAACTGTGTTCCCATCTTCAAAAACTGAAATAAGAATGACCCACGTATTATATGGTTCTGCGGTCACTGTGAGTTTTGTCTTCTGTGTGAGTCTGGTCAAGAGGACAGGAGGCCCGAGGAGACAGGACGGGAGAGAAGAATATACATATAACTATAGTTTCAAAATTTTCTACAAATAATTAATGGTTCATTCATGGAAACAATACATAAAAATGGTATGGTACGGTGAGTCATCACTACATCACAACTAGTATTGTGAACTGGGTAGTACCCATGACATTGTCTGTGACATGAAATGAAAGATTGAAATATACTGTGATTTAACATGTTAGTGATATAATCTCCACTGAAGGTAATCCGTTTAATTAACCAATTAACTATGACATTGGATGACATGAGAGATGGGATGTTACACCTGGAACCTCTCAACAAATCCTCTGATGATACTGGTTAACTGACATTTAAAATGTATATATGTATTATTATTCTAATATTTCTTAATATCACATTTCATCATAAATGTCCACTGTGACTCAAGATGATAAAATGATTCACATTTGTTCTGTCACACAGTGTTTGGCATTGGTGCTTCTCTCATCCCTCAACACAAGCATCTCAACACAGAGTTCATGGTTTCTGTGGTGATCCATCAACACCTCTGCTGATGTTATTATGAGCTTTACAGCATGTGTGCTTTCAGGATCTGCTGAAATAATGCTGGAAAAGAAAGAAAAGGGATGCGGTGGAGAGAGTGAAGCAGCTGAGATAATTCCACACAGTCATTAACAGGGATGCTCTGTGAAAGAATCCATCAAGAGTGATCACAGCTGAAGACAACATCACCTTCATAACGCTCAGGTCTGCTGTCCACAGATGTTCATATAGCACTGCCTTATAGATTTCACTCATTTCATCTACACGAGACAGAACTCATTCATTTCCAACTGTTCACCCCAATTACTACACAAATGCCAACAATTTATATCAATGCTCCTTTGTTAAGGGTTTAGAAAGCCATTAAAAATGACTAATAATTAATTTTTACATAAATTACTGAATGATCATGACAATGAATGACATTTATAGATTGTACACAGTTCATTAATATTAGAAAGTATTAGTGTTAGAAAGTAAAAATGTAATTTCACCATACAGAAACAGATTTCAGCAAAAATCTTTCTATAAAGACCTGCCACGATCTCTGGGTCTATGACTCAACTTCATTTAAGTTTATTAGCTGTTTAATATTTAATGTTTATAAGCCAAATTCCTGGTGAAGGACTGAAAAATATATTCTTGGTTAAGTGAGAAGTCAATAGTTAATATTGTACTATCATCTTTAATTTGATTACTTGGACTGCTTGCAATGCATCATGGGATGGTCACTTCATTCAAGTACACAGTCCCTGTCATAAATCACATGTGAATCAAAGCAAAAATGTGTCTGAGAGAGCATTTTGTTTAAATCACAATGGAGAAATTAAGGGGGAAAAATAATTCTAGAAACACAACTATGACAAATTGGGGATTGTTTTGTGGCCCCAAAGACACACAATTCACAACCAGCATCCATTAGCAGCCTGCAGAAAGCCAGTTGTATAAGCACAATAACTTAAAAATGGTAATAAAGCAACAGACCTTTCTACAATGGGAAAAATCCTGATGGCCCAGCCCATCGATTCGAGCCCAGGCTGCTTCTCATGGGACATGCTTAATGGACTTTCAGCCCAGCCTGAGAGCCATGCAGACAACAGAAAGCTCTAGAGCACATGCATGTCAGATACATGCCACTGCAGAACCAGTGCAGGAATTTCTGCAGCAGAACCTGTGTTTACTGTCTTCTGCACAGCAATACTCACCACATACTCAGGGAAACATTTATAGACTGTACATGCTTATCTTAGGGGAAAGCCAATATCCAAACTCAAGAGAACAGTTTCAAGATCGTGTTATAATAATATTATTTCTAGGTCTGTCTTTTAACATATTATGCACTACAACATAACGGACAACTCAAACTTTGCAGGGTAGGCGATTTTTCCAAAAACATTTTTTGTTATGCTGGTTGAAAGTAGGGCTGTGTATTGCCAAGGGCCTCACAATATGATACATATCACGATACATTCAATTTTATTTATATAGCATTTTTCACAATGTTGCATAGCTTCAAAGCAGCTTTACATATAATGAAAAAAACACAGACAACTGATCAAACATACAACACAAAAAACAAAATAAATGTTATTATTGCAATTATTTATTTTCATTATAAGATGTATATTAGTAAATCTAATTAGAGACATTTGAACTAATTTTGAATAAATGGACGTGTATAAGAAATATCTGTCATTGTGTGTGAAGACTCATACCTCTCTCAGTGGTGAATGAGAGAGTAATGTATTCATACTAAAACAGTATGTACTTCTCAGACTATGAGACATTTAGTCAGTTAACATGACAGATGACAGGTATCATATTATCCAATTGTGCATATTATCCAGTTTTGGAATATTAACAATTTACAAACCCTAAGATAAGCTAAATGTCAGCAGGCTCACAGTAAGCAAGCCAACAGGACAACAGTGGCAAGGAAACCAAAACTCCAATGATGTACAGATGGAGAAAAACCTTGAGAGAAACCAGGCTCAGCCGGGAGGCCAGTTCTCCTCTGCCATGTTAAAGATGCAATTTGTAACTTATAAAGTAAAATAAAAATGGAGAGCTGATAATACTGATTTATAATTTTATATTGATTTAAAGACTGTCAGATCTGATTTTGTGACAAATGTCAGGCCGTGAGGAATGTTACAAACAGAGATGGAGACAGAAGCATAATGTTACTAATTTAATACCATTAACAAAGTAAAAAATGGAGTTGAAAATACAACTTTGTCTGCACCACCTGTAACTGGATGTATGTGACGGGCAACTGTTAGTGTTGTAGACAGAGTCAGTGACATCTATGGTAGCGAAGGATGAGGTCGTTTGAGGGATTTGATGAAATTTTAACATCATTTTAAATCTGTTTAAAACTTGAGTTAAAAATGTATTCATACTATGTGTTTGAATTTCTGTATACTATATTTTATGGTTTCAAAGCTAGCTTGCTGTTTTAGGCCTCTTTAAATTTGCTTACCCTATGTTTAATGTGTTCATATCTTCACCATTCAAAGTAAATGATTTGATTTTTGTAAATGCGTTTTATTTTACACAAACCACACAGTAAGAACAACTGAATTTAGCTTTGGTGAGTTCACAGTAAGAAATATCGCCAGGTTCGTACTTTAGTAATTACTAACACATGTAAGGGTGGAAATGAAGCAGAAAAGACATTATGCAAATGTAATTATTATGGCAGAGCAATTCATCAGAGCCACAGATAATTAAGTTAATGGAATGTGCCATAAATTGGAGTGATTTGCCCTGAACTGTGTGCTGAGTGAAGAGGACTGAGAAACACCTGCACTGCTCTGACCACCAGCTGATGTCCTCTGGAGACTGGAGATCTTCACCTCTCTGAGCCTCACTGAAGAATCGACCGGGCCCGCTAGCAGTGTTGTTTACTTGTGCAAACAAATAATCATGGATAAAACTTATTTAAAATGTGCAGTTCCCCATTGACATGCAAAGATGTGGAAGATCTATCAGGAAGCTATTTGCAGGTTTATTTCCTCCCAAAAAAGTGTAATGTGAACACATTTTAAAAATGTTACAAAATTAAAAACTGTGACATTAGCTTGAACGTGCTGCTATTTTCAGTTCAGTGAAAGATGTTCTGAGAAGAACAACCTGATTTCTGTACCTCTCGTCTTCACCTCTGAGTGATCAGGTGCCCCAGCAGAGTCCATCTGCTACAAAAACCATCTGCTGATCAACCTCCTCCATCTTCCTATCACCTGTGGTGCTCCAAAGACTGCTTGAGGAGCAGACCACTGATCTGTGATTACTGCACCTTTGTCTGGTAAAGAATTTAAAATATTATCACATTTCCACCACATGTTTCAGGCCTCCACAGACTTTTCATGATTCTTTTGGATCAATTTTCCAGACATTTACTGCCAGCCAAAGGCACGTTTTAATATTTAACTATTCAAGTAGGTCAACTTCACACTAATGGGAGAGAACTAATGCACCTAATGTATAAAGAGATTATAGAGATTGTGACTGGCTTTTTGGTTTCCTGAAAAACTTCAAAGCGTGTTAGAAATGGAACAGACCAGCTCGGGGCAAAAGAAATGTAAAAAGAAATACCTACAGACACAAAATACTTTCAGATGGAATATATGTGAAAGAACTGATGAACAATAAACCAATGATTGTTTTCAAACTTAACAGTCATATTTTCACAAGCTCCTGCTGTTTTGTGTGAATTATTTAATGAAGCAGATGGTGGAAATAACACCTCAGCTGTACATGATCAGTCAGAAATGAGCCAAGTGGTGATTCCTGAAATCAATGAAAAGAAAAGCTGTAGGTGTTTATCAGATCAGATAAGAACTCAAGAAACTCAAGACACAAATGACTGTAGTGTCGCTGTAACTGGCAGTATTTAGGAGTTAAACGCCTTTAATATTGAGACTCAGAGTGAAAATAATTACTGTACTTAAAAGCAAACAATGGATATTCATTGCTTAATTTGCTTGTAGCTACAAGATGGGCTTTATCCATTTACTGAAGTTTTTAAAGATAAGGCAAAAGTGATTAAAATAAGCAGATAATGGCCCCATGACATTTACAGATATATTCATTTGTATGTATATTATATCTAAAATATCTATCAAATGAATATATCATTAAATCGCAATATGTCTCAGGTTATGTATATAACCATGTTCCATGTTCAAGCTGATGTTATGAGAAAGCTCTTCAGGTATACCCGGGTCTGAACACATGCAATCACACCAATTCATGGCCAGGAAGAAAGTCATGCTCGCCTCAGCGCTTCCTGAGAACAAGAATCTAGTGACGTCTGTTGCAAGCACCTTTTATCATTTATGTGGCGCACATTATTACGTCACGACCTTGATACTGGCCATAAATTGGCGCTATTGTACATTTGTTCAGACCCGGACACACCTGAATTACTTTTCATAGCATCAGCATCCTGATGCAGTGTTGAGTTTCCCTCAAAAGGGAACTTTAAGACAAGCCTTAAGTCCTGCCAATTGTAAACTAGCAGTACAATTTAATAGAAATATTCCATATAGTCCAAACATACACATATTTAAGATTAAATTTCAACACATATTCACACTATGATCAAATCTCTCTCTTTGCTTGAGAAGGGTGCCAGAGGACATGATTCATGTAGAGACAAATATAGTGAGATGTTCTTAGCTGAGAATAGACGACCTACAGAATCTAACACTTAACACACCGGAAACAAACACAATCTCTACAATTAAAATCACAGACACAAAGATCCATCACTTTTATAATTATATTCTCCTCAACGTTTCAATTGTTCGCAACAAAAGATTTTAAAAATGAAGTCACACTAAAAATATATGAATATCATTGCATTAGCTATCAAAATACAAATACTGCTTTACTGTAAAGAAAGATCACTTTCTACACAAACATTAATGTAAAATAAGTTGTTATGGTTTAAAATGTTAGAACAATTGATATCTTGGTAAAATAAAAGACAAAAAGTGATGTGACACTTTGGATGGATGTGTCACGTGGATGGAATGGATGGGTGGAACATATCCAGTTAACTACACCTGGTTACTTTGACACCTGGCCTACATAGATCCAGTGTAACACTGACTCAGAAGTGTGAAGTTAATGTGAGTCACATCATTTGCTCACAAATTTCACATGGATCGGCATTTTGTTACGAAATTCAACATCATAAACATATTTTGAATCAGGCCAAAGATATTTAAAGATAAAGACAGGCACTTTATGTTTCTGTTCTTTTAAATGGTTCATATTATGGACTTCCTCTTCTGAGGAACACAAAAAAAATATTATTTGATGTTGGTAACCAAACAACAGTGGCACCCTTTGACTTTATATTTTTATGTTCATTTATATTTACATTTATGCATTTGGTAGACACTTTAATCCAAAGCATTTTTATCCTCTTGCTAACGCAATGCTCTACCACTGAGCTACAGGAGACTTCCATTGTACGGACACGAAACCACTGAGACATTTCTGCAATCACAACTCAGCAATCACCATCAACTTATTGACATCATATCTAATCCATATCCTGCTGTTTGTCCTGCTGTAACACATACACATATACACAACACAGTGTAAATTATAACAGAGGTCATTACCATACAGAGATCTTAAAGGTACAATAACAAAAACCTGTTGAGACAGAGAAAACGTACTGTTTATTATGTGAGAATACTGGACTAACAGAACTTAATATAAAGCGTTAAGCATTAGAAACAAAGACATAATGATACAAAAGTTTGCATTTGTATTGTTTCTTAGCATCAAGTGTAACACTGTGTTAATCACACACATACGCTGAAATGAGATTACCAGTGATTTTAAATGTTATGTTTGTAGTTCCTCTCTCTGATTACAGAGCACAGAGGAACAGAAACAGCAGTTCTGATGTCCTCATCAAATGTTCTCCTGTGATCCTAATCAACAGTGTGACGACAGGATCCACGTCTCAAACAGAGCGCATGGCATGACGAACAGGACGGTGACATTTGGAAACGGTTTGACTTTAATGATGCTGAAATTCTGTTAATTAGCCTGCAAGACAGTCAGAAGATAATGTCCTTGTGCCCTTTCCATGTCTCACACCCTCACAGATACTACTGCAGAAGAATACAACACTAACCTGCTGGAGGCCAGAGATCTGAATGCTGATTGGCGGACACATATGACACAGTCATCTAATTACTCAGAACAGAGACTCTCTCTCTCTCTCTCTCTCTCTCTCTGTCTGTCTCTTTCTCTCTTGTCCATACTGTACTTTGCTGGCAAGTTTAACCTCAAAGCACCTTCAGTACCACAATCATTACTTGCTATTATTAAAATGACCTTTATTGCAGTAACACTAACTATCATTAAATTACTGTACTAACTAATGCCAAGATTTAAGGAAAGCTTGATTACTTACAACAGTGGTCAGAATAACAGAATAAATACATAATGATTAGACTGAGTTTATACAAATAGCCAGTGCAGCCACAGTTGTTGTTTTTTGTTCGTTTGCTTGTTCGTTTTTTTTTTCTTTAGAGTGATGTGGACTGTGCTCAATAATAAATGTATTAGGAAAATGGACCTCAGGTAAGAAGAAGAAAATCAAACCGTTTCTTCAGACAAACAACAGAGAACAAACTGCAGGTTGTAGCTGCCAAACAAATCTTTTTCAAATCTTAAGGAAGAAACAACATGATGGGTTGAGCGTATGATCTCTGATTCTGCTGTCTGACTCACATTTCATTACATGTAGCGCAGCTGCCCAGCAACAGGTGACACACGCTGGATTAATAATCTGAGTCTGAAGACAGTTAAGAAACCAGCCTGCAGAAGTTCTGAGTGAAGTTCACCTTTTAGCCCTTATAAAGGTGTGAACGGTGACATCACAGGTAGTTGATAAAGAGAAAGGACTGATATTTAAAGGGAGAGAGCAGGAGAAAGGGTATCTGTGTTGAATCGTCATGTAAAATCCTCTCCATTCAGCTCGGTGATTTAAAAGGTGGTGTGAGTAGCATCAGAAGAGCGGGTTTTTTCATCTTGTGGACACAGGCCAGACACTCACAGTGAGACAAACACACCAGAACAAACACACAGAGACGTGTGCAGATCTGCAGACAGAGCATTCATGAGCAGACGACCTCACGGAGAGAGAGCGAAAGAGAGAGCAGCTTTGAAACAAATGTACCTTATGTTTGAGATGGTTGAGTTTGAGATATTAAAGGAGATGAATACTATGGTGGTTGTAAATGCTCTTTTCATGCGTCCATTCTGGTTTCCTGGGAGTTGTATTTACTGGAGTAAAAACAATGACAACTAGCCCCAGTCAGATATACATCACCAAGTGTATTTTTTAGCTTTATCATTCACCACAACACAAGCCCTTGCTGCTCATCGCACAGCAACCTCACCATTCAGACACTGTAGATCTTTCCTTTTGGTGGACTTGTCAGATTTATGAGGACTCTGCATGATGGTTTATGCTTTATAACTGCCTGTCAAGTGCATTTCATAAACATCTAAAGAAAAAGCAGTTCTGGCATGGAAACACGACCCAATTTCTCATGAATATTCACATGGACACAGTTTCACACTGTTTTAGTGCGTCTGCCCCCTGTGAATCAAACGGCTGCTGGTGAAGTTGAGGCATAAGGCATAATGAAAAACCTTTTACTCGTAATGAGGTTTTATTTTTGTACTTTGTTCTCTCAACACACTGTGAGGCCTGAATTTCACAATCATTTCATGTAGAAAACATTCCTGTGCCTAAATGAGAGAAACACACAGTCACTCTTCATTTCTCGATTATTGTACAGGTCTTCTAGAACTGCACCATTCCATCAGCAACAACTGTGTACACTGTTTTATTACTGACATTATTAATATATTTACAAATATAATTGCAGAAGTATAAAAGACACGTGAATACACGCAGTGCTCACTACCTGAGCACTTTTCTTTCTCTTCACTTCTTTCACAAGTCTTCTTTCTCTGTAATTTTTTTCTTTGTAATACCCATTTTAAATCAATTTCTTTCTATTGTTATTGTAAAGTCTTAAATATCCTGTGATTTTAAATCATTTATTTTTCCTTTTTTTCCACTCACTCTTGCACTTTAAGTTGCGAGCCGGAGCGCTTGCGTCATTAATGATGCAGCTTTTAGGAAAAGCACTTTCACTAACACACTGCATAACAGATTTATCATTTATGCCGTGTTGTGATTTTCTGTTGATTGTACAGCACATATCATAAGATTATTGACATGATGTGGGAATGATGAGTAGCTGTTCTGAGCTCTGGCACAGTTAGCAATCACACTACATGTGAACCGCACATGAGCCCAATCGAACCGTGCTGTGACCCACCTCTTCAAGCTGCCACAGAAGGATTAAACAAAGCACGCTCGGGCACGGTTCGGAGTGATCACACTCGTCAGATGAACCAGAGTTGAGGTCACACACGCTCATGGCTCAAAGTGCCTAGTGTGAGTACACCCTAAGAGGTACTTTCAGAAAGGAATCTTTCAAACACAATGTGCCAGAATAAATGTGTGAATGAGGACTAGGGCAGATGATATGATTTTAAATGAATAAAATAATTTATACAGCATAAACACACAAAGCATTAAATGACCATTTGGATGCTAATTAGATTTTATGAGTTTGTGGTAATTCTCAATGGCCTCCTGCGGATAACAGCCACATAATTCACAACTATAATTAAATTAATATAATTAATGTAGTAACCTAGTAATGACTTTACAGTCTATTCAGTTCGTTGTATTTCAGCGTTGTTATTGTCAGTGTAAAATCACACTAGTTGCTGTTTTGCTACAGTACAGGCTTGTGTTTGTAAAAGCATATGTTAAATTTGCATATTCATAGCATGCAAATATAACACTGTCATATGTGAGAGAGTTCAATGTTTGAGTAAAACTTTCACTGTCCACATCTTATGTTATTGTGTTAGACACCCTGTTATAGATGTAGCGCTCCTAAATCTTGCTAAATCCTCCAACAACCCTGCAGAAAAACACCACACACACATACACTTTATTCACTATATGTTTATAGCATTTTCACAAATAAGGACGCCCCCAGAAGAAGGTTTTGCTCTGATTTGTCAGGTTTTGCTGACTTTTGGGGAAATCTGACCCCAATATATCGTTAAGTAAACCCACACACACACAAAAACAAATGTACAGGAGCTGATCATCAGCCCAGCATGGGGGTCACTCATACACTCAGGGTTGACTGAAAGCACATAGTGATTCAGAGGATGCTCAGCTCAGTCACTCATAAATGATTTCACACTGATATCTGCTCACTAAACACGTTCACAATGTACAAAACAGTTCCACAGAAGATCGAAGAAGTTCCAGAAGTACAAACTGTATGTTCTATCCCCCAACCCTATCCTTCACAGAAAACTTTTGCCATTTTTGACTAACAAAAAAATATCATTTAGTATGTTTTTTAAGGAATGTTTAGTATGTTTTTTAATGGCAAATATGATTTGATGGTAATTGTGGTCTTTGCCTCACACACAGTGAATGGTTGACTGTGGCCTTTAATACTGTTCAGCAACACTTCATTTACACTTCATCTCTGCCTGCACACCACACAGCCAACAGGAAAACACTACAAAGACAGCTGACAGCCCCTCAACAGTGCAGAGGGACTGACAAATTAACTTCAGATTAAAACATTCTTCATTGGCAGAAACGGCACAAATATTCAAATACTTATACAAACAACTGCTCCTCATTCACACACACTGCTCCTCATTCACACACACTGCTCCTCATTCACACACACTGCTCCTCATGCAGACAAACACTGCTCCTCATTCACACACACTGCTCCTCATTTACACACACTGCTCCTCATCCAAACAACAATCCAACTCTCAAAATCCAATGATGCTTTCTTGGAAATAAAACTGGACCTGTGTATAAATGAAGTGAGAATGTATGAATGCGTGTGTCTACGCCACCTTGCACACTTCCTCCACACATCTGAAATGACTGACAGTAACGCACAAATATTCTGCTCTCAGACTCCCAGGACACATTCATATCCCACTTCAATCATGCACACCAGAAACTGTGAACAACACAAAGACGAGAGCACCACACTGAAACACTGCTGTACAGCACTGCCTCCATTTACTGCACAACCCATAGGAAAGAGATCTCAGTAATATCTCAGTTATTTCTCCTACAGCAATAAGAATAAATGGAGAGCAAATGGAAACATTTGCCTAAGCCTCCAGTGTCAGATATTTCTCCTGAGAAAAATACTTCACAATTCTCACAAATTTCTCCATGAGTTTCACAAGAGATTTCAGCAATGTCAAGAATGTGTTTAGCAATGTCCCAAACTCAAACTTAGTCTGCAATCAAAAGTCAATATTATTAAACTCAAAAAAGTTCTCATCAACTTCATGCAAATCCAGATAATTTCAGCTACAATCTATGTAGCTGAAATCTTATCTATTTATTGTACAGCACTACACGCTTATATTACACTCTGTCATACGTTACACTTTTAACAATTGTCTCAGTCGTTTCTATTTCTCATAAGTAATCTTAGGAGAGACATCTAAGTCAATACTTGAAACAGTTTACCTGAACACAATGAAGCACAACTGATCAAATCTTCTAAACTGTGAAAGAATAACATTTTCCTCTGGGAATAACTCATGTGTAATTTAATGAAGGACAACATAAAAACAAAAATACTATCACTTACGTTTTATCTGGGCTAAACTTGTGACAATGTTTCTTCACTGTGGTGACAACAAAAACAGGACAGGACAGGACTTGTTTTTTTTTATCGGGAATTGATTGGATTGTTGGAAGCTGGAGGGAAAAGAACTGCCTGACTACTGGACGTTCAATATAGTCCCACACTCGCAGAGACACACTACCAGTCAAACGTTTAGAATAACTTGACAAAAATATTTCTTATGATCTTAAAAATCTTTTAAGTTGAAGATGGGTTTCAATGTTTGAAATTCATTTTGTAGACCAAAATATAATTTCATTAGAAAACTAAATTTTAAAAACTTGGAGCAAATATTGTTAAATAGCAGCTAAGAATCTAGCACAGATGAAAAGTCCTTCAGTACTGTTTAACAAGCAGTTAAGACTCAAGCAGCTGGATGATAAAATGACAAGTGTGTGATTTAGCAAATTCTAGACAAAGAGCGACTACATTGAAGATGCTAAAATATAACAGAGTTAATTTATTTTGATGCTTTTAGTCACAATGTAATTCCAACAGTTAAAGTTGTGTTATTTCATGGTTTTGATGGGTTAACTATCATTCTAAAATGTGGAAAAAATATAAAGAATAAGTAAGTGATCCTAAACTTTTGACATGTAGTGTACATCATAAAGATGAGAGCTGTCGCTTTGAGAGGGAGGGGATGTGAATGTTTCAATGAAAGATTATGAGGGCACATGAATTACAAAAATTCATGACATGCACAATTAAACCATTTATAATAAACATTGCAATATTCTATAAAAAACAACGTGTTTAGCAGCCATTTTGTGAAATAATAAAATGGCAAACTTAAACAAAAGATGAAAATATAGGGAATTTACTCCTGTTATTATTGAAAACAAATTCCAGAATATTATTGTCTGTGAAAAAAAGAAAAAATAATGAATGCTGGGCTCAGTATAGAAGACCTGGAGCAAGAACAGGCCTGATGCCAGGAAAATCAGATTCATTATTTATTCAGGTGTACGCTTCCTTCTGTTTGTCAACATCACTTACATAGATTTCCATCCTTATCCAGGGACACGTGCCAATACCAACACCACCGCAGCCAATTAAACTGTGCCGCACACATTAAAAATATAAACAACAGATCTGGTTTAATGTATTAAACATCAACATGTATTAACTGCCATTATAATGGAGATGGAAAACCACAAGGTCACATAAAGTTAAAAATCAAACACTGGCTTTTCCCAAGTCCAAGCAAACCTACTGTGCATGGAGCAAGTACAGTGTCTCATCTGCAGGGTTGTGAAGACTAAATAATCCTGTAAATCCTGTAATCTATAACAAAACCCAATGTATCAAATGAAATGCATCAAACTGAGACTTCTGGGAAAAATATTCTACTGTAGAAACATATGTACTGTGTTGGGGTACAACATGGCTGAAACCTCCTTGGGTAAAAGGCACAGATTTGATTGTTTCCTAAAACACTACAATGAATAGCAACAAAACTTTCCTCAATGTCTGTTTATGGCTATACATCATGAAATTGTGCTGAACAACCACGTCACCATGTGTAATGACAAAAGGTTCATTTTGAGGTTCATTTTGAGGTCACCTGATGTACTGTAGTGTTTGAAAATAATTAAAAAGTTGCCGTGTTTTGCAGCAAGTGAGAATCCCTGAAATAATCCCATACATGAGCACATATACTCAAAACCTGAAGCCTCTTTTAAAAACAGATCATTTAAAAGCTGACACATACCGTGTGAGGTTAAACTGCAGCAGAAATAATCTCTAATATCACTCCCCCCACAATACCTATCTCTCTTTCTCTCCATGATTACTTCTTCCAGGTCTTCCATGGATAAATGGGGAATATCTAACTGTTTACTGTTTAAAATTCCTCCACAAACAAAAGTAAAAAATGAAGGATTAAAGTTAATCATATTATTTAAAGATATCTAGAGTAGCAGGAGGTGCTCCACACACACTCCTCCTAACAGTCATCAGCGTGATGGTTTATAAAGGGACAGTACATGCAAAAATTTCCCCATCATGTACCCATCCTCATGTCATTCCAAACCTAGATTTTATTCTTCTGTGTAACACAAAAGATATTTAGAGAAATGTCTCAGTGGTTTAGTGTCCATACAATGTAAGTCAGTGTAAAATATCTTCTTTTGTGGTCCTCAGAAGCAAAAAGTTGTACATGTTTAGAATGACATGAGGGTGAATAGATGATAGAAAAATGTTCATTTTTTGGATGACCTATCCCTTTAACAGCACAAATCTCATGCTTCAAACTGCCTCATAAGCTTCAGTCTGTGATTCACCCAGTGAAATAAAGATTTCTGTGTTTATTTGTATCTGTTGGAAACACTCTGGATGTGGCTGAGGGCTTTCTGTTATTAATTACACCACTTCATGTGTACTGTCCCGCTGACTAATGACTAAATCAAAGTCTGGCTGTAAAATTTAATTTACACTGTAGGAAACTCATGAGTCTCTTTAATGGGCGGGAACAAACCAAAGTACTGTTCCTGGAAATACTTCATTTCTTTTGTCGGGAAATTCATGAATGAGGTGAATCATGCTTTGAGCGATAGAGTAATAAAAATGTCTACACACTGAGAGAAAGAGAGGCATACAGACAGACAGACAGACAGACAGATCATTTGCAAATAGATACAAAGACTTCCCATCAGTTGTCTATTGAATATGTGTCCTGCGATCCGACACTTCGGCTCCAAACATTCCAATCATCTCACCAACAGTAAGTGGCTCTCCCCTGATTTCTCACTATATGTGGTCTTGACTGTATGTCTTAAGAGAACTCAGGTCGCTGGTTATAATGAGCTGTGGTTGGCAGGTGACATCAGGTGCATCAAAACCTCCAGATGTGCTCAAACACACTACTTCAGTTTCACTCCAAAAGTCCCAGCTGTAACAATGCGAGAGAGCACTCTGAAGATAATATGAACTTTGACTTTAATGTTAACTGCATTCATGGGTCTTTTGTTGCTTATCACAATATTTATTACGATTTTGCCAAGTAGGATGTGGTCCTGGACCATTTCAATCCACCAATCAGATTTTTTTGGTTAGAGTCTTTAACTAGCTTTAACAACTTTCTAATCAACCTTTGATTTTAATAGAAAATAAAATCACAAATGAGATCTCTTAAAAGCTCACAGCCATGGAAACAAGATTTATGCTTAAATCTTCTGTTGTTCATATGTTTTTTAGATCTCATCTTGTCTGCATGTCGTCAGCGTGTGTCAGTAAAGTGCTTTCCTGAGTAGCTGAAGGCTGAATCTGAAGTTAGTTTAGGACTACACTTGCTTCACAAGAATCATTTCCAAAACCAACAAGAAGTTTATGTCAAAACCCTGTTGAAACACCATCACCCCAACATAATAGTGCAATGATGGGAACACAACATTATTTACATAGCAGATAACGTTCCTGGAACAACATCCTTCACTCGTTCTAGAACAAAGTACCTCAATGTCAAACAAGAAGAAGACCATCCCTAATCTATCCCTTATTCTGATGGGGTGTTTTTCCAAACACTACTTGGGTAAATTATGTTAATCGATGGGTAGATTGGAAGGGATAACTTCCTCCTAAAGAAACACCAGGATAACCAAACACTTCAGATCTCCTCTGGATCAGATAGTCCACAGCTGTACTCAGGAAATATCTGCAGTTATGACAAAAGCAGTGACACAAGAACCATCCCTGAAGTTCTCACCTCTGTTTTCCATGCTGTGTTTGTGGTTGGCCTCTCCCATCACTTTCCCCAGACTGTCCACACTATGTGTTCCCTGACTGCATAGGTCATCATCCAGATGGGCCTTTCCATCCAGCAGCTGCCCAGGCTGTTCGTCTTCCTCGCAATCACAGTCATCCAGAATGGGTGTTTCGCGGATGGGCATGCTGATGACGGAGCTGTGCTGGAGGGGTCTGGAGCCACGGAAACTTTCTCTGCTCTGCGGAGGTCCCAGGAGAATGGAGGGGATGTAGTGGATCTCATGCGTGGCCTCCGTGCTGGCGCTCTTCTGAGGGGCCCGTCGATGCCTACACCAGCGCTGACGGGTGTAGAGGACCAGTGTAAAGAGGAGGATGAGGAGAAGAAGAGCGATTAGACCACCCTGCAGGAGAAAAGACCACAGATGCTCTAAACAACAGCACAACCAAACGACCCAGAAGGAAAGCTTAAGACTACAGAAAACAAAAAGTCAATCTATACTCCAACCTGCTGTTGAAGTGTTTAAATGATATTTGTCAGATTTATTTGACTTGTTACAGAAATGTAAGTTCGGCAAACAGATTTTGAACTTTCCTCATTCATTCATTATCAGCATGGCTGTCAAGTGAACTGTGCTTTCAAAGTCAGTGTTTCCCGACCTCAGACCAGCTCTTGTTATGTGTCTAAGGTTTCTTCACCAGCTCTGTTGTCAGGCCTGCTGGTGCAGTGCACATAAAAACACACAGACTAGCTGCTGCACACTTTGAGACACAATATGATCTGGTCTTTGGTAAACTAGACTAAAATTTGTACAGTTCAGAGGTTCTCCAAAAACAACAGACGCAGATATGTTGACAAAGACAACCATTGTTGTTTTTGTCAACAAAGCCACAAAATTAATGTGGATGACATCATCATTTGGTCTCGGGAGAATGTAATGAAAAATGTTCAAACTGAAATTTCTGACTTTTGATTCCAGGCTTTAGCGATTTGAAAAATCTGAGCACAATCTGATCCACTGTCGAGATATCCTCTGGAACACTAGATCTGTGTTCATCTGAGACAACTGGGGCATTGAGAAAAAACAAGCAGCAGAAATCATGATAATGTTTTGGAGAAACAATTAGAGATATTCCAGAGATGTCATTTGTTATTCTTCTATGCTACAGGATTGTTACTTTATTTCAAAACAGCACATCAGATCAGATGAAGTAAATGAGGCTCAATTTGTTGAGTAACAATACAATTCAAGCTTTATTATCATGAGCTGGCCAATACAATCCAGCCAACTGTGATCCAAACCTTCTCTCTGCACTACTGTATAAAGTGACTCCAGCGGTGCTATTAATCTCTGAATTTAAAAATTCCATCTTCATGTGGAAAAACAAACCCCTCTCAAATTACAGCTCACGCATAGCGGGCTGTCCATAAATCATACTGCAGTAGATGGGCATTTTCGATGGGAACAATGCAGCCTGGACCAAATGTGTCCATTAATCTCCCACAGCCGCTCAGCCAATGAAAGTAAACTTCCTTTAAAGTTAAAGGCGGAAAATTGAGAGAGGCTAAGTCATTTAAACATTCCAGCACTCCTGGGACTCTGTGCACACTGCCTGTTGTTTTAAGCTGGAAAACAATGAGGCCGGTTGCCAAACGTTATGAATGGAAATTGAATTTCTATATGAAAATATGCATCCTTAAGATCAACTGTGACAGACAGCGAAGACCTAAAATCGGATGCAACCACCATCTTTTTTGGGAACCAAAAAAGGCAGACTGTAATAGTTTGGCTCTCTCTCTGGGAGAGGAATATACTCTGTGGCCCCTTTGCCAAAAAATGTAAGTAAATGCATCTGTTATGGGAACCACACTATTGAAATGTGGAGGGTGGTGGGCAAACTGTGATCTCTAACCCCTCTCTACAGTCCTTAAGACCCAGGAGAGAAATGTTTGGCATGCTGCCAGCTTCTCTGAAAAAATATGAAAAGGGGCTTTCCTCTGAAAGGGGCACTAATTTCAATACTTTGTCCTGTTAGGGGAGCATTAACTGTTCTGTGCTCCGGGAAGAAGCAGGAAGCAACTGAACATTTAACATTTCACTGGAAACCGCACTGCTCTCAAAAGAAATTGAGGTGAGAACGGAGCACTTTAATAGTAAAACGCTCACACTGCACACACTCACTAGATTCAATGGCGAGGACAGCATGTTCCTCCCCCAAACACAAGTTATATTCGGAGAGAGGGTTAGAACAGGGAGGGACACATCATCTTATTATAGACATCATTAATTTTTCTTTCTTTCGTAATGTCTCTTCTTTATTTTTTTCTTTATCTTTCTATCCCTCGTTTCTTTTGTTCTACACAGAGTGCAGCACACACACACCCAAAGACAACCCTGAAGACAAAGAAACTTGAAGACATGTTTGTTTAACATCAGTTTATAGCCGTCGCAGACGCTCACTCCAGAGGTCATTTAAGCCAAATTCTTGGAGCATTTCACACACATGCTTCACAAGTGTCTGAAATACAATGTTCTCATTAGCATTATGAAACACAGGCTCGAGTGTGGCTTGACAGGGAATATCTCTGGTTACGTATTTAACTTTGGTTCTGTGAGAAAGGGTGTCTCAGGGCTCTCATCTATGCCTCCTTCAGACAAAGCAGCTGATGACACGCTTTACAGGTGTTCTGATATCATGGCAGATCCACCTGATGAGCATCAAGCACTGCTGTGGACCAGTTAGATTGCTGTGATGAGAGATGAGATTCAGACACCAGTCACCCCATAGCATCAAACCATTCACATGTTGAGCTCCCTTTCTCAGGGAACCGGGGTTACATACCTAACCGGAGACGTTTAACTGGAAAACAAGACAAAAATATTGATTAAGAAAACAATTTTGCAATGTAGTTTTTTAGCACCATGTATTACTATAATTGCACCATGATCAAAACAGTATGTTTCTGCAAATGAAATTAATGTATGCAAACTGATGTTCTTTCTCCATTAATTTGATATTCTAGATATCACCATCACCCAATCAAACATCTGGCCAAACACTGAGAGGTCTCCAAACATCCAGAAATATTCTGTTGAAGAGACACTGAACAACACACAAACATAAAATGTGTAACAGATTTCTGAGACCATCTGGCATATTCATAATTTAATAAGATGATGCAGGGACACACAATTTACACCCTATGACTCCAATACACAAACATAACAGAGAAATCCATAGAGAGCCTGTAGAGAACAATGAAAAATATGAACAAAATATAACACCATAAAAAGCTTTAGAAGGTTTAAACAGCTGCTATTACAAAAGTCAAGGTTGATGTTGTGGACTGTTCATGTTACATATTTACAGAGCCTAAGACAGATATCACTGTCTGTAAAAACAAAACTAACATTAAAAAGAAAATAAATTGTTACATTTCTGCCCTAAGAAATTAGATTTATTGTTTGAATCTTGTCAAAGATGAAACTGTAAAAACTCCACAGTCACTGAACATTCCTGAACAGCAGAACATCACAGCTCTTTTGACATGGACCAGTAAACAATCTTCATCTACTGGAAATGCCCTAGCACCTGTATATGCATGTACCACAAATATTCTAAATACATTTGTAACCATATAGCAACAGTTGTGGGGCAGTTGTGGCCTAGTAGTTAGAGAGTCAGACTTGGAACCAGAAGTTTGCCGGTTCAATTCCAAGTGCAGGCAGGAAACAAATGTGGTACCCCTAAGCAAGGCACCTCTTGCTCCTGGATGCTGCCCGCTGGATATGTGAGTGTGTGTTCAATGTGTGTGCACTGATTGGACTTATTATTTAAATGCAGAGGACAAATTCTGAGTATGGGTCACCATACTTGGTCAGCACATCCCTTTACATCAACACCCTGACAGACACCACAGGAAAACATTTTGTAGTGCAAATTTCAAAATCTAGCCTGTTACAGACATTTTTAGATGTTAAAATTCATTTTTTTTGTCTAATTCGCAGACAAAATGTTGAATAAACTTAAAATCTTTAGACAATAATAACAAATATGCATTTCTCATAACATTATCATTATGACACATGTACCAGTATAAATGTCCAGCAGAAGAGAGATCATGTAAATCAGATATGAGAGTCATTTCTGTTGTCTGTTCTCCAGGTGAGCACAGCGAGTTTTAGCACACTTTCAGCACAGACTCAAGAGACAGAGACAATCTCGCTCAGCTCCTGCCATCTGTGCCCGTGGCTAGCTGAGCCGACCACATTCATCTTACTCGCAAAACCTACTGAGCATCCTACATAGGCAGCATTTTAAAACAGCCACCCCCACACACTTTCAATACAAACCACAGAAACGACCCACTAAATGTTCACAGAAGCACAGTGTGCTTCATAGAAATATATTTTCTTTTATTTGAGGATATCGCAAAAAATGTGGTTCCTGTAAGCTTTTTTGTTCTCTAGCATGGCACATTTTAAAAGCTGGTCACTGGGAACCTTCAAAACGTCACTTTGTAAACAAATGAACAGATGTAAAGAAAGCTTAGTAGATCTTACCATTTACAAAGTGGGTACCAAGTGTTTTCCATACAACAGCATTCACAATCACTGTTAAAATGATTAGAATCATTATTAAAATCACAGAAATTATTACTGATGGCCGGTGATCTGTTTTTATAGCTGCACATTCAGTGTAAATGGGCAGTAATGGGCAATAGACACATCATTCAAATAGCAATCTGTCTCAAACAATATGCTTTTGTCCTCATTATTTACATAAATACATACATATTGTAGCCACATTGATCATTTGTTGCTAACAGTGAATGATCACAACAGAAAGTCAGTACTGCAGGCTACACTATAGCTAAGCTAACAGATGCACAAACTCGTTCACCACAAAATAACTTTTAATTTACTTTTTTAACATTTTGATGTCTGAACGCATTACCTGCTGTGAAATATGAATTGTGTGTGTGGGGCGGGTTTTACACAAAAGACTAACATATGAGACTATACTGAGATCCACAGCAATACTGTTCCGTGTACATACTTTGTACTGCATACTTTGTACTTGGAAAACAACGATGATGGGCAATTTTCTCATATGATGTAAATCCGATGTAAACAATGGAGAATATCAATATTTCTCTGACTTATTACATGTCTGCAATTAAAGTGCAATGGATGTTGTATTTTAAACACTTTGCATGGACACTTCAGCAGTGTGATCCCGGCTAAATTCAGGACTGAGGTGCAGTTTTATAATAAAGGATAATAAAGGATCAGTCAGCTTAACAGGTTTTAAGAGTATGATAGTTATAAAATCAATAGATTGTATAGCTAAAATAGTCTGGTTTTGGAAACATTTGATGCATAATGTTTGAGTTATATATTGAAATATTGAATAATATTGATTGCAGTTTTGTCAAACCTGAGCTCAGTTAGTGACATTCTTGAGATCTCTTCTGACAGCTGTGGAGCTTATGGGTGTTTTCCTCAACAGAAATACAGGAGATTCAAGCATGAGCCTCTGTTTCTTCTCCATTTACTCTCACCGCTGTCCAGGAGACATAAATGAGATATGAACGAAATATCACCTGTGATTTTTCTTTTCTATATGTACATCAACAGACAGGCAGCAATATTATGCTTAAGTGCTAAGATCTGCCACACAGCAACAAAAGGAGAGGTACATGTGTGCTGGGAGGAGCTGCTGCACATGAAGAGGGTTAAGTCTGTCACTTACCTAATGAACAACACAAAGTTACATCAGCCTGGTCTTTCAACCTGGCTAAGCTAAACAGCTTGTTTTAAACAGGTAAACCAGTTAAACACCAGCTTGGCCAAAGTAGGAGTCCAGCAAACCCCTGCAGGCTCATTAAACTGGGTTATTCAGCAGAGATGACGTTCCTTTTAAGTTTGCAGGCAGTTCTGTGGGTGTTGGGAGATAGCTGAAGACTGAATGCTACATGCAGGAGCTGTGACATCTGTTCAGTTTGGGATGAGATAGAAGCTCTGGTACCTGCTGGGAACTCTGGGTGGCTCTTACATGTGAGCGGCTTTTTAGAGTCGGAGTGGCGTCCTGCACCGAGCACAGCATTCCACAGTCTCTCCACGCTATATGAAGTTTAAGTGCCATGTGTCATGCCAGCTGCCTCCTCCCTCTTCAGACCCAAACACAACTCTGAGTCTGACACACTCTGTACCAGTGTTTAGGGCATGTTTAGGCTGCAGTTTATTTAGATTTCACTGGAATACAGTGATGGAGTGTACACTGTCAATCATATACTTCAGTTATAGATTGTTAGGGGGGCTGAGATGAAATATTGGCTAATATTATTTAAATCACCTGTGATTGATTCTTAACTTTCAGGTTAGCAGAAAATCAGTGTTTGCTTTGTGCAACTCTGTTCAGCACAGAATAAAATACTAAAGAGAAATGCATTCTGTAAACTAAAAGCAGAATTACATTTGATCAGAACACAGATGTTTACATGATGTAGCTGAATAATGTTTCCCACATAACTCCTGTATAAAATATTTGTAGCCTTCCTCCTCCTCTTTCTTTCTCTCTCACTTTGTTGTCACTTTGTTTTCTTATTGTCCAGCATGTGTAAGGAGGTCACATCTGTTGGGCTGATGGTTAAGTGTCTGGGTGTTTCGTAAGTCTTCAATAAAACCCAGCCGTAACTTAAAGAGACAGTCAAATCTTGGGGTCCATCTCCCCTCAACTCTACTGGCTCTGTTTTGGTCCTCTCAGGAGGAGTTTACTTTCTCTGTGTTTGGAGTGAGAGACAGGGACAGATCATAAGAGAGAGTGAGGTCAACACCACTTGACTGGGGCAACACCACCACACCAGTGTTGTTCAGTTATGGCCTTCAATGAACAGAAGGCTGGAAAGAGCACAACAAAAATCCCATAATAGTTAACAGCTTGTTCAGAGGACAAGGTGAGACAAGTTTGAGTTTTAAGGCCTGAATGCTTGTGTAATTTTCTTTTGTTTAGATCACAAATTCTGTCATAAAACAGTGAGCTAGCTTGCTGTGTGCCATCCACACAGACAGGTGCCCTCTAAGACAACATCCTAATGAAATAAAACCTCAAAAGAAAACTGATTAGACGTTCCAAAACAAGCATCAGCTCCATTTCAACATGTCACCCACCGTCACAATCACCACCTGTAAATAAGCAAATAAGCATGCCGTATAGACTTTGCTAAGAACCTTGTGAAAATGACCCTCATCTACAAAACATAAATAGCACACACATATATTTACTGAAATAATGTATTTTGAAACACTGCAGTGTTAAATGTATCTTTGTATTATTTGAATTTCTCTCAACACCGCAATGCACTCTGGGATTGCCTTATTCATAAAGAATACTTGCGGTGCTGCCTTTGATTTTGGCCCAGATAAGGTTCCTTGGGAGACACCATAATTGTCCTGCCTGCTGTTTAAAACAGACTTCACAACAGGAGGCTGTGATGATTTTAAATACTTTCTGTGTATGAAGCCAGTTGTAACTGATATCAATAACCCTTATCTAATGTATCTGCCTTGATATGAAATTCAAATCAAACTTTAATTTAACATCTTGTTTCCACATGACTGAGTCTGCTCCTAGTGAATGTTTCATTCTTGCTCACTCCTCTGACCTGATTCCATTTAGTCTAAGAAAACAGAGTCAAATCACAGGGGTTGCTGTGCCTTTTAAAACTGAATCGCTGCATCCGCCCCTCCAAACACACACAGAGCGCAATATGTCTAGTCGATCTGTCTACCTGCCGCTCTCTCTCTGTCTGTCTGCTCTCGGCTGAGGCAGAGCTGAGAGGGCAGATTTGGCCAGAGATTTGACTGTCTCTTTGAGTTACATGGGTACTAAAAACAAAAAAACCCAAACCCCCCCCCCCCCCCCACCCTAAACCACGCCAAGAGTGACCTCCTTACACATGCTGAAAAAAAAAAACAAAGTGAGAGAGAAAGAAAGAGAAGGGCCACAAATATTTTATACAGGAATTATGTGGGAAACATTATTCAGCTCAGAAACTTTATACAAAATCACAACATCATTCAAACATCTGTGTTCTGATCAAATGTAATTCTGCTCAGACAGTGACTTTTCGACATTAACTGCATCCTAAACGTGCCCTTAACACTATGGTACAGCACTCATTAAAAATGCTTTATAAAATTAATATATAGCCAAGCAAGATTTGCTGTCACAACTTCTCCCACTGAAAGCAGGGAATGTTCTAGACTTGTTCTTAATGAAATTTTCTGGCAGGGAAATGTGAAGATCGGACCCCTGGAACTAACACAGATTTATAACATCAACATTTATAACAATTCAGCCTGTGTGTGTAATTTAACATGCACACAGAGCTGTCAATGAATTCTCACCTTCTAGTTCACTGCAGCTAATGCAAAATCAACCCGTATTGTTCGTTAAGTGACCATTCTGCTATGGAATGATACAGGAAAAAAAAATAACTTCTACAGTGAGACATTTAAAAACATTTACTGCGACAGGCAAAGTAAAGATTCATAGGCTCAGTGTGTGTGAATCTACTGTAGTTCCAGCCTCCTAAACCAAACCATTATACTGTCACAACCTTAAACCCCAGACCAGTGCAATGTGCATGTAGCAAGTAACAAGCTTTAATATTTTGTCCACATTTCAGAAAAATAGTAAATTCATTAAAACAATAACAGAAACAGAACTTTGGGAGCTATGCTGGGACTGAAAAAAAATCAAAAATGAATCAAAACTGTTACATTTTAACATAGTTAATAGTCACCCTTTGCCTAGCATTTCCAAAAAAATAACTCTAAAAAATGGCATTTTATCACCCAGTTTCTTGAGGCTGTCAGAGAGATCAGGAGATGCCAATGAGTGCTCCCCTGACACACACCTGAGACAAAAGCCAGACAGGAGCAGAGCTTCTTCAAGAAGAAGCCCTCATAATGTGTGCACTCAGCTCCCCCAAGAACTGAGCATGCATGCAAAAAAACATGAAAAAAAACAAAAAAGCATGTTTTGCATGTCCTCAGTTGTCAAAAACCTAACATGGCTCTGACATGAAGGCACACATTTCCTGAAGCTTTTTGCAGCTGGGTCCATTAGCACTTTGACACAAGAACAGACAAAATGTCTCCTGAATAGAAAACAAAGCTGATGACCCTCTACAGGTGTCCTAATATACTCACAAATGCACCTGATGTGCATCAAGCACTGCTGTGGGTCAATTAGATCATGTGCTGTGATTAGATGAGATTCAGATTCAAAATTGAACCCGCCACTCTGTTCTTTAAGAGAGCACCCCAGATGAATATGAACAATAAAATCAATTTTTACTTGCTTTTACTTGTCCAAAAGCTTCATCTGATGATAATTATCATTCATATTTGAATGTAAAATCAACTGAATCTCTATTTACATTTATGCATTTGGCAGACGCTTTAATCCAAAGCGACTTACATTACACTCAAGTTACACATTTTGTCAGTACATGTGTTCCCCGGGAAACAAACCCATGACCTTATGCACTGCTAACGCAAGAACTTACAACTTTGGAACTTATTTGTCAAGTCAAGGAAGTCGTGAGCCAGTAACACAAGAGGTCAATCCAGCTCCTAATTGTAAAGTCAGGCAGCCTGCAACTACAAGTGACTAAAGATGTGGATTACCATGCTAACATTTGACCTCACAGAATCTTAAAAATAGAAAATAAATTCTGGGTTGAAAACAGTGTTTTTTTCTCAGTGTGTAAAACACAAAATCATGTTTACTGTAAATAAATTACAGTAGACATCTATCCAATGCTTTATATTACAGTGCTTTTAATTATTTTAAATCCTTTGTGCAAAATGAATGTGTCCACATTTTTTTACGGTCTGCAGCAGATAAATACAGATTAAATGTCAGGAATATGGTATCATGAGAAAATCTCCTCAGTGTTTCTCATAGAACTCCCATCTGACAGTTCGAACCATCGCCAGGGTCGTCAAACAAAGGTCCACCAGACTCGAGCATCTATAACAGCTGCTGTTCTCATGGAAAAACGTTTGTCATTAACACCCAATCAATCTTACATGTTCAAAGCAAACAGAGGAAGGAATCAAAGCAGATCATTACCGAATTAAAGCTCCTGTTTCAACTGGGACACTATCGTACAGTTGATGTTGTACTGTGTGTTGTGGCTTTTATCTAAAGATCTCATGAAATTACAGTGTCTCTTCCAGCCTCTCAGGCAACATTTGTAAAAAACACAAAAATCATACAGCAGGTTGTAAGTGAGAATTCATCAACAGCTGAAATGGGCTAAAGGCACAGTAGTAATGTTTTAAATGTAAAGATCCTTGAGTCAGATCTCAAATGACATCTCCCTCTGTTTTCTGCTCATCCCTTTAACAGTATAGAAACTGTCAGAAACTTCATCACACAGGATACAGCTGATCCCAAGAATAATTCTCACCTTGAGGTAGAAATATCTCAATGTCTCAAAGACACGTCAGCAACACATACGTTTCTAACAAATCTGCCAGGTGTGATAAAAGTTTGGACTGTAAAGAAAACATCTTAATTCATATCCAAATCATCTTTTATCAGTCAGGGATCATTTCTGTTAACCAAACACAGTTCTAACCCAATCCTTAAGCTTAACATCAACTATTAGTCTGTTTTATTTAGTCATCTCTTAATTGAATAACAATAAACTTACAGTACCTTTCAGACGTTTGCCATGTTTTCATTGTTGTGTGTTGTGTATGTTCATTCATCTATGACATCTATTGTCTATAACCATAACCGTGAAAATGATTCACTCAGGTGTTGTTGACAAATACAATTTCACAACATGTTATACATTTCTTGGCAACTAATATCACATACATTAAAAAGACCTGCCTGGCACAAAGTTTTCCTGTATTCTTTATTTTTTAACCTTTTGAACTTTGGGGCTCTAGCTCCTTTGACCTCGCAGTGTCCATTCAACACAAACCTAAAAATCTTGACTGAAGCAGTAGGCCACCCAGCTATTTCTCACATACTGTTTCTTGAACACTAAGGATGGAAATATCTACCCACAATCCTGTACCAAATTTAAGATCCTGAATGACAAACAGACCAAGTCCATGTCAACACTTCTACTCATCTTCCAGGTGTTGATGTGTCTTTTAACTGTCACTGCCCCTAAAATGGTTGTAATTCATAAATGATTTGGAACATAGACCAGGAGATTTTTCTTCTTTAAAAGAAGAAACTTGGCAAATGATTGCTGAACAAGATCATAACAAATAATTTAGTTTATGATTATACTTTTATTTTTGGACAAATATTTTAATGGATGTTTTGATATGATCCTTCAACATGAAAACCAAAGTTTAAATGAATAAAAGTGTATGCATTGATTTTCTGTGGCAAAGGTCACAACTCCTGTCATGATATAGGTTTATGATGTGCACTCTTTTACAATCAATCAAATTTTGAATCAAATAATTCCAATTATCCTACATAATTCCCAAAAAAATTAAACACTTTATAAAATTATAAAACACTGGTCAAATATGTATTCTGCAGTCTTTTATATATAGTTTGTCATGATTAGATGACAAACTATATATAAAGCTAAACTACAAAGCAGAAAAGACAGGCTGGAAACCACAGAGAGGGGCACAAGGGTTAATTAGATATGGAACTGATTTTCACTAATCTCTTTCAGTTATGTAAAGAGTATTAAGGGAAAGAACTTGTTTAGCAGGTAAAGCAAAGTAATTAAGAAGTGAGACCATCTCCAGAAAAGTCATTAGCAGTCTGCTATGAATATCTCTGCTCCTCAGACTCCATAGGGGGTAAGGAGGTGCTAACATGTTAATGAGGAGATATAGGGCTAAACTTCCTGCACAGGATGGCAGTATTCAGATTATATAAATAATTGCAAAAACACCCATCTGCTTGGCATCTGTCAATAACACGCAGAGTACAGCCGAAAAAAGGTTTGTTACAAAATGGCACATTTCAGTAGAACAGTAATCTCACATAAGCAGACGTCTGACATTAGGCCTAAAGTCTGATCCAAGAACCACCCACTGAGACAAAAAGAGATAGTCTGACCAACATATAAAGCAACCAATCACAGTCTGGGAACGTGGAATGTATGATACTTCATAAAAAGCAGAGAACAGTTGTTCCTCACAAGCGCTTGACATATTGACACATTAGCTCTAAAAGATGATTTATTTTCAGGCAAACTGAAAACCTCATCTGACTTGAGTTTGTGACTTGTGTGTAGAATCCATCAGATGGTTCATAAATGGATTTAGAAAGCCAGCGGACACATCACATGAGTTTAAACAGCACTGACTGGACAGATGAATAATTCACAAAGGAGAAAGCTCTCTGCTTTTAAACCATTATATTACTGTGCTCTCTTTAGGAGGCTGACACCAGCATTGGCAGGTTGATCTTTGTTTGCCATGCACACATGATCAGCAGCCGTTCTGTTACTATTGTAAATTCAGACTGAGAATAGAAAATTACTGCATTGACAACCAGGTGGATGTGTGTCTGAGGAGCTTTGATATACTAATACTTCTAATTCATCGAAATTCTGGGAATAAAAAATAAAACTTCTACTTAAAGCTGTCACATTCAACAGGAACTTCAGTTATATTAACATTCTTTATTACATGTGCATTTATTTTATATGTATTTATTCGCTTTATTTTAGCACATAAGAAGGTATAAATTAAAGTCAGGTCACCTTGATTTATGCACTTTATACAATACCGATTGTTTCAAAGTAACTTCACTGTAAAGTTCATTAACTATGACAGTAATCACTTCAGTTATAGCTTTGAATTAAACTGACATGAAATCTCAGACTGTGTGGGTTGTTGGGGACAGATGTGTTCTTTTATTTAAGTGATCAAACTTTTGCCTAGAGGACAATAAACCAAGCAAATAAATCTCACAGACATGCACTGAAGTTTGGACCTGTGCCGTCTGATGTACAATCAGAACATTACAGTGGTTTTGAGGTGAGCTCTTTTGGCTTGGGTTAGTAAACCACACAAAAAGGGGTTAGCAACCACAACAAAACACCACAGAAACAGAACAGCAGAACCACTATGCTAAAAACCACTCAGTAGATCTTAAGAAACACATAACAAAATGCTCTCGACCATCTGCATCACTCATTATAGAATGTACAGTGATGTTTGACGTTCTACACAGGACTATTAAATGATTCGTATAAAAAACATACACCCAGCTGAGAATCATCACATTAACCAGATCTGTGAGGGAAAAGCCGAATGTATTGTTCAGAGTGACGCAATGGGCTTGAGCATCAATAAACCAGCCCCACCCCCTGCCATCTTTCTGTCCACATGATCAATGTGTGCACTGTGCAGCTGTGTCACATTTTAATCAGGGTTGGAGCACCGGGACAGATTGCCTGTGTGCAAGGTATGGGAAACAAATTACAAAACCGGGAAAACATGAGGGCGACTGGCACTTTACTGCAGAGGGCAGAAATTAATATTATTAATGATCTGTGTGAGAATAATGGTTTCCTATAACAGTGACTTAAAGGCATGCCCTCGTTTTGAAAGCTACGGCTAGTAAAGGTCTGGGTTGTGTGTGTGCGTGTGTGCTTACTCAGCTACAGTTTAAAAAGTTGAAATTATTCCCCCAACATTAATTAGATCTGACAAAACCTTCCACTGGAGACATTTGAGGACATCAAATGGAAAATCAATTCATTAAAAAATTCAAGAGTAAGTCTATAGTATCTAAACTTTTTTAAACTATAGTATTTAAACAATTCTAAGGTATGTTTGAGTATAGATAACCTGGAAATGGTGTGTGTGTTTAATGTTTTCACCATGGTAGTAGTAAAAGTGCTTGTGTTAAGTCTCCTTAATCAAAGCTTTCTTTACAGTAATTTACAATGAAAGTAGTTACAGTGACACTGGCTTTAAGATTCAGAGCATATATACAGAGACCTATCAGTCCAGTTCTCCAGTCGCTCTGACCTGCAGCCTTTCATAAAACCCTTCAAAGTAAAAGTGCAGCAATATTCATAACTAACCTTCTTCCATCATCCAATCATCTTCCTCTCAGCCCTGCTCTTCATGTTCCCTGAACTCCTGGTCTCCAGCGGTAACTATTGCCATGGCAACTTTGCAGACAGTGGAAAGGTAAGTGGAGAGGTCGAGCCTTAAGCTTTAGCAACAGTAAATTCATGAGACTCAGACAGGAGAAATGACTGCAGTGTCACGCGTGTGACACAAGTGAAAATACTTTGTTATTTCCTAATCACCTCCAAATAAATGTAAAATGTATATAGCACATATGCACTTAACTTAAAAGAAAGCAAATGATAGAGCTGACTGGCCATGAATGCTGGAGTCTTAAGTTTTTGAGAAGAAAAAAGCCTATATTCAATTCACTCATGTATCATCGTTCAAGAGTTATTCATTGCTCGCCAGACACACCATCATAGACGGTGAAATAACGAGACTGCAGCCAGAGTCGAGTACAGCTCCACACTCTGGCAAACCATGATGGGAAGAGTGAAACGAACCCAAGTGGGCAGTACAGCTTTAAGATGGGCTGACCCTCATAGTCACATTCACATTCGAGTCATATCCACCCTTTTCTTTAATTTTATATGAAGAAAATACAGGATACTTTTAAGACCATATTTATTTTTTGCTTAAACTGTATGCCATGGTAAATTTGAGGGGTGCTTCTCAGTAATCAAACTGAGGCTTGTGACCTAGAAACTGATCAAAGTCAGCCATACTGAAGGATCGCAATTCTCTAATTGCACCTTGAGGAGGTGAGGAACGAGTGAAGAAACTTCCTGAGGAGGCATGAGTGAGGAAAAATTTGTGTTTATTCTATGCAGAAGTGCTTTTTGTCTCCGCCTACCATCATTGCTTCCTTCCCATACATCCTAAGGAGGTGAAGCTAAGACGCAAGATTTTTTAATAAGTAAACAGGGTAACAAAGTACATTGGTTTTGTTTCAGGGTAACAAAGCGTAACTTTGTCAAAGGGTAACTTAGTTTCAGGGTAACAAAGTACATTGGTACCAATATAATGACAGGAAACCTTGCTAGATTTACTATGCTAAATTAAAGTGAAAAAAAACCTTTTATTTATTATTAGCAGCATTTTTTGTTTGTTTTTTGTTGTTTGTTTGTATAAAATTCATCACTTATAAACCAGAGGTTGCCATGAAGTTTTGTTTGTTTGTTTAATGTTGGTTCTGCCACATCTCAGATTTATGCACATTATTGTGTTGTGTATGGATTATAGCTGTGTATATCTGTGACAGGTAAATTAAAGTGTGGAACATTTAATGTGCCAAAATATGCAAATGTATTCTAACTTTAGGGCGAGTATTATGTTTGTTTGCCTCTGGAAGAAAATGATTTGTTATGCACAACTCGCACGCACTTTACACCAATTGAACCACAAACTCTAAGCAGAGCATAACAGCAAAACAATTGAGAGATTTAATTAATATTTCATTAGGAGAATGCAGATCATATGGACAAACACAGAAAATAGGAGCAACTAAATCAAAGACTGTTGAAATAATAATTGAGTCATATTTTTTAGATTGCTTACATTACAGTAGAATCTTATTCTATTCTTATTCTTATCTGTTGATCTGTGCAGCTATGAAGGTCTCCTATTGAACAACTGTCACGTCATGAGTGATGAATAAAGCGTGTGAATAGGAAATGAGAAATTCACAAGCAGGAGACAGTTGACTATCAGTCAAAGCTCTGAAGCGTCACATTCTCACACGTCTGAGGACGACTGTGACTCCATCACTGTCACTGAAGTCTGTAAATACTGATCGCTCATCAATGATTATTACTGTCCAGTGGTGTCCAAACACACCTTCGCATCACATGCTGTCATCCTTAGAGGAACCAATCACGTCACTGCAAACCTTCCACAGGAGTCCAAAGTCATACTGACTTTAAAGGACATTTTACTTTCATAGCATTATTTAAGTTGAAAGGAGTGGAAAGAAGCTCTTCTCTAGTGAAGCGCGAGACTGATAAAATAAATTAACCCTTTAAAGGGGCCCTAATTTGTCTTTCTTTGAAGTCTTACATTTTTGTGGTGCACTGCAATAGATGTTCATGCTTCTTCAAAAACACATTTTTCACATATTTTATCTTTATTTTACACCGCTGTTTCTATTGTCATATAAACGGGCTGTTAAGTTCCTGCATTTACGAAGCACTTCTTCAGGATTATGCAATGGGCTCAGATTGGTTGCACAGCTGACGCAGTGTGTTGTAATCGGCTAACTGTGCACGTTGTCTGAAATGTCAGAGTTAACACAGAGGGGCAGACTTTATTCAAATTCTGTGCTTTATGACATTACGAAACCAGGAAGAGAAGCACTGTAGTTTTCTCCAGCAATTTATTGTAGTCCTTAAACACATTTCTCTTTGCAGTGAACTTTGAGCATTGTAACTTTGCAGCAACATTTCACACTAACTAAAGTTGAAAAAGTAAAAACGCATAATCGGACCTCTTTAATAACAAGAGTCAAACATAAAAATCCAAAAAATGTATAAATGTAGAACGACTCCGTCTCGTGCATTTACTGTCTGCAGGGCTCCCAACACAAAGCTTAATATTAATATTTCATAGTGCAATGATTAGCTGTAAATCCAGTTAAATATTAATTTGCCCCTCAGATATTGCACATATATAATCATGGTGCTTTAACTATTCACACAGTGCATTAGAGAGGAGAGGTTATTAAAGAGGAAAAATCTATTGAAGTAAACCAATTAAAACGTAAGAAACTGGGTAGTCAGGGTAACCAGTAACCCAGAAACAACTTCAGCAAAACCACCTGATCTCTGTGTCACATGACCCATTTGCACTGCTCTGATTGGTTTTGTTTAAAAGAAATCTAGCTACCGGTATATTTCTAAACAAATTTAGCTACTTAACTGTAACTATATTTTAACAAAATTATAAACCAAACCAAGTTCCATGCACACCAAAAAGCTAAAAATAGCTACCATATTATTCCAAACTTAATTATGCAGCAATAAATTTGCTTCCAAAACATTTTTTGCTAGCAATACATTTTTCCTGCTGAAAAAGAATATTTAAAATTTTATTTGATCGGTTTCTTACCAATCAAATATATATTTGACTTGAATTTTATTCATTATAAATTTACAGTTAAAATCTTCTAACTTTTGGGGGTTTGTTGCAGCAGGGTGCTGCATAATAATTCATCTCCTTTGCAATTTAAGTTGCTTGGTCTTCACCTGACAAACACACTTGCACACACACCTGCAGCCCTTCCTGTCACATGAACTGCGATTTCTGTTCACTGTTGTGCAGTTTTTCAGCCCTGCAGTGATATTTGAGCCCCAGAATGTCAACACCTTCAGTGACACATGTTTTCTCAACCCTCTGAGAGATACAGTCATGCCACGGGGCCTCAGACAGCAATGCCAGGCCACAGCACCCGCCCTCTCTACATATGGTGGACTGTAAAGAGGTCTGAATCCCTTGGGGACTCTTCTAGTCCTGGACACATGCTACGGCTGTTTAATTAGACCATCCTGCTCACTCTGTGCAGCTCTGACTTGTTTCTACATACAAACTATAGCAAACAAACTGATTTACACGTTTGGACAAATAACACTTTTGTTAAGGGATTCTGAGAGCTAAGGGTTTATGCACTTAACTCAATAGAAACAGTCCTCCATATGTAGTGCTAGTTAATGATTTATAGGTATATTTGTAAATCAACACTTCTCACTGTCAGTCCACCATCTTAGCTTTATTTCTTCACTGATCTAGCTGTAATGCATTCTGGGATGGCCTTCCTTATGAAGGACACACGCTTTGCTCTGCTCCCTCTTCAAAATGACTATATGGACTGTAGAATGACTAGATGACTATAAGGAGTGGACAATGTTTAATTATGCATGGCCTATTCTGCATATAATTTCAATATGTATAATGTAATCTAGTCATGTGATATTATGGCATTTAAAATACAAAACAATTAGATCAGAACGTTACCTGTGACAAACAGATCAATATTTCACTGTTAAAAATAATTTTAGTCATTAAATCATTGCAATTTACAGTAAATCTTAAAACATTACATATTCCCTGTGAGTAGAAAACTTTTATGTTTTCAGAGAATGTATCTTTAATGATAATACATTATTATCACTCATAAACCTAACATCATATACAAACCCGTCTCTGTGGCTGCACAGTTGTGTGTGTCTGTAAAGCCTTACTAAAAGTCACTCACATCAGTGTAAGTTCACATGCTCACATACTCACACTGACTCCAGTCTTCTTTAACTTGTGATTTCTGCAATGTAGAACTTAATTTATAGCAGATGCTTTCAGCAACAGACATCATGTGAGCAGATAACCTGCCTGTCATGTAAATGTCATGGCTAAAGTCCTTCATTTTAAATAGTCACATCAAATAAATGTTCTGTTGTGTGAATGATGATTACTTCTGAGAAGTAAACGAGAGTGTGTACAGGGCACACCAGCATAGCTGGATGACCAGCTAAACCAGTCTAAACCAGTTAAGATCAGTAAACCACCTTTGACTGGTATGTGTCTCTGTTTCCATGTATTTCACAGAACACAGAGCAGCTGAAAATGTAACGCATACATGATGGCGACTGAAGTTTAATCCTGACATGTAACAGATGAGCTTTAAGATTTAAAAAGCTCTTCAGTTATAAAACATTGAGCAGTCATTAGACTTAGTCATTTGTGAACTCTTCAGGGGAGATCTGTGAATGAACCACTGGAGTTTTTACTCGGAGTAAAACGCTCACCAGAGCTTTAGATTTGCTTGTGCATTTATGAATGCTCTCTGATCTGCTTTACTGTAAAGTTCATCGAGTGACTGGCTAATACTGGTCTTTGAGAATCAATCAGCATGTAAAAAAGGCTGTAGTTCGCTATCCTTCTAATCTCTCTTCAACTCTGTTAACACTTTTGGCCAGCGAGTTACACACACCCCGCTTCCCTTACGTGAGCCACTCAACATACAGCAGAGACGGATGCTAAAGTTTAGCGGTGTAATTATTTACACCCTGTTCATATATCGCTTTATGGACAATGGGTTGTGCATGAATGTTGCTGCAGATTTGTCGACTGCACATCCATGATGCAAATCTCCTGTTCCACCACATCCCAAAGGTGTCATGTTCAAGAAACCAATCTGAGATGATTTGAGCTTTGTGACATGGTGCATTATCCTGCTGGAAGTAGCCACAGAAGATGGGTACACTGTAGTCATAAAGAGATGGACATGGTCAGCAACAATACTCAGGTAGGCTGTAGCATTTAAACGATGGACAATTGGTACTAAGGGACCCAAATTGTGCCAAGAAAATATCCCCCACACCATTACACCACCACCACCAGCCTGAACCGTTGAGACAAGGCAGGATGGAACCATGCTTTCATGTTATTTACGCTAAATTCTGACCTTACCATCTGAATGTCGCAGCAGAAATCGAGACTCATCAGACCAGGCAACGCTTTTCCAATCTTCTATTTTCCAATTTTGGTGAGCCTGTGCGAATTGTAGCCTCCATTTCCTGTTCTTAGCTGACAGGAGCGGCACCCAGTGTGGTCTTCTGCTGCTGTAGCCCATCTGCTTCAGGGTTTGACGTGTTGTGCATTCAGAAATGTTACAACCAAGCAATGCAGAATACCAAGTGGTTATTTGAGTTACTGCTGCCTTTCTATCATCTCTGCCCAGTCTGCCCATTCTCCTCTGACCTCTGACATCAGTAAGGCATTTTCATCCACACTGCCACCAACTGCCACTCACTGGATATTTTCTCTTTTCGGACCATTCTCTGTAAACACTTGAGATGGTTGAGCGTGAAAATCCCCGTAGATCAGCAGTTTTTGAAATACTCAGACCAGACCATCTGGCACCAACAACCATTCCATGTTCAAAGTCACTTAAATCCCCTTTCTTCCCCATTCTGATGCTCGGTTTGAACTTCAGCAAGTCTTCTTGAGTTGCTGCCATGTGATTGGATGATTAGCAATTTGTGTTACCAAGCAATTGAACAGGTGTACCTAAAATGTGGTTGGTGAGTGTATATATTAGAGTTAAATTAGATTTGATCATTAAAATACAACTAGAAAATACAGAAGCTCTGTATGTCAGCTCTGACTGACTATAAATATATCTGTGTTTATCTTTGTGCTGAACATTTACACATCTCAGCATGTTTTTATAGGTAGCATTAATTAATTGTATGATTAAGTTCAAATGGAGCATCCACAGAAACACATTAAAATAAATTCAGCAAACGCTCCTCAGTGTTGTATTAAAAATGGTGTTTATTGTCATGCTTCAATCCTGGATTTGATGACAGAGCTGATGAAACATCTACAGTGAGCCGCATGCACTCCTCAGTGACTGACAGAGCACTCGTCTTCATCTGACAACATGTAAAAGAGTTGAACTCCATAAACACATAGAGCTTGTGACAGTCTGAAGGCTATTAGCCATCATATTTTACTGGAGCACTATTTGTCCTCTGAGTGAACTTCAATTCATGTCATAATTCCAACAAGAACACCATAACCATTGTTTGTAAATCAATATGTGTTGTTTTCTCTGGCTTTTGTGTATGAATTCTATTCTCACCAGTCAGGCACAAAGGTTATGCACACACTCATATACAATCACACAATTTCTCCAGACATGTCGTCCTCCCATGAGATGAGGTGTCAGGAGGTATGTTTAATACATCGCCTTGCATCTCTTCATAACAGTGGCGTCGGCTTGACTATTTTGTGTGACAGTTACTAGTTATGAAAAGTGTTAACTCAACACTCTTCGAATAGCCAAAGGAGCTACTGTGCGTCCTTGTGTGTCTCAACTCTACACTGTGCTTTCATTATATCAAACTGTAGAGGAGGGTCTGTGAAAGGATCTGATCACACAACACCTGCTGTTATTTTCTAAATCTTGAATGTTTTATAGGTGAGTAAATAAAGTAGTAAATTCTCTTCTATATGAGGCAACATATGGAGGGTCAGTCGAGTTGCACTTCTTCAATTAGAAGATGCCTACAGGAAGGTTTAATAACACTTGTGAAGCACATCCAGACAGACCATAATCAACCTTCTTTCTACATTTCTGTAAATAGATAGTTGGACTTGTTAGGCTGTTGTGGGTCAAAGTCAAAAGATTAACAGTAGTGATAGTCATCCCATTCATCAAGATTAATAACTATAACACTAACTAGCTTAGTGTCTACAGCAACAAATGTTAACGTTCTGTTTATTCTAAGCTCGCTGCTGCAATAAATGTGCACTTTAAATTCTAATGGATTTTGATTGGCTGTCAATGTTTTATCATTCATCAGCTGGAAAATGAATCATGCTGTAAATTATTCAAATGTTATTGTTTCTGTGATTATCTTTTAGATTTTTAAAACATTTTAGTTATCATTATTGTCCTTTGTGTGTGAAGGGGCCTTAACACTACATATGAGTTTATAATAGAGATGCTGGCAAACAGCACTAGTATCAGTTTCATGTCGGGAGCGATTTATTAATAATGTATAGATATGACTGGACGGGGGTTTGTATAAGGGCTCGTCTGGTCTCTATCTGTATTCTGGACATGGTGGTTATAAATGAAGCCCTGAGGTAAGGGGTAAACTGGCAGGCAGAGAACGATCACCCACCACGACTCTATAGCCATCGTTTGATATGCAACACACAAGGATGAAACAATGAATCAATGGCAGTCTGTCAGTGCCCTGAAGGCAGCCTGCTCAAACAGACCCAACATTCCCCATGCAGCGCGAGTAGCCGCTCTAAGTGATTATGCAAAGGAGCAGGGACAAGTAACATGCGGAAGCATCCAGTGCACCCCTGCGCATGAGAGCTAATGAGCAACAGATGCTGTGAACGAGCGCTGCGTTTACCTGCTTGTGATTTACAAAACAGGGTGAGAGATCTCCAACGTAACTAAATCAAGAAACCTGCATGAAAAATACTGAAACCATACGATGTAAAACCAGATTTAGGGTATTATGTATGTATTATGTACACAACAACACTATACTAAAATGGAAAAATCTGAAAAGTTCCTTTGTGTTTTTCAAATGCAGATAACAATGTTGTCATGATAATCCCTGTTCACACAGATCTGTGAAAACAACTAGAAACGCTGTATGACACATGCCAGGGCAGTAGCTGCCAATGTCACTTACTGAACACGTAATACAAATCACAGTGTTCACAAATGAGCATTTCTGTAGTTTACACTAAGACGATAAGGGTTTCATTCTTAAAAGTGCACTTTGAAACCCGTTTTCAAAAGTTTGTTTTAGGCCCCCAATACGACGTTACTCTGTAAATGAACTGCCGAAAAGCATAAGAAGTTTTCTGCTTTTAGTTGGACATGGTGTTGTGTAAACGTTCTCACCACATGTTGGTGATGTTTGCCTGTGCAGAAATTGGCATTGACATGTTCATATTATCACAGCATTATTAAAAACTCCTGGATCTACACATTTCCTGAATGCAAAGCTGCCAAAAACCTTGTTCAGCTTCCTCAAAACCTCTGCTAGTAAACATGAGAAATATCTCTACACCTGTGTGTTCATACATCAGAGTGTGCAGTGGGGAGACTGTTAAATGTAAGCGATCATTATCCCGGCACACTGGTGATTTTGCAACGTGACTGACGCATATGATAATTTAACCAACCACCCTCTGTTTCTTCCTTGTTTTATTCTGCCTAACACAGAGCTTCTTAACACGTTCTAGTGTTAACACATTCTTTTTGCAATGTGATGTGTGATAATGTTAAAACCAGCCTGTTGATGGCGATAAAGCTATCAGACGATTTGTTCGTATTGTACAACAAGTCTATAAATCACTGATGCACCTGTACCCTTACCCAAGCTCCCTGTGACCTCACCAACACTCCTGTGACCTCAATGACAGCCCGGTGACCTCAGTGACACTCCTGTGACCTCAACGATGCCCCTGTGACCTCATCAACATCCCTGTGGCCTCACTGACACTCCTGTGACTTTACCGACAATCCTGTAAATTCAATGAAGCTCCTGTGATCTCACAGATGCTCCTGTGACCTCACTAATGTTTATCTTAAATTGACTGGCATCAGCTTAAAAATAACATCATGACAACTTTCAGAAATGAAAGTTCATGATAAATATTTAACTTTTAAACTGTCAATGTGCACCAGGCTAATTGTGTCTATTGTGTAAATCTATGACATGTAATATTCTTCATCTACAAACCACAAAGAGAGCTGACATTTCAAAATGCATTGCACAAATAAAAATTGAAAGCCTCTTGTTTTCTGGGATATTTTCATGAAGGCCAATGATCCACATGGTTATTAAAGCTAACAGTGCTCGTAGAGTCTCATAAATTGTCCTTTATTAGGTGTTCACTGAAGGAACCGACATCTGAGTGCAATTGACTCTTTACTACACAGAAATCAATAAAGCATATGAAAGCAGAAATCTCAGACTCTTTCCAGAGTTTCCTTTGGCCAGAGTACATCTTAAAATCAAAAGAATACTGGAAACTTCAGCCCCACTTCAGCTTTAATTCTCAGCAGTGGACAGTGTTTAATAATGCCACTAGCAGAAAACAGAGGTAACAGCGGCCGTGATGAGGTCTGATTAAAACAACACTGTAAATTAACACATTAACACATTAAATACAACACTGACCACACAACGAGAAATGTACAGGACCGAGTTGCATTATGTGAAAAACATTATGTACAGTCAAAATCTAAATGCAAGACATCAAGAGAATTTCACTATATCATCTGGCCAAACGATTTAAAAAAAACGGTAAGGAATGGTTACAGTTGTGTTTTCACTTGAGCTCAGTTCAGCATGGAACAATTACAAAATGTTATTTTTACCAATAATTCTGAATCATGGTAGAATGTGTGTGGTGATATTGTCACTTACGATTGGTCATATATGTTGCCTGGCTACCAGTTTCTCTCATAGCTAGAATAGGACTATTTGAGCAAAATAACCACAAGTTGTGCGCTTTCTGTTATTTAGCAAAGTAAAGATCAGGTTAAACTGATTATTCTCTATAAATGCGACCATGTACATCTCATACCTTCTGTAAACAGTCTTTGCCATTATCAAGGCAAAGACTGATGCATTATCAAGAGTTAATTATTAGCGTTAATAAGTAGTTAATATATTATATTATGTATAATATATTATAATATGTTAGTTAATGTTTATATTATTAGTTAATATAAGAGTTATCAGCCATACAGTGTAAAATGAAATTATATCCACACTGGCTGGGCCTGACTGACACAGAATGGAAAGGTTCAGAAATGAGAATAGTGGAAAAGCAGCTGTTGTATAAAGTCAGTCTCCTGATTCAGCTGATTTTCGGCCACAGCTGTGAAAGTTTACTGAGTGTCACTACTGGTCGGTGTTCTCTGGCTGTTACCCTGTATCTTTACCTCAACTCATTCATCTTCAGAAGGGAAGGATGAATACTGAGATAACACAGGAGTGAATATAAAGTGTGTGAGTGACAGTCTGCTGCAGGAAGAACAGCTCAACATCTTCAATCTGTCACCTGCTTGACAGAATTACACCTAATGACGCTCACTCAAAATGCCAGCATGCCGCTAGCCACTCACGTAGACAGATACACACTGTTTGCCATGTCCCTCTCTCTCTCTCTCTCTCTCTCTCTCTCTCTCTCTCTCTATCTCTCTTTCTCTCTTACACACACACACATATCTGTTGAATGTTTCTCTGGTTTCCTGTCAGACTGCATAACAATCTCCCACCCAAAACAGTCAAAGTGTGTGTGACTTTGCAAGAGAATCAAAGAATAAATGTGAAACAGTGTGCTGTGTCTTTAAAACACCCATTCACATTCTCATTATTGTCATTCTGGGACTTTTACTGTACCTGGACGCTAAACTTTACTGCAACATTCAGTGTTTACTGTAACCGCTAGAATGGACCATATTCTGCTAACAGGGTGTGAAGGTATTGTGTGTGTGTGTGTGTGTGTGTGTGTTTAGACGAGAGCGGCACAATATAATGAAATTACAGTAATATTGTGAATATGCATCACAATGGTTTGCAATAACTGAATGATTTTAACACTAGATTAAGTTCTGTAGAGTCAATTTTAGGTGATGCAGAAAGCAGAAAGACACTCAGAAGTTGTTCTTTCCGATATGTAAAAATATATAATTTTCAGTTTTTAAATATATTTTACTATAATTAAAAAAATTATTTTACTAATGTAAAGAATTGTATTGCATACCTTATATCAAATCATTTAAGTTATTGCATATTGCATTTCTCTTCAGTATCGTGCAGTCCCAGTGCAGACACTGACTCACCATCACAGAGATGTGCAGCAGGTGCATGTGTTCATGCAGGACGCGTGGTGGCTCGTGGACGGTAGGCTGAGTGACCTGCAACAGCTGCTCTGAGGTGCTCATGGACACATGAAAGTAGAGCGTTCCGTTCTCCAGCCACTGTTGCTTCCAATGCACCTGAGAGATGTCTGCACCCGTCCCCGACATCTCTGCAACATAGATCACATGATCAGACAGGAACCTGCTTCAGTGAAGTTCATATAAATATGAAGTTTAAGTTACTACAGTCATCCGTGTCTCCTAAAGTCTCTTTAGGGAAGTCTCTGAACTTGGTGGCAGTCTTTGCAACTTCTCCAGGCAGCTATTCACTCATACAAGTCTTATCAACTTGAATCAGGAAAGACAGATATTTCTAAAATCTTTGACTAAGATCACAATAAAACAATTTATTTTCGATCAACAATTAATCCTGACATCAGCTGTACCATAAATTCTGTTCCTTATGCTCAAATTGCGCTATAAATTGCACTACTACATTACGCAAAGGCCAAAAGTGTTCATGAGTTAATTTACATCCTCAAAGTTGTTGAAACTGAGAATTTTAACGCATCCACTTCAGTCGGAATGCAGACTCAGGAAAGACCTCCAAAACGGTTTCATTTTCATTCTCCTCTGAACACAACAGGAGAAGTAGGCCATACGAGTTCAGTGAGTAAATTATTTATTTTCTAAAACTACTTATTATAATCACAGCAGAAATTTAATTATTCCTTACAATGTTCATGTGAAAATGTCAGTGTTTAACTGGGTTCTTTAGAAACCCTGGTAAAACTAAAGCTAAAATTTCAGCTGTGTTATTATAGAGAGATGGAGACCTGCAGGGTGAAGGTGATGCTGTGACCAGACTCCAGCTCTGATAAAATGTGGTCAGATATCAGATATGTGGGATGCTTTTCTTCAAGTGGCGTTTGCGGTTTGACTGCTTAGTGTGACCTCAGGAGCAATGAGCTTGATATTTTCAAAGGATCTGCAGAAGTGCAGCAAAGCTGTACCAGGAGCAGGAAATTGATCCTGCTAGAGCTCACAGAGGCCAGAATGCTGAGAACAGGACATTGCGAACTCCAGACACTCTTCCCCTGTGAAGTGAGCACCAGTAGAAACCTAACGCAAACTGTCGAGTTACTGGAGGAAAATGAAACCGCTCTTTCATATCTTTAATCTAAATTACGAAGTTCTGAGTATCTGAGTTCTGAATTACGTTTCATTCAAGTGTCAGCTTCATATTATTTAAAAACTAAGTTAACAATTAACTCTGTTAGCTGACTACCTGCAGATCACCAATTTGTCATTAGAATTACATCTTTAAAACAGCCTTATACTAATTTAGCAACGTCATCATTAACTGTGACTTCCATTGTTAAGGTCCTATAGAGAGTGTAACTCCTTATTAAGTTCAGAACTCACCTATTTAGAAAAACAACCCGATCAATCAATTTCACTGTCCCATTAAACACGCCTGGCACTGATTTAGTATTGCTTGGCCATCTGTAATCTTTCTATCTGGACCACCAATCACAGAAAGTGCTAAATGTGTGAGGCGTCAACATCCAAATAAGAAGAAATCGGCCTGTTTATTTAACCCGTCACATGTCGACACACAACAAAAAATGTTTTAGACATTTATTAAATATAAATATTAGAATAAAGCCCTGACAGTTCCTATCTGGTTGTTTAAAAAGTTGCAAGTTACTTTTAGTTACTATTAAAGACTGTCAGAAAATGTAACGGCCTATGAACACATATTTATATAAACACATTCATATGAAGCTGACACATTTGAAGGCAGGCTAAGATAAGGATACTGACAGTATTGGCATTTCCACAATCAGATAAAGTGACTAGGTTACTAGGATGAGAACTGTATTACAGATTTGTAGTGAAACTCGTTATCAGATTTTTATCAGCTGTCTTCAAATAAAGTGACACAGCGAGTTATAAGGCCTGATATTAAATAGACCCTTTATGTCCTTTATACCGACTCGCTGTTACCACCGGCAACCCCTGGGCCAAACAGCCAACGAGAATAAACATAAATAAAAGACAAGTGAGGTGGTCAGGCGAACATTACAGACGGATTGCATCTCATGACACTGTCAACTTCAATTAGCTTACAAACTCATTTCCCGGCAGCAAGTCAAAACTTTCCAGCCATTTACATCAATCAGGAGTGGATTACCATCACTACTCAAAGCTGAATACATGTGAATAAAATTTAGTGCCTGGCTCAGCTAAAATTGAACGCCAGCGTTGTTTAATGCATTTCAATTAATCAATTTAGTTGCTTTGTTTGAATTGTGTTTAACAGCAAAGAACAAAACCTCACAATAACACAATTACTTTGCTATTGTCCAATAACAAATGCAAGACCTGCCCGTAAACTCGGTGTGCTTGAAAACAATTGTCTTATTCCTGCAAACAGCCTGAAAACAACGAGTTTGTTTTCATGTTTCGAGATCATGTTTCTCATCTCACTAACACATCTGACATATTTATCTCCCTACAGAAACCTGCACATTTCCTGATGTAGCATTCACTAATGCTAGCATTTACTTTAAAGTCTGGTTCACACGGCAGATTATTCTGGTCATCAACTTCCCACTTAGGCAGTTTGATTGACTGACAGCTGAAGTGGCCAAACACTCTGTTTTGTTTTTACATGTTGTTTGCCGGTGTGTACATTTCAAATGTATACCAAAACAACAAACGATCGTGAAAAACGTACTGTAAGGACTTTAAGTACACTCATCAGTACAGATTACTTCACATACAAAAATGATGTATACTGTATTCCACCCAGCTTACTAAGTGCTTTAAACACTCAACTCAGAGTGTAACTATTTCTCCCATTATTTGGATGATATGCTTTGACAACAACACAGTTTTCTTTAAATATAAACATTCCTGGGCAAATCACCCATCACTACTGGCACACAGTTATATCAAACCTGTGACAACAATGAACAATCCATTAAACCTAATTTTTACCTAAAATTGTTATTCATTTCAATTATAGAAATAAAAACTCAAAAATCCTTATAGTAACTAAAATGGTTTGTCATAATACCTGTTTGTCAGAACAGCAGTCAAGAGTCATTGAGCAGAGATCCACATGCTAGCAGGAGACAGTGTCCCCACACCACAGGCCTGTTGTAATGCATTTGAGTAACCCCATTAACAACTGGAAGTGTGCTGGGATGTGTCTCATTCAGGTCCCAGAACACACCCTCCATTAGTGTGAGCAGAACCACAGTGCTGAAGGACTTCACCCGCAGAGAGAGGACAACAGGACGTCACTGCAGAAACACTGCTTCCCAGAGAGCTCGTCCTGTGCACGTCATCTCATTACGTCTGCAGTTAGGAGGTGCATGGCGTCCCGCATGTCCTTGTTAAGACCCCGCTGTTGTTCTGACCCCCCATGACTCTGCAGTTTACGCCCTCAATGTCTTTCCAACAAAAGTGGCCCAATGTCCACAGTCAGCAAAACCCTTATTACCTGACTGCCAGCTCACAGAAAAGCAATCAGAGGGCTTGGCAGAGAGCGAACAGAGAGTGTCTGAATTTCACAAATCAAATTCACACACTCACTCTGGCCCAGAATGGCCATATCACTTGTGTTTCAGAAGCACGGCAGGAGGTTGGAAACACCAGTGTGTTAAACATAAGCTCATTTTGTGAATATGCAAATGCTGGAAATGATTTGTTTGATTTTTAAAGTTTTCCGGGTGCTGGTGGTTATAACCATTGATCTGAAGAAAACTCTGATCCTCTGAATGATCCTCTTTGTGCATATGAATGAAACCTCAAACCATCAGACTTGTTGAGAACAGGGCTGTCACAATACACCGGTAATGACAGTAACTGTGATATTAATATTATTGTTTATTGATACTGTATTACCATGATACAGAGTAATTCATTGACCAAAAAAAGAAAAACACACTAAATAAAATTAAAAATTAATTTGATTATAGCATTATTTAATATTTCTACAAAGTGTAACAGATTACACAACAATATTGCTATCGTCATTTTTTGACAGTCTGATAATGTGACAGTCCTAGTTGAAAATGGTGTTCAGCACATGATATGAGCTATGACTTGCCATTTTCACCTGGCAGACAATAAAACAGATGAAAAATCGAACAGACTTATTCATACTGGAGAAGAGTTCCAGGATAGAGAAACCAGATTCTGGTCTGTGTGATCATGATGATAATGAACATGTAAACTCGAGCTGAGAGTTTATTTTTACGGCTGCGAAGTTACACAATAAATACTGAGTGAAATACATTTATTTTAGCATGAATGAAACACTGTCTGACCAAAAATCTGTTTTATAACCTGGGTTCAGTCATAAAAGCACAGGCCTTCTCACACTATTGGTAAAGAGAAGACATACAAAACGTCAGTTTAACTTTGATCATTATCTCAACACCTACTCGGTCTGTTAGGAATCTTGGGGTGGTGAAATTCACAACTCTCACTGCAAACAATGTCTGTCATAGAGATGTATGTTCTTCACAACATCAGGAAAATCAGACCTTCCTGTCTGAGCACGCAATGCAGCTCCTAGTTCAAGCACTCGTAATATCAAGGCTGGACTACTGCAATACTGACTGGACCTCCAGCCAACACAACCTGCAAATGATCCAGAATAGCCTACATCACACCCTTCCTGATCTCACTTCACTGGCTGCCTGCATTAAATTAAAAAAACCTCTGACCCTGGCCATCAGGACATTCACCAAAACTTCACCCTCCTACCTCAACTCACTCGTTCAGACACACGTCCCCTCCCGCCAACTACATCCTGTAAACAAGCAACGTCTGACTGTTCCCTCATAACAAGGTACCAGATCTCAGACATTCAGCTCTTCTGTTTCTTCCTGGTGGAATGAGCTGCCATCCTCCACCCGATCTGCTGAAACCTTCACAACCTTCAGGAAACACATGAAAACACACCTGTTTCACAGACACCAGACTAACCTCAGATGTTTAACTTAAAAAAAATAAAGATTCTGTCCTCATCTACTGTTCATCCTGCCTTTAGCGTCAGAACTATTCACACTTGTAATTGTAGCTTTGTAGACAAGACTTGTTGGTTCTTGTTGGCAAATAGTTAAATGCTCTCTCTCTCCGTCTCTCTCTCTCTCTTTGTAAGTTGCTTTGGATAAAAGTGTCTGCTAAATGAATGTAATGTAAATGTAATCCCAGAGTATCAGAACATTGCTGACGCAGGTCATTGTTAAAGAGCTGTATTACTTAAAACCCCAGTAAACCCAAATCAACTCTCTCAACGTTTGTCAATAATAATGGTTAGAGGAGTTTTGCTCTTATAGGTCTGTTAAAAAATGATTTCTACTTAAAATGAGATCAGATGATATTCATACAGCACAGCAGAGCACCTGCACTAATAAGACACAAACACATGATAAGGGCACAAATCTAGTCAGATGAGGAGAAGATCTCAGCCAAACAGACACCAGCTGTTCCATGTTTTTATTGTCTGTGATTTCGTCCTGAACAAGCACGGCAAGCAGCAGGACATTTTGTTGGTCACTTGGTTTCTATTTTCATGTCATACACTCTCATTGGTCCAAAATCCTATTTGTACTGAGGTATCAATGTCAAAAGGTTGTCCAATTTACCTGAATTCACACTGGCTACATATTTTATGTACATATTTGTAATTTAAAGCGATGTGGATGCAGATGGTTAATAAGCTCCTGGTTATGTTGTGGAGCCTGAATCCACTGATCTAGTCACAACCTGATAAAACCGACAAAGGTCAGGAGGACATCCAGGAACAGTCCAAAGCATTTGACACACCTGCAGTAAGAAGTGTATTAGTGTCAGTCCAGACAGAGAGAGCTGGGGAGGAGGAGGTCTGCAAAAAGCATCTTAGGAGGTGATGGGCCTCAGACAATTGGACGTTTCCTGGCCAAAATGTCATATACTGAATACAACAGGACAGAATAGATAGCATTAGGACAGGGTAAAGAAAAAAAAGAAAAAAACGAGGTCATATTCGTCAGATCATGTTTATCATTCGTCAGCTCACACAGAGTTCAACAAGACGCCATAAAACAAAAACTTCAGAGATAACTGCTGCCTGAACAATGAGCCATTTCAGCTCCCATCATTAGCAAAATGTTCATATTAGTGGCATGCTTCAGTGAACGCTTTTCAAATTAAATATTAGGTCAGTTTTATGCCACACGACTGTCTTATTATACGGTGAAATGGAATTGTTGGCATTCTGGGATGCCGGGCTTATTAAAATGCAAAAATTGCAAATGCCCAGCAGAGACATGTTACAGCTTGCATTGTAATTTTGTAATTATGTGTCCAACACAAAGTCTTCCAGCTAATGCAGAACATAAAGTCTACAGTGGTCACAGGGAGCTGGTGTTAATAAAGATCAGACAGCAGGACTCAAGCCCAACACTACGACAGCATCTCCACAGGAAATGCTCATTTAGGAATTCTCAGTGGTCAGAGATCGTCTCTGCATCCTGTGAAATTAAATGTTAATTATGAGGGAGAGGTGAGCTAAACACACACAAGCATCAGGCAGAAGTCTTAAACAGGTTCTTCAGCCATGTTTTTTATTTGATATTCACTTCTGTTATCTTACAGAAGAAACCACAGAAACCATCTTCATAAATAAGCTGGTGATGTGTAGGACATGAACGAGTTTATTACTCCAAACACCAACTCATCGCTCAATTCATCTGAGCACCTTAAAACAGAAACCGATTCACCGACAGTAACTGCAGTCCGTTTCCTCTTTTTAAACTAGATTTCCTGGAGAAATGGTGACTGGTGATTGACCATCAAAACTCACCACCAATGTTAAGTGGTTGCCACAGCACTGTTGCAGTTGCTAAGGTGTTCTGTAAAGTGCTAGATTGATTGGGGTTATTTCATAAGAGCTTTACCAGAGTCACTGTGATATTCTGCTCCATAGATACAAGACGTAATGAACAAGTGAATCAGATGAACAGGTGAATCAGATGAAAGAGTGACAGTGTCGATGTGAATCAGAACAGAATACAAAACAGAACGTCAGTGAGCAGGTTTCTGAGGGAAATAAAACAATCATTTCAGTCCTCTGGTGTTTCACAGCATGAAAACAGTACCGCAGGCTTGAAGAATGTAAGAACCGTGTAAATCTGAGAGTGTTTGCTGACTGTCAACATCTCACTTTCTAATGACACAAACAAGCTGAAATAACACATGACCATCTGTAAATAACAACAGAAAAAAATGACAATATCAATCTCAATTTATGTATTTGCTATGAAGTAGGGTCAACAGTTTATTTCACCTTATTTTTAACAAACTTTATGAGTGTTATGGTTTCAATTGTTCCACTGCTAACAGGCCATAAAAATGAAGCTGATTAGAGCTATATAATGAAACCAGCAGCAGCAATTAATGTGAACACAAATGGATGTATAAAATCTCACCCCCTCACTGCGCTGTCTCACTGTAAAATGTCAGTCAATCAGATGGCATCACTGAAACAGCATGACAACACCGTGTCTGTCTGTGTGTTCATTCGACAGCAGCCTCTGGCCTGAAACAAACTCAAAACCGTTTCAATCGCTCAGCCGACAGACGTCACCTCAGTCACAGGAGACAAACTAACAATCACCTGCCGGCCACTGTGAGCTGAAACAATCCACAGAGAAACAGCGCTGGAAACACCATCAATTGTCACAGGTAAATCTCATGAAAGTCACATGACCCCAAGATGCCATGACAGAAATGAGGATGTGTATTCAGCTTGAGGGGTCATGAAACCTCCTTGTTTCAGCTGAAGTTTGTTTCTACCTCACAATTGTTCTGAAAAATGTAACAGCAAGGCCAAAGCCTATAATGTATAAACATATAATAACAGTAATAAAAGCCTTATAGTTACAGGTGAAGGAGTTGCAGGGTCTTTGCTACAAGCGTTTCAGCACAACCTCTCCTACAGTATTGTTTCAACAGAAAATCTTGTTGCTTGCATCCACAAAATAAAAAAATATGTTGTCCACTTTATTGATTCATAGCTTTCTTATTGCCCACTATTCATCTGTGATCTTTCATCAAAATGACATGTAACTTCTCCAAGGCCACATCGGGGGCTGGGGCAGAGATGGAGGCGGTGCCGAGATGGGGCCATGGTAAATGTTATTAAACTCTAGTTCAGTGTATGCAATTGAACCAAGTGAAAACAATGTTACAACATGCAGTATATTGCTGCTATAGTTTTGAGAGTGTCAGTAAACAGCTGCTGTGGTTAATAACAAATAAAATGGATCCAAAGTTAATAAAAGCAGTGATAATATAATCAACAACACTGTTTCATAAAGGCACTGCTTCTCGCTCACTGTCTGTTCTCTGCTCTGTCACCAAGGTGACCTGCACTTTACATCGCATTATCACAAGCTTATAAACCTTAATGTGACCCTATACAACCGTAATACAATTTAGCAGCAGCATGACAGGACAACTCCCTCCTCTACAAGAAAATTAGCATCATTACAGAAAACAATGTGGCTGATATTTACGGCTGAAGTTATAAGTGGTTTGTCGCATCGCTTTTCATGCAGGATTAAGGGGGCAGGCGGCCAAAAAAGGCCTAATGTATTTAAAGTGACACATTAAAAGGATAAACAATAGCTTAATCTCCAAAGTACATTGTGTTTTGTTGAAACACAGCAAAATCCCATTAATGAAGCAGCAGACCAACAGATTCAAAATCTTAGCATCAGAGACACCATGCAGGAGTGAAAACGGGTCATAATCATACACACATTAACGTCTCTACAGCAGCACACAGGGCTTCGGTCCCAACCGCCTTCTAATTGAAGAAACAACCAGGTGATGTGATAGACACAGCTCATGAAATATGGTCAGGATGTGATATCCACAGCTCATGAAATATGGTCAGGAAATGGTCTTCAGTGTTTTGTAACTGTTGTGGGGAACCCTGCACTTCATTACATGATCTGTATCAGCTGAATCAAAATGAATCTGCTCAATCTCTCAGAAGATGTAAAACAACAAACACGCTCTGCTGTTTGGAGGGAAAGAAGGCCATATGGTGCCTGGAGGGGCCAGAGAAGCTGTGTGCTTCCTCTGACAGGATATAAGCATGAAGCTCTGTTTCTATCCCAACACACACACACAAATACAAAATTGATTCGCCTTAGCATGACACAATAAACAAAATACAATGTATAAAATTAGATTTTTACATTTTGTTTAGAAAATCGTGTCGTGTTTGCCAGTGTTGTGGGAATTTTCCAGAGTGTTGCTATGTAATTGTTCATGTGTTCTGTATACTATGTGATAGGGCTGGGTAAAAAAATACTGATTCTGTGATCTTAATCAACCTTCAATTTAATGAAACAGTATTGATTCAGGAAATCCCTGAAACGAGTCTTAATGTGTGTGCTTTACTCTAGAGCAGAGTTTCCAATTCATTACCTAGACTGTGGCAATCCATAACAGTGTAATTCATCCTGCCAATCTTTTAAACAAACCAAAAATATTTTTATACCTGTCACAATCTCTAACGATGTGTTTTCCACGATTGTTTCGGCACAGCATTTGTCACTCACAGTCAATCAGACCCCTGTCACTCTGCCTACTACTGCCACCACCACTGCCGCTTCAGCTCCAGCGCATCACATACAAACTGCAGCAAACTGGGCTGTCCTTCAGCATGCCCCTGGACACCATTTCAGGGTAAGAGGTCCCCTTATAATCTCATTGAATCCTGTGGGAAACACTGTAAGAGGATATGAATATTATTTGTACTTCACTTCTCGTCCTGTGTGGCTCTATAGTTAATGTAAATGTGTATTTCAGTATATAACTAAGCAGAGGGTTTTAATTTCCAGCATTTATATTTAAACATGGATTCCATGCCTGCAAAACTAACATTTTTAGTGAAATATTAAAAACAGATCAATATTGAACTGAACTGAAATCAAAAATAAATTGAAACCATATAAATAAGAATCGAATCACAGACTGATGACAACACCAGCACTGCTATATGATTTGTTGGCTGTTCGGTTTGGTTGCTTACACTCAAGCCCACCCTCACTCTCTGTTCTGTTAGTATGTCTCCTCAAGTGGAAGTCAGAGTTTATTCACCTGTGTTATCATCAGATAAAAGTTGCAACACCTATTCTAAACAATGTCAGATGAAGAAAGATATAAATTTTGCCTGTGGCAGTGACAGACAAGAAACACAAATATTTCACTTTTTAAATATTTTTAATATTTAGGTTTGACCCTAAACCCCCTTAATGTTTGTTAAAATTCTTCCCACTACATGAGCCATTATAATAGTGATGTTTGCCTAATAACAATGAACAAATGCAAATGACTTTCTAACACACAAGACCTTGTGTGATTGGCTTTGGTCACTTTGGTCCATCACCCCTTCACCCCTCCTCTTTTGAAAAGCAGATTTGATGTCTGTATGGAATGATTACAACAGATCTGACCTTCATCACACTTATATAAGCTGCAGTGATGTGGGCGATACAAGCCTCCTATTTAATATGAGTTTGCAGAGAACTCACAGCCATACCAGTGAACACAATAATATATGCTTAATGAAAGGAAAGACATTAATATTATTAATATATGAAACAATCACCTGCAGAAACAACCTCAGATTAATTTTATACTGGATATGAATGTTATTAATTACAGTCTCCTCAAGGTCCTGCAGAACAAAGGAAACGAAGTAACACATGACAGTCATGATGAGCACTGTTCATAATAGCAGCAGGGCTTTTTATTCAGCTACACTCATTAGATGGGATTGTGTTTTTCAAGCATTCACAGCATAACAGCACTGAAGACTATGTGCTGTTTTATCCCATAATTACCCCAAACTTCTCCCTGCGCTTTGTGTATGAAGGTGAGCTAAAGTAGTTTTACAAAGATACTCTGTACATGTATGTAATCGCAGAGGCAAACACTGGGTTAAACCATTGCAAGCATGCAGTCCTATTACACACACTTAAGGGGTGATCTTGTGTGGAGGTATCAGGTATCAGAACCTCAATAAAATGCATGTGTTTATATGCAGGTAGCTGAAGCTGTAAACCTGCTGACTGTAAATAATTAGCTCAGCAAGACTCTATTTATATGGATCAGACTGACCAAAAAACTGACCATAGAAGAGAGAAATATTCACGTTAACGTCTGCTTTAGTGCCCTCCTGCCATAACACTGGAAATCCAATGTTTTACTAATGGCGTAAAATCATCTGTGTTGATGTACTGGCCTGAAGTAAATCGCTCTCAGGCTCGATAAAAGACAACTGTGCCTAGTGTGAGTACCCACTAAATCATAAATAATTAACAGGGCTTGCTTAGGCATGAACTACTTCTAGTATTGCTTAAACTGACCTAAAGCCCAATCCTGTGTGCTTACTTTTAGCAGTAACTCCTGTCCTGCATGCTAACGATGTAAAAGTTTCACGTAATCACACGGCTTGAGGAGAGGTGTGATATTACTATTCTGAGTGATCCGACTGACAATAACCCCTCTAGTGAAGAATAAGATGGGTGACAAAATCTCAGACTTGCACTGGAGGAAGTACCGGAGACATTTTTGAGGTAGCCTGTTTTTCACACTAAGCACCACCTAGCAACCAACCAGAACACCCTAATCAATGCATTAAAAACCGCCCAGAACACCTTAGCAAACACATAACTGCGCTCTGGCAACCGCATGCAAAACCCCAGCAATCACATGTTAAAATCTATTAACTACAGAACAAAATAACAGCATGTACATACGCATCACTGTGAAGTCTGCATTAGTTTAAAGGTTAGTGTTTATCTAACCTGAAAGCACATGACCTTGATTCATCATGTCATCTTGCTGATTCTAAACACACGGTTGCAGGTTCGAGTGGCGTCACTTTCTGTACTGCTGTGTTGAGCCTCATTCAGGAGTTTGATGTGTGCTGGATATTGACTGTCATGATGTGCCAGGGAATATTTCTTAGGTGTTTTTTGGTTGACAGCTAAAACACCATTATATAATCAGAGAGTAGACACAATTATATAATGTAACAATAATGCAACAAGAAGAACATATGGAAGCCTTGCAACAGCATGACACAAATAAAATGTTCCAGTTGAATCTTGGATTTCGGGGACATTCTGTCGCAGGTTTGGAGAAGTAGGAAGAAGGAAGTAAAAGGCAGAAAATTGGCTGCCCAGCATATAAACGAAAAATATGGCTGAATGACTACATGAGGTTTGTTTTGGTCTTGCAAATACACAGCCTGCAAACTGTCACACATTTTAAAAAGCTAAAAACACATTTTACATTTAAAACCTAAATTGGTTTAGCTAGAGTCTGTAGCTTAATTTCTAATTTATTCCTGTCTAAAGAAAATAGTAGCTGGAGAGGAAACATTAAACAAAGCGTCTTTATTCAAAACGGCTAAAGCACCAGAAAATTGTTCTTAATTGCAGAGAAATTTACGACAGATTTAACATATTAAGTCCAAAAACTCATTTAGACCAGTGACTGAATTACATACATTTTCTCCATTACTCACCCATGTATTTAATGGTTTCCTTGAGAATAAAGACTACTTTGGAACAGACCTTTAGAAATATTACAAACAAACAAGCGATAAAAAAAAGCCTGTTTCAGAGATTCATATAGGAGTGATAATGTCAGATTTCAGGTGTTCACCTGGATCACACCTCTGGTAAGACCCTGACAACACTCCAACAATTCTGTGCTTTACAAAAACCAGGAACTGTTGGCAGAAACCACACAAAGGAATGAGACTAGTCTCAGACTACTGCACACAGTAATGTCAATAACATGGTACAGAATAAGACACTGCGCCTTTAAATGAGCTTCTGTCTGGTACCCCCTTCACTTTTTTCAGTTTTGTTATGTTCCAGCCTGATACTACAATAATTTAAACTAAACTCTTTCTCATTAATCTATGCTCAGTATTCAATAATGACACAGTGAAAACAGAATTTTAGAAATGTCTGTACATTACAAAGAAAAAAACTGAAATATCACACTGACAACTATTCAGACCCTTTGTGACAACACTTGAAATTTAGCTCAGGTGCCTCCCATTTCTCTTGATCATTGCTGAGAGTGTCTGCATCTTGACTGGAGTCCACCTGCGGTAAATTAACTTGATTGGACATGATTTGGAAAGGCACACACCTCTCTATAAAAGACCTCACAGCTGACGATGTTCATCAGCATAAACCAAACCATGAGAACAAAGGAACTGCCTGCAGAGCTCAGAGACAGGATTGTTGTAAGGCATAAATCTGGGGAAGGCTGCAAAAAAAAATTCTGCTGCACTAAAGGTTCCCAAGAGCACAGCGGCCTCCTTCATTCTCAAAAGGAAGATGTTGGGCACAACCAGGACTCCTCCAGAGTCTTCTCAGATCTCACCCAGCCAAAGTGAGCAATCGAGGGAAAAGCACCTTAGTAAGAGAGGTGACCAAGAACCCGATGGTCACTCTGACTGAGCTCCAGAGATCCTGTGTGGAGATGTGACAGAGTTCCAGAACAACAACTATCACTGCAGCCCTCCACTGAGCTGGGCTTTATGGCAGAATGGCTAGATGGAAGCCTCTCCTCAGTGCAAAACACATGAAGTTTGGAGTTTGTAAAAAAGCACCAGAAGTACTCTCAGACTGTGAGGAACAAGATTCTCTGGTCTCATGAGATCAACACTGAACTGTTTGGCCTCGATTCCTAACGTTATGTCTGGAGAAAACCAGGCACCGCTCATTACCTGCCCAACACCATCCCAACAGTGAAGCATGGTGGTGGCAGCATCATGCTGTGGGGGTGTTTTTCAGCAGCAGGGACTGGGAGACTGGTCAGGATTGAGAGAAAATGAATGGAGCAAAGTACAGAGATATCCTCAATGAAAACCTGTTCTACAGCACTCAGGACCTCAAACTGGGCTGAAGGTTTACCTTTCAACATGACAATGACACTAAGCGCACAGCCAAGACAACACAGAAGTGGCTTAGCGACAACTCTGTGAATGTCCTAAAGTGGCCCAGCCAGAGCCCTGATCTGAACCCTACCGAACATCTCTGAACTGAGCTGAAAATGGCCATCCACTGATGGTCCCCATCCAACCTGACTGATCTTGAGAGGATTGGCAATAAAGAATGGCAGAAAAAAATCTATCCAGATGTGCGAAGCTTGTTGTATCATACCCAAAAAGACCTGAGGTTGTAATTGCTGCCAAATGTGCTTCAACTAAGTACTGAGTAAAGGTTCTGAACACTTAAGTAAATGTGATATTGCAGTTTTTCTTTTTAATAAATTTACAGGCATTTCTAAAATACTGACTGTAGATCAATTAAAAAAAAGAATTTAACTGAATGTACCATCAGGCTGCAGCATAAAACTGAAAAAAGTAGTATTTTAAATATTTTCTGAATGAAAGTTTTATCAAGAAAGTTTGGGAATTGTCTTAAAAACCATTTCCAAACTAAAGCAGGCCTTTTCCTTTGTCCTGTGAAACTAATCGAATGTTCTATCTAAATAGCTACGTTTACCGAGTTCCTTTCTTTATTGCATATTGGTTGGGGGGGTTGTGTTTTTTTTACTGGAGTGTTTAGTGTGTGAACAGAAAGTTGTATTTTGAAAACAAGAAAAATCAATAGAGGATTCATTACCAGGCTGAGGTGAAAGTAACTGATAATGACAAAATCAATTTTAATTTTGACTTTATATTGACCAGACGCATTTCTTTGATACTATTGAGTTATTACTAAGTGGTTGAAGAGGCTTTCTCTTGAATGGACTCAATGAGTTCTGCTGGACGTGAGTCGAGCTGAGACAATGAAACAAGGGATAAAAATAAAAACGTAAAATAAGACACATGGCCTTCCTGTTTGAAATCACGAGACACTAATAACACCTGAATGCATATTATTTATTTACGGATTCAGTGATGTTCAGACATTAACACATCAGATCTCTGTCAGAAACTAAGAAACGTGTTTGTTGTGTACACATCTCTGTGGTGTCTCGCTGCTAGCTTCAGCTTTGCTGTCAAATATCATCATTTATATGAAAAGAAGTCTGGCTAACTGCTTACTAATCACATCAACATTCAGCAATATTTGTAAGTCTCTTCTGGATAGAAGTGTCTGCTGAATAATTAAATGCATGTAAACGCATCAACAGTTCTGCATGTGATCAGTAAAGACCTGAGGTGAAGTGAAATCTTTCCTGGTGTGTTACTGGATTAATGTTGACAACCAAATTAAAGATAGCTTTAAGTGTGTATTTTTAATGTGATCTCATTAATATTCATAGGCATTGGTATATAATTTGTGGTTCTAGCACGACAGTCTTTTACAACATTTATACATAAACTGATACATACAATAATAAACTAACAGCTTATAGAACAAAGACTTCTAGAGATTGTAAAACTGTTTTTTATTTAGGGCCGCAAGCACTGAAAGTGAGACTTTTTGGGTTTAAGCACTGAAAGTGCAAAGAGTCCTGTTGTTTTCCTTAGGATTATTTTTTTTTTATCATTTTTTCAAGGGCTTTTGGGTCCCTTAACATGCTCAAAAACTCATCTGCCATTAGGTCAGTGCAAAGGTTGGCAGATTGTTGGATTGGGGGGCTCAGTAATGCCCCCTCGTATGAGGCACAAAATGATGGTGTGTTTATCAAAATGGAGCCAATACCACAAATATGCACACAACTATACAAAACTTGGTACGATTTCTGATATCTCGAATGGTGTTACCATGGTGAGGCAATAAAATAATGGCAAAAAATGTGTCTCATATCTTCTGTGTGCATTGGATGATTTTGTTCAAACAATGAGGTGTATGTTTGGTCCCACGGACTAATGACAGAGGTGGCTATTGTGAGTCACAGTTACAGCGCCACCAACTGGCAGCAGGAAGTGTGTCACCTACAAAAGACTTTAAAATACTCAGTTATTTTTGGAAATAAATTTGCATCATGCATCGTTTTCTGAGAAGCACCAGGTGGCGATGGTGTTAATATTTAAGAAACCATCCAATCATTGATGTTTCAGTGTGTGGGGTTTGACAAATCTCACACATAATGAGGTCAGACTTCCAACAATTGGAATCTGATCTCTGATATTTTTCGAGCTGCCCCTCGGTTTTGTGGCATTTTCAGTTTAGTTTAGGGAAATTTATATAGCAGAGACTAACTTCATGGGACAGTATATTTTTTCAGTGAGATAACGTTGTCTCAATTACTATGAAAAGTAAATAAACATCCAACTGAGACTAAACATCCAATTGGTCCACATCCAACTTTATCCCAATAACAACAGATCACTGACAATCTGACAGCCAATCAAATGAATAAACAGAGAATAATAAACAGATCACAGACACTCAGTGAAAGAGAGGAAGATGATGTCATCACACAGCTTGATTATTCTAATGCAAAGAAATGCACAAATCAGTGACATGACTCTTAATTCTCGGTTTAAAAGCAGTAATAGCACTTTCTATTGAATGTGGAAGCTTAAGTGTTAAGAAGCTTCCATTGATTCTCACCTCAAAATCATTCAGAGTATTAACTTTAACAAAACAGCCGATAACAACAACAGCTGAGAGAAAAAGTCAGCCTGTGATTTACAGATAACAGCCAGAGGACAGAGAGACTCTCCTGCATTATTCATCAGCTGTTTTCTTTAAGACAGTAAACATTTTTCTATTACTAACGTAAGGCCTTTCTTTCATTAATCAGGCAGAAACAATCCAGAAACACAACACATATTATTAACATTCAGGAGCAGGTCATTTAAAACCAGACTTCAACTGAAATGCTGGCCAGACAGAATCGTACAGTAAATCATTTTAATAAGAAAACATGAACAGATGCATGAGCTAAAGTAACAAGTTTGAATTCTGAATATTAAAATCAGAACTTGGTTTGTGTGTCTCACAGGAAATACGCTTTGTTCACATGAATAAAGGATTAAAAACACGTAGTTACTCATCAATCTGTGTGTGGAGATTCATGTTGAAGCCATCATTCAGTGAAATCCTTGTGTGTGTGTGTGTGTGTGTGTGTGTGTGTGTAAACTCTCACTTCTATCTGCTTGCTGCTGCTGTATGTTTTGACTCAGAATAATTACCAGCATTGTGTGTGTCTAAGATAGACTAAGATAGCTACAAATCCTTGGGAAAATATCCCATTTCTTTTTATAACGGTACATACATATATATATATATATACATAAAATAGTTTTTAAATGTCTAGCCAACTTTTAAAACTTTAGGGCGACTGACCAACAATCAGAAGTACTTGACCACTGACCCCCCCTCAACATCTCGTTTAGAAGATCGGAGGATGTACAAAAGGAAACCTGCTGTTAAAATCTGTGAACACATCACATGACTTTAAGCAGCTAGTTTTCCACAGGAAATGTCTTTCTCCTGTTTTCTGTGCCTGATCTCTGTGAACCCCATCTGCATAACACTCCTCATGAATAGACACGTCGTCATGTGTGACTCCGGCCCGGCATCATGCTCCATATCCTACAAACCACAAAATGTTCCTGCAGAGCTCATTTCAGGCCCAGCTGCTCTGCAGACAGAAGGCATTTTGTGCAGCATGTCTAGTTCTGCGAATGGATTTGGTTTGGAAGTGCATTCATTTTAACACTATTGTGCTTTTCAGTGAGAGGCATCAGTAAGAGCATTTTAACACAATGTGCATCATTTCCAGATCAACACTCCCTCAAGCACCTCGCCGCTAAATGTTTAGCTCAGAACTTCAAATTAAAGTGTGCTGTCTGCTTTGCCACATAAACATGACTGCTATAAAATCACACTGGAGCTGTGACTGGAGATTGTATTACATTTTTTGCTTAGTTCCATTCCAAACCAAGTATTACTTGTTAAGAGAACTTTGTAATTCCACATTAAAACCTGCAATAAATATAAACCAAACCCATTGCCCCCTATTGTGGGGTTGTTGTTAACAGATCTGTTACTAGTTCAGCAGAATGGAACAAAGCTTTATGCTACTTTAGCTTTAACACATACAGAAAATCCAAGACTATATTTCTGAAGAATATCTGAGTGCTGGTCTGTGCCAAAGTTGTCTTTATAATGCTAGTGTGTTAAGGATGGTTACCAGGGCAGAGCTACTCAAATCTTTAACTCCTGCTATAACCAGCACTGATAATAATAAAAATGCTTGTCCTAGCAAAGCAAGCAACACACCTAATTTCCTCTTAAAAAACGTCCAGTGGATATGACGCCCAGTGGATATGATGTAGTTACTATATCTATCACGCTGTCAGTCTGTATATCAATCAATGTATGTCACACTGTTTATTTTTCACTAGTGGCCTGGAACACCCTAGAAACCAGCTAAAAGTCCAACAATACCTAGTAACCAGCTAGGACACTGAAGACAACATCTAGACATGCTGAAAGATTAGTGTATATCAGTGTATAACCTTCAAAAACTTTTAGAAGTCTTTGTTACAATCTAACTGTCCATTTGTCTGTTTGTCTATTTCACATTATTTAGGAGGATCAAGATCCAACCCACCCCTGTTTTTAAGGAGGAAAAAGATCCAACCCACCCCTGTCTTTCAAGAGGAAAAAGGGCCAACACATCCCTGTTTTTTAGGAGGAAAAAGGGCCAACACATCCCTGTTTTTCAAGAGGAAAAAGGGGCCAACACACCCCTGAGAATGGGCCAACACATACCTGTCGGTTTATATGGCTGTGATGTGGAGATAGTGGATTCATACAAGTACCTTGGAGCCACATCAATAATAATCTCAACTGGTCAAAGAACACGAAGGCAATTTACAGAAAGGATTAAAGTCGACTGAGACTAAAGTCCTTCAATGTATGCAACAAAATGCTGAACATTTTCCATCAGTCTGTGGTTGCCAGTTCCCTCTTCTATGCTATGGTGTGCTGGGGTGAAAGCAGGTGATATCAGCCGGCTGGATTGAGGAGTACTTTTAAGTCTAGACTGATTCTGGTGGAACACGGAGCACTACAGGTCATTTTTTGCAATTAGACTTTACAACACATGCATCATGTGCAGAAGCACCATTGACCACAACCATTCTCCAACACCTGAAGATAGAAACACACTTTGTGCCCAACACAACATATGTTGTTACTATCTGTTGTTCTCTCTAATTATATATACTGTGTATATTGTGTTTATTTTTGTACATTGTTAAGCCTTTATTGTAAGGCATTATTATGTCTATCTATCTGTCTGTCTTTCTGTCTGTTTGTTTACCTGACAATCTTTGTCTGTAAAACTGCCAAACTTCAAGCTTTTTAAATTAGTTAGAACTTAAACTTAGTCAAGACAACATTAAACTTTGTCATCAAACTTCATCCATCTTGTTCAGTGTCTGAGTCGTGTGTCAGGGAAGGTGTTCTGATACCAGCAGGTGTAACTGGAGGCCCCCTGCAGCCCAGTAAAGCACACACATATACACAATGTACACAAGGCCCCAGGGCCTCCTGTTCCAGAGAAATCAGCCCACCTACAGCTGGCAGTGAAGCCTCCCTGCTGAACAAGCCCTAATTCTGCTCTGTGGGCTCTGAACACAGACAGAAGAGAAACATCCTGTTGAGTGGAGGCCTATGACATAAAAGAAACTTTGTCAAATGTCTCTAGAATGACACTAATATTTTAACAGGATCCCAGCTGTTGTAGGCAGACATTGACATTAAACACTAATGCGAAAGACATTAAAATGTACATCAACATACAGAGATCATGTCAAATGTGACTTACATATCGCCACAGGTCACTGGGTTCGACACTCAGCCTTATCTCATACACACCTTAGCCATATCTCATACACTTTTATTCATCAGTAAATAACGAACAACCGTGTCAGAAAGAAACAGAAGAAAACATTTTTAACTGCAAATTTATTATAAAAGAAATCCAGATGTGACTTATAAAAATAAAGAGCATGTGTACTTCTGATGTGGCTGAATTAAATGATCATAAAAGCTCAGCAACTGTGTTTAACTCATTTACTGTGTGTGTGTGCTGGTATTTACTAGGTTATGAGTAATGAGTAATGTTATGAGTAATACCAGTGCATTTCGACCATGTGAGGCCATTTTTTGGTCCCATTGAGGAAACAAGCTTATAAATGATGTTCTGACAATCTAAAATAGCAGAAAGTTTTCTGTGAAGGTTAGTTTTATGCGTGGGGTGGGATAGAATAGAGTTTGTACAGCATTAAATGGGACATATTATGAATGTCCCATAAAAAACATGAAAACTCAACATGTAAGAAATCACACAGAACACAAAATGCCAGCTTAGCCTGTAAAATAATTAAACAATTAATACATATTTGTTAAATATAACACTCACAAAAAATACACACAATTTCATATAATCTTATATTTTGTAAATATAATTAAAGCAGTCTTTGCTTTGAATTTAATATTCAATGAACCTCAAGGGAAGGAAACAGTAAATAAACATTGATGAAAGGCTTTGTGTTCAGATGCTGTTAATATATTCATACTGTACATTTTAGTGTCTGTCCAAACATATGAAAATGAACATGAGGTAGAACCACAAACACTGATGACATCATCCAGAATATTTAAATCAAAGTTTAAAGACTCAATGGCAGTCAGAAATGTGATGTTAACTACAGATATTAACTACTGTAAGGCTCGGATAAAAGAATTTTTCATTTGAATCGCAAGATCATGAAAAGCAGTTAAAGAAAACAAGTAAAACCCATTATAAATTGGACAAACACTATAAGAGATTGAAAAAATAGGTTTTTCATATAATTCAAAATGACTGACAGAAATGAGGGCTGACAAAGAAAAATTTGGTATTTGTATCATACTCAGCATGAGCCACAGAAGTTGCAGGACAATATGTATTTTAATGACGTGTTATAAGCAGTTCTGTTATATCTTTTGGCCACTAGGTCACTTTAGACTATGGTGATGATGAACCATACCAAGTTTTGTAACGATACACATTTGTGTTTGTGGAATACTGGATTTTACCACAAAATTCAAACCGGATACTGTTTGACTTGGGTTGCCTTATTGAATGTAAAGAGACCACTCTCATAATTTGACTAAAGCTATCAAACGTTATAAGCAAAATAACCATTTTTCATAGTGCTACCTACTGGTCCAGAGATGTGACGAAACTGTGCATGTAACCTCAGCTCCTGTCTGTGATGACATTGACCAAGTTTCATTCAAAATATCTGGAAAAGTTTCATTCCAGAAAATGACAACATAGGACGCATTCAAATCATTATGAGCCATGGAATCAGAGGAATAAAAAAAATAAAGGATAAAGAATTTTGTTCCTAGGACAAGTCAACCGTTATGAGCACAAACGTCAACAAAACTCTGAACTGTTGGTGGCTCTAGAGGGTTTGAGGTAGAGACTCCCAGACTCGTACGGTTAAATTTTTGACTGTCTGGAAGAAGAACACTAACAGATACAGTGAGGTCTTCACCCCTTCAGGGCTTGACCCATAAAGAAATCTGATGGATACAATAGGGGTCAGTTTTGATGTGTGTACTGTATTCACATGATTGCACATTACTGGGCAGCTTCAGATTCTATCCAGTAATGTTTTTGATTTGCATATTCAAAAAAGGCACATAACAGTTAACAAGTCTTTCTTCAGCTCCTTCAAATGATACATATGAGGAATCTTCAGTTTTTGAAAGCTGTATCACAATCTGTAGAAATTCCTAATTACACTACAGATGTTTCAGAGACAGTTTCCTCAAAGCTCAATATCTCTGGAGCTACATATATAATAACAGGCAGTCCCCAATGAAACATTGCCTTGTATGAAATAATAAAGCACATATCCACAGCAATAAAGTGAATATATCCTGAAGCCCTAAGCGGGAAGACAGTGGACTGGGCGGGATGCTGTCTCTTGATCACATGACCACAATAGATGCTGGCTGTCACTCGCTATTAAAAAGCAGCTTCATTTGCCACTGGCATTTCTGCTGGTTAACCATCGAACCCACCACCCCCACCCCACCGCTCAGTGCACACTACACTTTTGTCTACAACTGCATAATAATTACAGATGGGAAGGGTTTAGACACACTGAAAAAGAACTGAAGCATATGGGTGTATATATCTGAGGCTGGTTCAATGGCTTTGCCGTTTAGTATTGTATCGATAACTGTTGATAACTGAGTAAACAGTTTATCCAGGATTCTAGACTCAAAGAAACTGCAGAAGATTTAAAGACACAATATGTATTTTTCACCAATAGAGGCTGCATATTCAAAACAATAACAAAAGCACAGTTCAATGAGGCTGTGACAGAGTATTTATCTCCACTGCCGATGGAAATCTGACAGTACAAATCTAACAAATCATGATGAATGAAATAAAGTTTCACTTCAACTTTGATCACATAATGCCATTTCGTTATAATAAATTACAAGTAATCTAAACATGTCTAATTATTTTTAATAATTATATATAATTAATCTAAAACGTCTGATATACACAAAAAAAAAAGTCAACCAAATCTGCAGTGATCCAGTTACTATATTTGTCATGGTTTGACATTTTAGTGGCATCAAACTTTTGAAAGATACTCGGGGGAAAAAAACAATTGCACCTGCAAATTGTGTCGTTTGCTAGCATGAGCCGCCTGCGTTGTTTTAGCACTCGATTCACTAAAATAATTATGCAAATGAGGTAACTGCACAAACACACCCACAAAATTACTGCAAAATTGCAAACACCAAATGCATAACAATTTCTCTTCTTGGAGGCCCATTCTGGGTGCCAGATTATATGGATACAGAACACTACCAGTTTCCTGAGACTGTACAAGCTCTCTAATGCGGTTAATTAATTACCCAAGTGTTTTCCAACAGGCCAACTATTGTGGTATTAACTACTTTAGATTAACCTGCACCTAAATGACACTAAAAGTGACCGCTGCAGGTTATAGGTTGGTAAGTCTATAAACCTTACAGCCCACAGCAGCCCTTCGTGTTCTTGTGAGCAGGAGTGTGGTTAGAAAAGCAATCGAATCCTTTCTAGCCTCATTTGCTGCATATACAGACAGGCACACTGTCAGTTTTGCTGTATTGGTGTTATCTGCTCTGTGGCTAATTATCAGTTTCGAGTGTGAAACGCGAGAGCATTCGGTGGAGTCAGGAGCTGTCCGTTGCTGAAGTGCTGACACTGGGTCTCTCCTTCCAAACTCCCCAAAGTGACTTGAAGAGCTATCCAAGGAGCTGATAGTACAGCAGACCCCGAAGCACTGAGCGATGGCATGCCAACCCAGCATTAGTTGCACTGTTGGCACCGTCTTGCTCGACCATCAGCAGAGTTTGAGTGTCAGACCTGTGTTTTTGAGAGTGATACTTAACTCCATAGGGAGAGTCCTAACCCGAGACTAATTGGCCTAAATCTCTTCGTAAGCACAGAACATTCAACATCCTCCCCTGAGCTGTGCAAATCTTTCAGGGCATAGTTGTGGCGATATGATGGTCTCTAATTCTTGAGTGGATGATGGTCTCAAATTCTTGAGTGGAATTAAGAAACACAGCGAGTAAACAAGACAGACCAGCCAAAGGTTGCTGTAATAAAATGTTCATCTTCAGACCTATTCTAGATGTAACTTAAAACGCTGCCAAAAGAACCTGAAAGAGGCAGTTCACACAAAAATAAAAATTCTGGTATAACAAAAAAAGAAACATGCATTTTGCCAATACAACTACATGTACTCTATTTTCAGTCTCACGATAGCCTTGCATGAGGAAGAGACTAACATCTAAACTGACACAAGTGTTCATTTTTGGTGAACTATTAATTTAAAAGCAAGTCTTAATTTAAAAGCAAGATTAAAAATATCTCACACACAAGAGCTTCTGAAGATTTATGATAGTGGTGGAGCACACATATTTCTCCAGACCATATTAACTGTAACCTCAGCTAGCCCTGAGCACAGGAACCAAAGACTCAAACAACATGACCTCCAATATCCAGGTCCAGCTGGCCGATGGAAAGACCTTGAGGACAAGCTTCCTGCAGCTCTCAGACTTCAGCTATGAGCTGAAGTTTCTGGGACAGCTCTGCTTGCAACTGACCTCTGAGGGTCCCGGACCAACCAGAGATGATTCACAATGAGGATTGTTAGATGGAAGAGTGTCTCACAGACCAGCTCCACGGGCTGAAGATTAACACTGTTCCCAGCACTGTAATCACTGTCGTTTGTGTCAACAGATAAGAAATATAGTGATTTTACTGTGTGATTACAGTAAACAAATTAATGCCTGCGATTATGCAAACAACACTCCTAAATCAGGCGAACACAACCGCGTATATAAATTCATCTTTGAAGTTATTAGCTAATTGTTTTTGCAGATAGGAGGAAAGTCAGTTAAGACAACATCCAAACGCCGGAGAGCTGAGCAATGGGCAGGGAAGAGTAGATTTCATAGTTCAGGTACAGACAAGAAGAGAAGATCAGATCTGCTAGAAATCTTTGGTATAAATCAATAATAGAGAGCTCGAGCACATCTCCTGATTCTAAACTGTTACATCACAGGCATGCTGTGTGAATCTGCATGTGTGCACGTGTGCTTGTTTATCTATGTGGGTAGTTGGAAAATAACCATGAGCTGTTCACAAACAGTTTTATTAACATTAAAATTTTAGGTTAATACAGCACACAGTATTTACACCCCAGTGCAATTGTGCATTTCAGTTCTATTATACTACCTCTCTCTCCAAAGAAAAGCCCCTTAATAACCACGTCTGCTCCTCGTGACTTGTCTGGGAACTCTTTTTCCATGTGTCTTCACAGCTCTCACGTGTCATTCACATAAAGCCGTCCTGCCCAATCATCCTGTCTGGCCCTGTGCTTGATGTGTCCCATGTGTGTGTCAGTAAGAGTCTATGTGTCTTCATAAAACAGCAGCTGAAATGAGTGAGTAAAGATCCAGTACAGCACAGAGCCAGAGCTGATCACATAAAATGAGCCCTTTTCCTTCCACCACAAGAAATCTGTTCACCCGTCACTGCTGTCATCTCCAGCTTACCCCTCAATGACCTGTCAGAACCCACAGAACCCCCAGTCATTCTTGCACTAAACACCCTGTGTATAATTCATGATGAGAGCAAACATTTACATTCAGTGGGCAAATGAGCTTGTGAGCCAAGCAGAATATTTACTATCAGGCGAAAGCGATCCAAACCTTTAGAACAAAAATGGGCTGTCAGCTCCAGCTATAACTTTCAGCACATCGAATGGATGTTGACCACTTGCATAGTAAAAGCACCTGAGAACCAGCTCTGTGCTTGCGTGTTCAGAGCTGATAGCCAACACAAAAAAACAGTCTAAACACACTCACCTATCTAGAGCCAAGACATTCCTCATAACAAACAAACCTGAAGCCTCGTGAGGAGGGCGTCTAATTATAGAGGCGCAAACAAACAGTGAAAGAAAAACTGTGGGCAATAATGTATCAAACATCCCACAACAGAGGTCTGAAAGTGCTCCAGTCTGGCCATTTTACAGCAGGTCCTGTGTATATGGCAGCTTCCATTCAGAGCAGCACACTAACTGTAATGGACCCTTGTTAGTGGCCCATTTGGGACTGTACGCAGGCAGCATCTAAACACAGCACACAAACAGCACTCCTCAAGACGTAGGAAAACGCTAGCATGTTGCTAAGCTAACACACAATACTTACAGTATATTTACAGAACAATCTACATTTTTCTGATCAGTCAACTTGGATTTTTCTGAGCTCAACGCAATGCATTTAGGGATTTTATTCTCCACACAAGATACATGCAATGCTGCCTTAAAATCTGGCCATTTTAACAATTGATATTTCAAAAAGCATTTGACAGACACCCGTGCACCCCCCAAACATAATAAATGTTACAGAATACTGAGGTAACAATTTACAATAAGGTTGTATTTGTTAATGTATTAGCAAAGAACAAGCGAATTTTTTGGCATTTATAAATATTTATAATATTTGTTGACGTTAATTTCAATGCAATTGCTCATTTTAGTTCATTGTGCATTAATTAATGTTAACGGTTACAACTTGTTTTTAAACGGTTACAACTTGTTTTTAAAAATATCTTGAAACCTTACATTAACATAAACTGAGATAATGCTGCAAAAGTATTGTTCATTGTTAATTCATGTTAGCTTATGCATTAACTAATGTTAACTAACCTTACTGTAAAGTGTTACCAACGTCTATATGTCAATATAGTCAGTCACAAGGTTTTGGGACAGAGCTTTTATCAGCATAAAATCGTACTGGGTGGAGAATTGTAGAAGAGATTAGGAATAGAAAGAGTATAAAGAAGGAGAAAATCTGTCAACAGCGAGATGTAAGAACTGCTTATCAGCTCTGGAAGATATCACAGCATTATTATCTATATTTAATAAAAGGATTTTGATAATCCCTTTTTCCCTCTCGCTGATGTGAGTGGACGAAGGCTTTTCAAAGTCACGCACAGCATCTGAATTAATCCCAGCATTCACTTCAGCAGATTAACTCAAAATATAATGATCTTCCTTTCTGCAGAGTTTGAGAGGAAATTAAACCCACAGAGATCTCCGATATGATTTGTTCTGAAAAACACTGTTTACTGAAGATAACCGAGCAAAGATTTCCTCTGTTATCTACTATGGGGATAATTCTGATATCATTCAGTGTGCAATGAAAAAATACCTCATTTTCAAACAATACAGAAGACAGCATTACTCTGCGTGTTAGATTTGTCATCTCAGACCGAACATCTCAGTCCAGATACATAGTGCCTTTACATCTGTAGTGCATGAGTGCTCTGGAGATATTATCAACAGAAAGCTATCCCCCCCCCATCTGGTAGCACTTCCCGACAGTAAATATGATAATGTTACACTATGCGGCATCTCAAAATAAACATTATAATACAGAATGCTAGCAAGCCTTTTAGCTGCTCGCTGGCATTCAGAGTCAAGGCCATTTTCTTATCATCAGAGCAGCAGTGAATACCAATGAAAGAAAAAGCTGCAAGTATTTTGGATTGACATGCTTTGAAAAGCTGCTTTAAAAGCCCAACATTTCAGCACATTTGTGTGGCTGCATTTGAACGGTCACAAACACAGGGAATGAAGAAACATTTCAAAGAAAGATACCTGCCACTTCCTGTGAACTGAAACTCTACGAAACAGACACATGATCAAAGAAAATGAACAGATACTGAAAAATCTAAATCAACTAGAATTGAATAAATCTGTTAACAATTGATTTGTCAGAATGTCAAATGTCTTCTCACAATTAATATTTTAAAGGTTAAAGATAGAGCCTCTGAAAGACCTTCAGTTCATAGAACATCAATCTGTTAAACTTATAAGGTTAACATTATAGAGAAGTGCCACTTAAAAAATGAAGGTATAAAGTTATTAATTCACAATTAAAGTGTAAACAAATTAGACATTTTAACCTTTACATGGTCAGCTGTCCAATGGCATTTTTAACCTGATGTTAAAGCAACCAATAAATTCTGACTGAGTCAGATTTATTGTTAATTAACTGTTTTTGTAACTGTTCATTTCTGTTTTGTAACGTCCTATAAATCCCTTTGTTTTCTTTAATTGGCACACTTAGTACAGGTAATCTTACAAACATGTGAGGATCATAAAATCACCAGGATAAATTATGTATATAATAAATATGTATGTGATTTGGTTGGTCCTGAACATACACTTGTTTGGTAAATAGCACTCAGCCTTGTGGTTATGTAGTGAGATCCATAGAAGCCATTTTTTGCACATGTAGGTGACACCGCTGTCAAAAGCTGCTGTTGATTTCTGTCTTGTGAACCCTCGCCCTGACGCTCTGAAGAGGGGGAGTGCAGCTTTAACTTCTACTCACTGTGAGGTATAATAGCTCTCTAACTGATATGACAGGTCAGAGCTGATCGCTTCAGAAATGCTCTCAGCCCAAGCTTGTGAAACGTTAATCAACAAACAGATATTACTGCTCTCCACAAATCAACCTGTCCTTGAACCCATATGATCATACAGATTGTTTGCCTTGATCTAATAATCACATATTGATATGCTACTACAAACCACAAATAGAACAGATACTACAGAAGACCACATATATTCCTATATTCCTTGTTGCGAAGTTATTATCGCTTTTCTGCCAATGTTTTAGGTAAAACATCAGGTGGTTGAAACATTGCTTGTATCCAATCAACATGAAAAGAAAATGATACATGGATGAGACATTCAAAGCTACTGTAAGATGACACACACATGACCACACATATTATATTAACCGCACATAGTATATTAGAGCTGCAACACTGCTAACGTCATCATTACCAACACCAGATAGCTTCAGCCATGATAACTAACTGACTTAAAAACATTTATCCTGTAAATGTAATCATTCTGACACGATCTGCAGGCAGCAGTAAACAGTGTCTTCCTGCCTGTCTGCATACCCGCCTGTGAACTTACAGCTTTGAGATATCGATTTCTCTAATCAAAATCTAGGAATCTTCAATCCATCTGTTATTTTATGTACAGTATCGGTTTCTTTTTTTTACAGCCTTTCATTATGCAAATGACATGAAAGTCCAAATAATAGTTTGGCCATATCAACCCCAGACTGTTTCCAGAAGTCAAGAGCAGTGTGCTATCTCAGCCTGTGAACACTGAGGTTCAGCTCACCTCAGCTAATGACGGTCTCCAGTGACGGCTAATTTAAAGAGGTGAATAGTGACGTTTCACCCCACTTGCCCCTGCAGGTGCAGTTTGTGCTTGCTGCCCCCCTGCTTGGTTAAACAAATAAAGAGTGCAGTCACTCACTCACAGGAGATCTGAGGAAGTAGAGGTCGGCATTTATGACAAATGTGTGGTTTTAAATTGAATGAGGTTTTGTACAGATATGGATTTACCACATAAAAGACAGAGCTATATGCTAGAACACAAAACAGTGTTCACATTTACTCATTCGGCATTTACTCATTGACTGTTATCCAACGCCAAGTTATACATTTTATTAACGTATGTGTTCCAGTGGGAACTGAACCCATAACCTTTGTGCTGATAACACAACACTCAGTTGAGCTACAGGAACATTGTTTCAGTGTTCAGTGTTAGTGTATATTGAAGTTTAAGATCATTTTTATTATTATAAAATATATCATTAATATATCATGTAACGCTATGCTGTATATTATCTTTGTATTTGTTTTATGTTTTTAATATCTTCCCAAATGTGGAACCCCCTTATGTGGAGCAGTGGAGCTGCTTATTCCAATATAACACAAGATAACTCATACCATATGTAAAATAATAGCAGCTGCATAAAGTTTGTTAATATTAAAGGAATAGTTTACCCAAAAATGAAAACTGCCACCATTTAGTCACTCAACAAATGTATCAAACAGGAAGCTGCAGCCTGGCATTCTGCTGTAAAATAATGTTAATAATTGTCATTGCCACCGAGCACTGAGGTATCCTCCAGTTAATTCTTGAATTCTTCAATAAGGTAATAGCTCTTGTAGCTTCGGCTGCTGTTTATTAATATTTGTTCTAATTAAAACCAAGTGACCCAAAAATATGCTCGCACAATGTATGACACTATCTGTGAGCTCAGCACATGTCTGAACAGCAGCTCAAGTCATGCTGGAAGAAGAGGCTTTATGAAGGACACAGCTGATAAATATTTATGAGAAGCTGGTATATAAACACACAAGCCCACCTGTGTTGTTAACCTCTTTGCAACATAAGGAATGGCCATAAATTCACAGCAACAAATTAGGGCCTGACCCTGCTCTCCAGTGTTTGAAACATACGTGGTCCCATGGATGTCTGAATAACATGTTGCAATAACACAACTGTGTATAATTGGGTGGAGGATCAAAGATGAGACTGTGCCTGACAAACTCCCTGACATGGATGCCACAGCAATCATGAATACCAATAAGATACAGTACAGAGAAATGCATTTCTCTTTTTAAATAAGCAGCTCAATTTACACTGTAATAAACAAGTTAATAATTTTCAATATAATGTATAAATGTAATTAGCAAATAATTTTTTTTCTAATGTTAATAAGACTTCAGATCTTATTAAGAGAGTCTCTCTTGATTCAGATCTTCAGAGAGTCAGATGACAATGAGAAACTGTAAAGCTAAAGTATCTTTACTTTTATTATAAATTTGTGACATTTTACTTGCACAACGCAATATTTTTACTTTTAAGAAGCATATTTTCATAGAAATGTGTTAGACAGAAAATAGATCACTAGTGATAATGTCTGCATTAAATGAAGTTTATTTAAAAAGTTCAGGAGGAACGCAGTCATATAATCCAACCAGTCATCACACAGGGCTGTGTACGTATAGTCGCATTTCACCTCTGCCCCATGACAGTTTTGCAGCACCCCATCACCTCACTCTTGTTTGGCATCCACCACAGTCAAGGATGGGGGAGTACTCTGGGTTTGGGCCAAATTCCGAGCTCGGAACCCTTCCCCTGAAAGCACGCCAAATATGCATGTATCATCATTTCTGATTACATGCAAACTTAAAAAATCAAGTGAATGGTCGACATGTCTACCTAGTTTTAAAAAAAAAATTAAAAATCAAAAAATGCAAGCTGCACTGAAGTCCTGCCAGTCACTGTCTCTTTACATGTGTGAAATTACCTATTACCTCAGAGTCATGGAAATGATGTTTGAGAGCAGCTCAATACTGGAGCACTTCTGACTTATGCATCAGCAATGCCACACTGAGATTCTGCGATAACATACACCCCTTTTCTAATATATTAGCTACGTCTCACAAAACCACGTCAATTTCACAGTTATATTTATTTTGCACAAAGAAAATAAAGTCTATTTTTAGGAGCTTTAGCATTAGCAATGCATTAGAATTGTGTTCTAATATTTATAACAATTAAATGTATTACCTCCACAAATTGTCATTACCGTAATTCTTTTGGAAGTTTTACTTTCAAGTTGTTTTTAAAATTCTCAATATTGTTAATGGTGATTCTCATTTGTGTAATACAGTTTGTTTTTATATAACTTCCATTGTACTGTAAAAGCAATCAAAATGTGCTAATATGTTATGAAACTGTCAAAAATAATGCTTAATTTTCTGTAAAGAAAGTACTTTTTGGGGGTTTAAATTCTGTAATATTTACCTTTTATGTTTTTGAACCGCTTACACACACACACACACACACACACACAAATACACACACACACTTAAGCAACACTCAACATTTGGGTGCATGATAAAGTTGAACACATCTGTTGACCAGTGAGAGTTTCAGAGGATCCAGTTGTGTTTAGAAACACAATCCAGCCCCTGGACATTAACCACAAAATACATTATACGCACTTCTACCCTTAAACTCTCCATCAGAGCATACGTTTAAATGCCCCTACAGACTGATGCAGAAACACAAGAGAAAGGGCAGTACATTTACTCACAAGCTCGTCACAACAGCGACTTCAATACAATATCAGACAGAAATATTTGGCTGTTTTGTCAGTTCAGCTCTCTCATTAGTCTAGTCTCATTACAGAGTTTAATAAATGTGCAACCCTTCCAGTTAACCTCAACCTAGCAGTCCAAGATGAAGTATTTCAAAGAGGCAAGCGATTGGACATCAATCTGCTGCTTAAATCAGACAGTCAGAGGAAAGTATCCGCTCAGATCTGGCCTGCAAACCTGCTTTTATCTGCCAGACACACTAGCACCTGTGCTGCTGTTGGCTGGCCTGATGGAGAACATTTCCAGAGTGTTTTATACCTTTGATGTGGGTATATAAATCCTGTCAGACAAGCTAGATGAGACTGGCCATCTAGACAGGGTTCACCAGGTTTGCTTAGTATAAACAGTTTTAAGAATAGAATCGGAATAATTGTTGTATTAAAAAATGTGGCCACTGTCACACCGCACTGCCCTAAAGATCCACAGTCAACATTCACTGGCAACATTTTGAATCAGACTGTTGATCAATACTGTAATACAATAATATATCTCATCAGACAACTGAACACTTTCAACATGCCATGAATTACAGCATGCAGACCACAGACAATTAACTTTTTCTTCTGGTTGGGTTTCCACATGACACATGTAAAGTAATAGAGAAGAAAAATACTAAAGTTACTGTATGCATAGTCATAGTATTTGTTAATGTTTATTAATTAGATTTAATATTTAATAACATCCTTACATGAGTCTCATGTATGATAAATGCTTTGGTATAAGAAAGGAGTCATTTGCTGTGTTCATTTGAAGCACAGAAGAGTATGCAGTTTTCATATGATTCAGGATAATAATACATTTAGCGTAACACAGATATTCCACACACATGCACACACAAACACACATGCACACACACACACACATGCACACACACATCTAAGGCAGTGAAGGACGATTCAGCCCTCTGCTTCATATTCAGGCATTAATATTTTAGGGCTCCAGAGCTTTTGGTCATAGAGGTATTGCCCTATTTCACCGTCTTTCTTGTATCATAACTAATTCTGTCAGCTGGTGGCCTCCGCGATTAAAAATTTACTTCAGTCTGTTTATTCCACAGTTTTGTTGGAAGGAAAGGACTTTTCAGTTTATTACTGAAGCATTTGCAGACGACACAGAACAGAGACAGACTGTGAGGATTCTGTCATTAATGCACATAGAGTACAGACGTGAAGAATCCTGTCAGGTGCACAGAGTACAGACGTGAAGAATCCTGTCAGGTGCACAGAGTACAGACGTGAAGAATCCTGTCAGGTGCACAGAGTACAGACGTGAAGAATCCTGTCAGGTGCACAGAGTACAGACGTGAAGAATCCTGTCAGGTGCACAGAGTACAGACGTGAAGAATCCTGTCAGGTGCACAGAGTACAGACGTGAAGAATCCTGTCAGGTGCACAGAGTACAGACGTGAAGAATCCTGTCAGGTGCGCAGAGTACAGACGTGAAGAATCCTGTCAGGTGCACAGAGTACAGACGTGAAGAATCCTGTCAGGTGCACAGAGTACAGACGTAAAGAATCCTGTCAGGTGCTTTATAAGGATGAAGGGCTGCAGGTTCAAAAGGTTCATACCATACCGCACGCTTATCAGGCCAAAGTTACCAAGTTCTTTTCTGAAAAACCTGAAAAAATTTGAACGAAACCATATTCATTCTGACAAAATGTTGCCCTTATGAAACAAGTTTGTTTAGTTTGTCTGGGTCAGGGATGGGAAAACCTTGTTCTGGCCCTGGACTCTGGCCCTCCAGAAACAAGGTTCCCCATCCCTGGTCTAGATAGTCATAAGTTTTTCCAATTTGTTTATTTTCTGGGTTTAATAAGGAGTCTACAGAAGGCAATGAACACAACAGATCTTTATCTTCCCCACGATCTGACCCTAGATATTCTACTCCAACGTGAAACATACCATCATAGCAATAGAATTCAGTGCTGGAAGCATACACACCATCTATACTGTAGTTTACATATAGTTAGTTACTTAGATTATGTCAGCAGATTTGTGTCCATCTTCCTTTTCAAAACCAACTTCCAGTATTTTAACACCTTTTTATACACCTGCTTCTCCGAACGCCCAAGCCTTGCATTTGCTTTTGTTGTTCTATTTGCAGAGAACAGCTATAATTAAAGACACACACTGAGGAGGAACATTTGTAAATCACACCCTAGCAATCACATTCATCAGTGACACACTAACAATCACTCAAGACCCCTAAGCAACCGCATAGCAATGCCCTAGAAAGCATCACCCACGTGTTCTTAAAAAAAAGTCAAGATGTGAACAAGAGTGAGGAGACCAGCAGCCTCACTGTGCATTATACAACAATACACAAAAGAAATCTATCAGAAAGCTGACTGGCCAGAACCCGATCCAGACACGAGAAAGAGACAAAAAAGAGCGTCTGGTTTCCTTTTATTTTCTGCCTATGTTGCAATAAATGTAGGAACTGGTGGTTTCAATTTTCAGAGGGGAAAAAGAGGAAAGAATAAAAGTAAAAAGAGGAGAGAACAAAGGCAGGATGCTGACAGTGTCCAGGGTTTCTCTGGGGTTTAACAGAACGCTTTAGAACATCCACTGCTGTGGGCTGTGTGTATCAGAGAAAATACACACTGTGCACTACATCTCTGTGCCCTTCATAGATCCCTCAGTATACGGATCAAATATTACGTTATTATGTTTTTACAACAACATCACAATTAAGTGCACATAAAAGTGAGTGTAAAGTAACTGCACTACTTCTAAAGTAAAACACCTCTCAACCTCATTTGAGAGAATGACAACTAAGAGCTGGCTCCCCTCAAGAGCCAGACCCACAGTTTTCAAATTTAAGGGGAGGCTCGACCCTCGAGCCTGAGACAGAAGGTCCCTCAATATTGAAAGCTGCCAAGGAACTCTGTCCAGGAGAGACATTAGGTCTAAGAACCATATTCGGGTATACCATGAGTAGACAAACTCACTTCTGGCAAACCCTTGCTAGGACTCCTTGCTAAGGCTATTAGGGGAGAGACGTACAGACGCAGCCTTGGCCATGGCATCCAGCCCCAACAGAGCTGGGTGAGTGAGACTGAACCAGAGTGGACATCCACTTCTACTCAGCCGTATTTGGGCTCCACCACTTGTGGATGGAGCTTCAATTCCCTTAACAGTATATCTGCTCTCATGCCAGCCTGTGTGTGTTATCAGCGCAAAGGTTGTGGGTTCGATTCCCAGGGAACACGTACTGTTAAAAATGTATAGCTTGGATTTACTGTAAGTCGCTTTGGATAAAAGCGTCTGCCAAATGAATAAATGTAAATGTACTTAGAAAGGGTACGAATCCCTCTTGCATAACCCTTACCATCTAGAACGGGTGCTCTTTGGGATTAAACCCTTTTCTTTAAGAACTGAAATGGCCTCATGTGCAGCAGACCCAAAGGAATCACACAGGCTGCTGCTGCTAAAAGGCCTCTGAATCAGGAGGGCTGTTAAGATGCTGGCCTAGCCAATCTGGAACATCTCAATGTGAAAACATGCGATGTGAAGATATCTGCATCTCATCAGAGACTTTTTTAAATGACGTAGATCTAAGATCAGACACAGCCCCCCACATCGTTCTTGGGTACTATAAAGTAATGGCTTTAAAACCCCAAATCTCTCATGAGAGGGGGACTGTGTTCTATAGCCCCCTTCACAAAGAGTCTCAAGCTATTGAGCCAACACCTGCTTGCTGCTCTCCGAACACCACAATCTACAGAACGGCAGTGAAAAGAACAAGAGGCAAACATCACTCAAAACCTAAAGACTCACAGTTAACTGGAACATTATTAATCTTCACATATAATCTCTAAAAACAGGCTTCTGTCTGATTGCTGTTTGACTCTTGAGCACATATCCGATTAAGTTGAACTTCACAGGTATAGTTCAAACAAAAATGGAAAAAGGCCAGGCAATGTTGTTTGAAACCAATTAGATTTTCCTTCTTTCACAGCAGAAAAGGAGATTCAGGAAAACAATGGTGTGGGGCGTTACTTGAGACAGAAAATTTTAATATGTGATAAACCTCCATATACAGCCACAGCCACCTGGATCAGCAGAAGTGACAGACCTAATCAAACACTTTAATTTGTTGGACTTTAAAAGTACTGAAACACAAAGCAGTCCTTTCTGCAGCATTTGCCTCTTGATGATTAACTTTGGCTCAGTCCAAACATGTGCTATCAGCTAACAATGTAGTTTTAAATAATGAACTGCTGTCTCCAAATGATCAAATGCCTAGCTAAAGATGAAGTAGGCATTGTCTTTACTAGAAAACAATAAACTACATTTTGCTCTGCACAGCAGTTTCTGTGTTAAACATCCATCAGAAATTCTCTTTTATTTGAGAGCCTTTATATCCCCTGTCTAATAACTTTGGTTTTAATTCATCAAAGGTTTGTGTAAATCCAAAGGTAACCGCCTACAGAAAGTTGATTAAATCCAATATAAAGCTTACGGTCTTCAACAGCAGAGTCTTTTTTTACGGTCTTTTTGGCCCAAGTTTCCAGTGTTTAATGTGTGAAAACTGTGCAGACGCTCCACCACACTGGCAAAATCCATTTGATTGTTTCACTCCACAAAGTTGCTATAAAAATGACACAAGTGAGTAAAAAATGCAGATGTGGTAGAGCTGGTGCACTTTATCATAATTGTGCGTGACTGCTGGGTGGGTTTCAGTCAAACAACTGTAAAATTTGTCAAGCACTCTGACAAAACAAACCAAAAGAATTTCACAGTGCCAGAAACAGAAAGCATCACTTCACAGTTTTACTCTGTTTCTGTCCCTTTGACTTTATAAACAGCACATGCATCTACAAAGCAAGAATTTCTGTGGAGATGGGCAGTACCAAACTAGACTATTTTCATACAGATCACCAGTTATACCGGACTCCAGAAGCCCTCATGAACAACTTTCACAACAACCAAATTCCCATCTGATTCACCAAAAGCTCAGTTGCACCAAGTGCCCAAACACACACAATTCACTTCTGTGATGCACTTTCAGTGTGAATTGAACACATTTTAAAAGCTGTTTTCACTCTGCACACTGGCAGCATACAGTCCCCAGACTCACTCATCTCGTTAGGACATTACTGTAGATTTCTGGGAAATGTACAAAACCAATAGTTTAAGACCTGATACTGACAAATCCAAAGACATTAAAACTTCTGTTTGTAGTTACTGTTCTCTCATCATCAGTCCGTGATGGCGAGTAATGATGACATGATTCATATTCTAATGTGAACCTGTTTATAAAGCGAGTCGCTACACTCGACAGACGTCATCGTGACGCCTCCAGTCATTTTAAAACTCTGTGATGTTTATGGTTAATATTTAGACTGCAGTAACCCTGAAACTGATCAGATATGATATCCTCACAGGAGACTATAAAAGTGTCCATTAATATAAACAGTCAGAATACATTATTTGATATAAAGTGAAAAAACACATAAAAGGCACTACTTTACGACTTCTAAATGTCTGTGTTTATGCTGTAATTTCAAAAATACATTTAGCTTCTGTGGACAAAACAAGCCCAACATTTAACAAACTATATGAGGTGATATATTTATAGATGAGACAGACGTCATACAGCAGACATGTTCCAGCACTGAGCTACTGTCACATCATAAGAAACTGTTAGACATCAGGCCTATCACTACTCAAATGCGCTGAATAACTCACCTCTGCTGTTACTGTTCAGTGAACACTAGCTAGTGAACAGACACTTCATTCCATTAACTAGTGCACTGATTTCTACAGTGTGCTGTCTTCTAAGGCAGCTCATAATTTGAGATGTCATGTGAACAAATTCAGACGCGTCAGTCTAACACGTCCACACTGATAATCATAACAATACAACAGCTCTAATCTTATTGGCTGCTATGATGCAGCTCTTATTAACGATTGGCCAGTTTACATGTCACGAGTGGCATTTCAGTGCACTACATTCAGTGCACTACATTCAGTGCACTACATTCAGTGCACTACATTCAGTCCACTACATTCAGTGCACTACATAGGGAAGAAGCATCTTGTGGATTTGTCACTTCATCAGTTCTGCTTCAGTTCAGCGTTCACATCTAGTCAGATGACAGTAAATCCCGGATGTGCTCCGCCCTTCACACTGTTTGGCTAATATTTCATTTTTATTATAAATACAGTGAAGATTATCAGAGAAGACACAAATTTCAACAAATTCTGCTTCTCATGTTTTGTTTCATTGTAAATATACATTTAAATAATGTAAACATAAATGGGAGCGCATGCACTGGCACGACAGGCTGAATGACTCTGTGGTTCTGCATCCTGCCATCCGCCACGAGTTCGTACCCCCGGGTCCGGGGCGGACTCAGCAGGGTCCGGGTCCAAACTCAGCAGGGTGTCAGACTCAGCAGTCCGGATTTCCGACACTGATGTAACATTTCATTCATAGCAGAATACTGCCGTCGCCATTTTTGTCAAAACCATTACGCCTATCCTGTTTGTATTGTGAAATGTTTACGTTTATTTTCTTTGTTTGTCACGTTTACTGTATTTGTTGATAACTACTTACTAACTGAATAAAACTCTGTAAACTATAATGTCTGTCACGTTTATTTAATGTTAAGTTTTAAAAAGTAAACTGTCAACAAGAACAAACACAAGTTAGTGAATATTTCTAGTGTATCTCGTACTGGAACATGGAAATAGTGAGTGCGTGTACATTACATGTACACTTAAAATCATAGTGCATTGTGGGTAAAAAGTGAAGGCCTAATGTAGGGAATGAGTTGTTCACTCACAATTCAGACAACACTACAAAATGGCCGACATCATATATAGCCGCTTTTAATAGGTTAATTTCAGGTTAAGAAACATCATTTATGGTACGGTTGATGTCAGGTTTAACAGTTTGTCGAAAATGTTTTTTTTGACCTTACCTAGAGATTTTAGAGATATCTGTCTTCCCCCATTTAAGTATAACCAAAAAGCTGCTCAGAGGCATTGCAAAACTGGCCGCAGAGTGCGAAGATTTCCTTAAAGGGACTTTTAAAAGGACTTTACTTCACATGAACTGTACTCACTCTGTGTCCTGTGACAATATATTGTACTGCATTAGATGAATTGTGTTTTTATTGTCATGTGCTCCATATGTTCGTTTACCTATTACATACGCTGTAAAAAAACTTTGCTGCCTTCAATTTTTAAGTTTAATCAATTTGGCTGCAAGTCATTTCAACTCACTCTTTATAATCTTGACTGGTGTGTAGTTGCTGTAACTTTTAAGAAATGGTTGAAAAATTAAATTATTTTTTTTGTTATACCAGTCGGAATTTAAAATTATATGTTGAAATGACATATAGCCATGGTATAGCCAAGTTGATTAAACTTAAAAAATTAAGGCAGCAAAGTTTTTTTACAGTGTACTAACAACCAACAACAATTTACTGAGGTGTTGAACAAGTACAATTGAACAATTGAACAAAATCATTTGATTGGTTCCTGTATCACTTACAAACTGTCTATCCAGCACGTGTTTACAAATCTCAGCTGAAGCTGTAGATCATGAGGTTATTTGTAACCTTTCTCTTATTAAATATTGAGGATATGGACAAATACTGTAAGTTTTTGTATATTCATTTTACATACTATGTACTAGGAAAGTAGCTATATTTAGACGACAGTCATGAATGGAAAAAAAACATAATAAACAGTGCTGCCAATGCTAAAAATGTTGTCTAAGCAGGCAGCTCTTTAGTTTAGTCTAAAATTATATGCTATTCCAAAGACCAGCTCCACTGAGACCAATACAGTTATACAGGATACAAATAGTTGAAAATGTTTCAAAATAATTAATAATCATACTGTGTCTGTCAGGTCCTGCTAACTGCCCTTGCATTGACGAGGGGAAACTAATTATCCTCAAACCTCCATCAATTAGCATGACATTTAAAAAGGTTAGAAAAATCAATGAAAAAGTGCACATAATAATTGTGGCATTTCTTGTTTTTTTTTCTGATAGTCTCAAATCATGGGCTTAGAGATGGCATACAGACTGTGTTGTTATGAAAACAGCAAAACTGGAACCCCAGCGAATTCCAGCATCAACACTGATGCTTTGATGACTTCAAATATTCTGAGTTATCTCAGAAGTTAAGATACTTCCAGGGCTCCAGAGTGTGACCAAACGGTTGCATTTTTTCCTGCTAGTGCACTTATTTTTGCACTTATATTTGCAAAATTGACATTTTTTGCACACCAGACGAGAAGCGCTGTGTGAAAAACTCACACAGGGTGTGACATTCTGCTTGCTTGAGATCAGGTTCAAAGTCTATTCCTGATGTACGATGAGGCAGTTTTAACTCTTCTTTTAGCTCGCATTAGCTGGTCTGACTGGAAATGTTAAACAAACAGGTTTTTTTCTATCTCAAAAAACATTTTATACACAACTGGCAGTATATTATTTCTCTGCAGCCCATATTTAGCAGTTTGTTTATACAGAAAAGAAAGCCTTGTCGTTGCACAGCTCTGCATACAACAAAATTAGAAGCGCTGCTTTTGTTGGTGTGAAAAACACAATAAAACAATAACAACAGAATATAGATATAAAATGATGGAATTTAAAAAAACAGATTAAAAGGTTAAAAATAAGTAAGAATGTAAATGTATGTAAAAAGTTATTTATAAGAAATTATACATTCGCATGAGGTGTGGCAAAGTTAAGTTTTAATTTTCTGTATGGATGCCATGTTTATCCCACACTGTAAAAAAACATTTGCTGCCTTAAATTTTTACATTTAATCAACTTGGCTGTACAAGTCATTTCAACTTAATATTTTAAATCCTGACAGGTATAGCTTAAAAAAGTAGGTTAAGCATTTTTTCAACTATTTCTTATGTTACCTCAACTCCACACCAGTTAAGATTACAAAGAGTGAGTTTAAAACTTAAATTTTTAAGTTTGCTAAACTTAAAAATTTAAGTTTAGCAAAGTTTTTTTACAGTGCATTTCTTTGGACAAAATATCACAATTTAATATAAAACTTTGTGGGTGGCACTCTGTGGTCCAGCAGAATTTTGAGTAGCATTCAGAAATGCTGCGACAGACGGTCGCAACGATATGTGTACACTCAACAAAATAAAATAATGCAACAGTTTGCACCATTTTTATGACAACTTGGAATTAAGTTCAACAAACAAACCATATTGAGTTAGATGACCCTTTCCTCTTTAGTCAAAGAAATTGTTAATTAATACTTTAAATGTTGTGTTTAAGATTAAAATTATAACATTCAGTGCTTATAAAAATAAAGTTGGTCTAAATAATTTTATGTACACTCAAAACAAAACTTTCATTTTATTTCCATCATGGGCCATTTCACCCCGCCAAAACTTTTTTTAACAGAACAGTTCTACATGTGGCTATGTAGAAACAAGAGCTAATGCCATCCCTGTTATTTCTGAAGAATATTTAACACAGAGCTCCCAAAGAGAAAATGCTCTACTCTTCAACACAATGGTAACCTCTTAAAATTGAAACCAACAGAAACTTTTAACATACCAACAAATACAATACTAAACATTAATAAGTCTTCTCCTTTTCTCATCTTGATTAGAAATACACTTTTTAAATATGCAGCACTTCTCATCCGGTGTGTGACACGCTTCACTCTCTCTCTTCTAAGAGTATGGTAAAGATGTTTGTTGTGAATAAACAAGTATCAATATTCATTTGTAATGAATTTATTAATGTATTGTATGTATGAATGGAATTTCAGTGTTTCTATTTCTTGCCCCTATTCTTGTAAGACTTTGGTGCTACCAAATGAAGGTCTTTTTTAATCTTCTCTGTCTTTCAACATTCCCTCATGCTTCAGGTAAAATCATGTCTGATACTGGAGGTAAAGCTCCTGAGGCACTCAGACAAATGCTCTCAAACGCTCTCTCTCTCGGTTCCAAGAGGCATGCTGAATGGTAAACAAAAAGTGCTTCTCCTACCACCCATGGTTTCAGTATTTTGTTGGGTTTTTTTTTCTCACGCAGTAAAAACGCTGGGTTGTTTTTTTTAACCCAAACAGTGGGTTAAACATATTGAGTATCTGTTAGATTATCTTAAAATTTGTTTGTCCATTTTTAATGTTGGGTTGTTTTTAGTTATAACCCAGCAGTTTGTTACATAAGGCTCCTGCTCCACTCTGGTTATGATAAAGGTAATATCTTAAAACTATTTATTTTTAAACATGAAGTTGTGACTCCTTTTCAGTTTTTCTTTGCCTGGAGAATGATTGTAAATGAATACTAGCTATCCCAGTTTTCTCGCTAGCATTAACAAAGTAATTAAAACATTCGCTGAAAGATTAACAAAACTGTTTAGATGAGTATTACCAAATGTTAATAAAAAGGTAGGTCACCAAAATCATAGTATTAGGCTACTAATGCCGCACTTGTGTATTTTGAATTTAATATATGCCAATAATTGTGTATATTTACATTAAATATTAGGCTCACCAATATTTAGTATTTTTGTCATTTAATACTTAAACCTGTTAAAATAGATTTATTGTTTTATACAAATAAACTATATGTATTTGAAAATTATGTTTTATTTATTAAAATAATATCATGAATAAAAACATAGTTGGAAAGGTGCTATTCCAATCTGAAGTTGGGTTACCTGTTATTTATTATAACTGATTATTTTCTGATAATTATTTATAACAAATTTATGAGCAGTAATTTCTTAAAAAAAGCGTGAATGACCAACAACACTATTGTTGTGAATGGTTACCAGGGAATTGCTAAGTTGTTACCAGCAGTTAAAATTTAGAGTTTAAGGGTTGTGTAAAATATAAAGAATAGTAAGTGATTTTTTTTGCTTTGCAAGGGCTGCACAAATGTTCGAGATGAAGCTTTTCTGCTGACACATTTATTGTCAATAACATCTGTTGCACATAAATCTTGATGAAAGACAAACATGAACTTGTAATACAAAAGGAGCTGCTGCTGCTCTGCCAGGGATCAATATTTCCGACCGCTTATTTCTCAGCAAGAACTGCTGCTGGTCAGAACCGTGCTTCTTCATTACAGTAATATACATTCATTCCTATCAGAGAGCAGTTGACATAGAAACTAAAGCGTCTCATGCTGTATTTTCTTATTATTTCATCACCAGAGGCCCCAACGCACTGGCTCTATTCCTGTTAAAAACTTCTGGCACTGCAGTATGGATTCAGCTGAGTGTGGGTCACTGGGCTAGAAGAAGCCACCAGTGCGAACCTGACTCAGAAACTCCTGCTTAAAACTGTTTTCATGGCTGCCACAGAGACAATCAGGAAAAGGTCAGCAAATTCTCTGGATACATGAAGGGTCGGAGGGAGCAGATTGATTCGAAAAGCAGAGAACTTTTATTAACCAGAGACACAGAGGATTAAAGCTGTTGTGCTGTTTTTGCACCAGATATTTCAGCACAAAAACTGCATATGATTTACTAACCTTCTGCAATGCAAAATAATCAGACGCACTGAAACTGTGCAATCATCATTCTTTTAAGTGCAAACATGTCATTTTAATGCTCATTACAGAATGTGCCTTTAAGAAACAGACCTATTTGCCCAAGTAACATTGCAATATGTTGCTGAAACAGAGCCTTTATTTGACACTTTTCTGTAAATTTTGCATGGATCACAGTAATAGTAATTTATCAATTTTAAATGTACAGTAACTGGTATTTATCAAAATTTTAAAGAGTTGTTCCGGTGCCCGGAGCACACTTATTTTGTAGACGTGTTTGCGGCATCACCTGATTTTCATGATTCATAATTAGTGATCAGGGCAGTAAAGCAATACAGTTTTACATGAAAATAAACAATGTTTAACACATCTTTACTATCACTATAGATATCTGTGTCTTTAGGGTGCTTCATGTTACATTTTATTTTGGATTT